>CM045884.1:21836444-21898944 GCA_025169545.1 Anguilla japonica
CCCTCCCCTACGTCAGTGCGGACTCCTTGGCGTCGGCCGGTGCTCCAGTTCTCCGTTAGCTGACCGCCTGTAACCGAGTTCCACCTTAGGGAGGCAATGCGTACCCAGCTAAACATGCCGGCCCATGAGGGGGCAGGGGGGGCATTATGGGAACATCAATTTGTGGTCAGATATGGAAGGGAAATATTTATCTTTGGGGTACTTGGCAAGGAAGCTGAAATCCGAGCCTGTGATGTATTTTACAGGCTTGGGCTCGCAGGCCCCCTCATCACGTTTTGATGGATTTTGCAGCGGGCAGGGGAAAAAAAAAAAAAAAAAGTTAATTTTTTTAAAGAAAAAATTGTCTTGTGGCCTCTCTCGCTACTTGTCACATGACTGCGGTCAATGCTCCCGTTAATTTTGTTTCCGTTTTAGTATTTTGTGTCGTAACAAGAAGGGTGAACATCGTTCATCATTCATCGTCATCATAGGCCACTCTTAGTCCTGTGAAATACTTCAGTCCATCAAGACATGGACAATGTATGCAGGGTGGTCAAATATACCACTGCATATGAAAGTCACAGAAAATGTCCCAAAAGTGAGCTATTTTCTTTACAGATTGAGGTGTATCTTTTTTGATGATAAAGATTAGCGTCATGGTAAATTATTTATTTATTATCATACTTTGTTAATTGGGATGAAGAATATGGAAATTATGCGGCTGAAATCATTAACCCATATTATCAGACCAATGCAGATTCTAGTACTTCTATTTTTATATTATAGTCCCAATGCAGCTGCAACCAATATTCCACAGTCACGGAAGAAGTAGATGAGCACAGATGTCAACTTGCGCTGGAAAAACAGCAAATTTTTTTTTTGTAAAACAAAATATTTCAACTTCCTTACTGTAAAACTTAAATTAGACATGGAGTCTAACAAGAGCCAGTTTTTTTTCCCAATACCTGGGAACATAAACATGCCTACGAAAAAAATGGGTGTCCAGTATTTGCATCTCCCTGGTGCATGCCCCTGTACTGACTGTACACTTTAGAACCCACATCCTTCTAATTCATTACATTGCATTACATTTATTTGGCAGATGCTTTTTATCCAAAGCGACGTACAAAAGTGCATTTCATGGTCATAGACAACTACAGAACACAGGTTCAATAAGATACAAGACTTATTTTGTACAGCTATTTCTAGCCAAAAACACAGTTTAGTTCACACAGTGAACACAGTGAATTCATGCTCAAGTACTGTTACAGCTACTGAACTGTACACTTCTTTAGAGCCCACATCCCTCTGGTCTATCCCCCTGTGCTGTTACAGCGACTGTATACTTCTTTAGAACCCACATCCTCATGGTTCATGCCCTAATTCTGTTATAGCTACTAATCAGTCTTTAGAACCCACATCCCTCTGGTCCATGATCCAGCACAGTTTCAGCTACTCCACAGTTTTTAGCCTGGCTGAGCCTGCTTGTGTGCAGCTCTTCCCTTTTATTGACAGAAAAACGTCATATGAGGTGTTTACTATAAAAAGAGCCTGTTTAAATATGCTTTTTCTGTATTTCGAAAATGTTTGTTTAGCTGTGTAATGGCTCAATGATGTATATATGTGTGTGTGTGTGGGGACTATTACATAGTGTGCCAAACACTTCCCAGTAAGAATTTTTTCCTTGGTCACAACAGCCATTTTAGGGATTCTGTCTGTTAGTGACTGTATTAACCTTCGCGCTTACTGCCAAGACTGTGACATTCATCTGGAGCCATTTAAGAGAGCAGTGCTGCACCGCATATATTTGCCACGTTTTGGAACGAGACATCGTCACCGTAATAATAACAACAATAATAATAATAATAGTTATTGTTATTATTATTAATCTCTGTGTTCATTCTTTTAATCTGATCTATCTGTCATCTGTCTGTCTGACTGCTTTGTTTAATCTGTGAATCCCTCAATCTGTCTCCTCTCTGATGAGAAATTAATGAAGGTAGACGTATAGCATCCATCCATCAGACACCTCCTCGCCACCATTTTATTTTTTTCCTTCGTCTTTTTGCATGCTGTAGGAGCATTGTTCTCCGGCCAGATGCGGCCTATTTCACGTCTTTCCCCACACATGCCCTGAGCCGGCCCGAGCTTTGAGTGGAACACCTGTATAATGGCACACAGCCACGAGTGGAGTATTTATTTTGGATTGCTTGCTAGATTTGAGAGCCTTCCTTTGATCCCCACTAAGATTGTTCATGTCTTTTTTTGTTCTGTGCTACTAATGTGGGTACTGTTTAGGATGTGCGTGTTTGTGTGTGTGTGTGTGTGTGTGTGTATGGGTGTCCTGTGTGTGTGTGTATGCATGTGTGTGAGTGTGTCTGTGTGTGTGTGTGCATTTGTGTGTGTGTGTGTATATGGGTGTCCTGTGTGTGTGTGTGTGTGTATGCATGTGTGTGAGTGTGTCTGTCTGTGTGTGTGTGTGTGTGTGTGTGTGTGTGTGTGTGTGGGTGTCCTGTGTGTGTGTGTGTGTATGTGTGTGTGTGTGTGTGTGTGTGTGTGTATGGGTGTGTATGTGTGTGTGAGTGTGTGTGTGTGTGGGTGTCCTGTGTGTGTGTGTGTGTGTGTGTGTGTGTGTGTGTGTGTTTATGGGTGTCCTGTGTGTGTGTGTGTGTGTGTGTGTGGGTGTGTATGTGTGTGTGTGTGTGTGTGTGTGTGTGTGTGTGTGTGTGTGTGTGTGTGTGCGTGTGTGTTTATGGGTGTCCTGTGTGTGTGTGTGTGTGTGTATGGGTGTCCTGTGTGTGTGTGTGTATGTGTGTGTATGCGTGTGTGTGTGTGTGTGTATGGGTGTGTGTGTGTGTGTGTGTGTGTGTGTGTGTGTGTGGGGTGTGTGTATGTGTGTGTGTGTGTGTATGGGTGTGTGTGTGTGTGTGTGTGTGTGTGTGTGTGTGTGTGTGTATGGGTGTGTGCATGGGTGTGTGTGTGTGTGTGTGTGTGTGTGTGTGTGTGTGTGTGTGTGTGTGTGTGTTTATGGGTGTCCTGTGTGTGTGTGTGTGTGTGTGTGTGAGTGTCATTCCTTCATTTGTTTGTCTCTGTGCCGGAGGCAGTGTAGGCTTCCAGTGCCAGTGATGGAGCCCTGGGTGGAGCACAAGCTACATGCTCATGGCCGAAGGTGGTGTAAAAACAGCCCCGTCAGTGTAAAACTCAAATGGAGAACATTTCAGTGTTACACAGATTACATTTTACATTCAGTCCATTTATGTAGCTGGATATTGTGGCTTAATTAAATACCTGTTTCTTTGCGCAACAGTAGCGTCCTAGAGGAGAAATCGAACCCACAACCTTTGGGTTATCGGCCCAGTTCCCTAACCGTTACGCTTCCCTTCACTAACTGTGTGCTACCCTTTAAAACGATAGCACATTTACAACGAGTCCTTTTTTTCCATTGTGGACTCATATAAACTCTTTCCGAGCTGAAGTAACACTATAGATTTTACTAACGTCAGGCACATTATCCATTTGTTCAGCTGGGGATTTACAGAAGGAAATTGGGTCCAGCCTCCTCCTTCAGGACAGCAGGGTCCGTCTGGGATTTCACCGCAAGCCATACCTGCAACCCCTCCCGCGTTCAGGGGAATAAAGGCACCGTGAAATTTCTCGAAAATCGATTTCATCGTTTAAAAAAAGCGTACATATTGGGCTGCCAGTTATTATCCGTGACATGGACAGCAGCGGGCGTAAATCATTGGCTGATTGTGCGACTGCGGAGCCCGGATTGGCCGGCGCAGTCTGAAACAATGAAAAGCGTTGTGATGCCTTCTGTAACAGTGAAGCAAGGGCGCTAACAGGTTAAGAACGTTCCGGGGCTCTCGGGAAGGGTTTATCTTACTTCGCGAGGTTTCGTGCTCGCGAACCTTCCCAACCAGGCTCCTCTCTTCTTGAGAACCCCCCCGCCAAACCCGCCAACTCCCCCTGCCCCCCCCCCCCAACCCACCCCCCTCCCCTTTCACCAGGAGAAACATCTCGCAGCCCCAACCATCTGGCCCTGTCTCCGCGTCGCATTAAATCACCTCACAGGGAGGGAGGGAGTCCGGGACCCCCACGAATCCGGCAGGGATTCCCGCGCTCGAGTCAACCGGCCCTGGAAGCGTTTCAGCTCCCGTCCTGCCGGGGCGCGGGGGCGCACGGCGCCCCACTTCAAAGAGCCGCTGTTGGCCACCGGACAACCTCTTGAAGCCCCCTTTTTTTTCCCCCGGCCCACCGCAGTAGGTTTTGGCCACGAACACTACAACCCCCACCCCCCCCCGTGACGAACCGGCGGTGGCTGGCGGGAGAGCCCGGGTGTAAAGGATGTGAAATGTCGGTCGCCGTCGGTTCAACCGAGGTTGTTCCCTGCGCCCGTGGCGACAAGGCTGCGTAACTGGGGGTCGTCCTCTTGATTGGTGCTCCAGGTCTTGCCTCACTTCCTGTTTAAACCCAACAGTTGTAACTGATATGTTCATACTGTACTTCAAACTGCGATGTGGAGGTTTCGTCCTAAAACGCTTGATTGGGTCAGCCGTGTGCTTTTCTTTAAAACGTTATCCTGAAGCAATGAAGACTCCATTAAGCATTCTGAAGCTATCAGTGCGTCTGCTTTTAGAGTACCGTTGAAAATAATCAGTTTATAAGACGATTTAAGCATCTCCTCCAAAAACATTTACTCAGTCCCCTGGGGTAATCCCAGTTCATTGTGCAAAGGTTATTATTATTCAAAATTCATGAAATCATTTTGCTTTTGTTTTACAACAAATGGTTCTTTCTAGAATGTATTTTAAAGATATGGGCATTTGTCTCTGGTGCTGGTATAAGGACATTCAGAACATAGGTTCACAATTAAAATCAAGAAATCACTACTGGGGAATTCTTCTTTTGAAAGCTTTACTTGTGTTTTTATTATTATTTCTGTGTGGAGGAGTTATTACTGTGTTATTATACTGTTATTAGCATCCTAGTTTACAGAGTAAGCTGTCTGAGGGGCAGCATTTACTCTTGTATTTCTGTTATTACAATGTTATTATCATACTTGTCAGAACGAGCTCTGGGGTAAGGCAGTCTTTAGAAATGTCATGGTCCTCTTTTACAGAGCAAATTGGGCAAGAAGTCCTGGCCAACCTGCACGGTGACCGGGAGAAGATCCAGAGGGCTAGAGAGCGGGTGAGTGTTTTGCTTACAGTTTGTTTAGGGTCCCCCCTACCCCAATCTCCATAACCTATCAACCCCCTCGGTCTCCCCCAATGCTCCACACTGTCTCTTCTTTCCACAGTAACAATGCAGTTGTGTGTGTGGTTGGGAGAGGCATGCAGATGTGTGTAGTTTTATCTGTGTGTTTGGGGGAGGCATGCGGATGTGTGCAGTTGTATCTGTGTGTTTGGGGGAGGCATGCAGATGTGTGCAGTTGTATCTGTGTGTTTGGGGGAGGCATGCGGATGTGTGCAGTTGTATCTGTGTGTTTGGGAGAGGCATGCGGATGTGTGCAGTTGTATCTGTGTGTTTGGAAGAAGCACGCGGATGTGTGCAGTTTACCTGTGTGTTTGGGGGAGCCATGCGGATGTGTGCAGTTGTATCTGTGTGTTTGGGAGAGGCATGGGGATGTGTGCAGTTGTATCTGTGTGTTTGGGGGAGGCATGCGGATGTGTGCAGTTGTATGTGTGTGTTTGGGGGAGAGCATGCGGATGTGTGCAGTTGTATCTCTGTGTTTGGGGGAGGCAGAGGGGGAAACAGGCCCTGTGTAAAGAGGATATGTAGCTGGAGGCAGTGTGGAGTCCTCCCCCCCGGGTCCCAGAGCTGGAGGCAGAGTCAGTGTGAACCGCTATCCCAGCATCCTCCTGCCACAGCGGGGATCTCTGGATCTCTGCTCTCTCTGCCTGCGTGTGTGTCTCTCTGTGTGTGTGTGTGTGTGTGTGAGAGAGAGAGAGAGAGAGAGAGAGACATAATGAGTGTGTGTGTGTGTGTGTGTGTTTGAGAAAAAGCGAGTGAGTGAATTGAATTATCATTGTGCTGCAGCCTCCCCTGGTCAGTCCTGGGTAGTGCAGCTGACTAAGGACTGCTCCCCCAATGGCTGTAATCTACCATGGTCATTTCAAATCGATCATAAAGACAACAGCAGCGACAGCGGTAGTCGGGGCGACGGGCGAGGGGAGGACGGGCGGGACGCCCGGGAAACGGGGGGGCCGTCCTCAGCCCCCAGACTCGGACGCTGAAGCGCCGTTCTGCGATTCGCCGGCGGCGGCCGTCCCCCGTGCCCCCGCGTGGCGGCGCGCTCGCCGTCAGGGGGCCGTCTCAGGACGGCTCTTTGCGGCGGACGCTCGGAGATCACAGCGCGTCAGCGGGCGCGGCGGCCCGTTTCAAAGGAAGCGAAACATCTCCTTTCAAAGGTGCGCCGTCCGCGGAGAGCGGCGGGCTCCCCGCGAGCCTCCCGCCTCCGCGGGCCCCCCCTCTCCCCCCCTCTAAACGCCGAGAGGAGATGTGAGGGGCGCGCCGCGTGAAGCCCTAAACCGCCCGCCCCTCCTTTCTTCTCCTTCGCCCAAAAGTCAATGGGAGTCAGGGGAGCGCGGTTTAACCCCTCCCTGTCCTGCGCGCTCGCGCGCGCTCGCTAACTCGCACGTACGCTCGCTAACTCGCGCGTACGCAGACCCGCACCCCGCGCAAACGGGCATTGGCTCACGCGCTCGCTCGTACACGCTCACGCTGTCGCGTCAGGCGCACGCACCCTCTCGCGTACCTGTACGCTAACAAAAAAAACAAACGAAACGCAATGCCCAACACCGCTAGCGCAAATCCGCAGGCCCGCGCCGGAAGCCCCGCCGCGCGGTTAGCATCTCGCAGGCGGTCTGAGGTGTTCGCTGGCGCCGAACGGGAGACGCCGCTCTCGGGCCGACGCGCGGAGCTTCCGCTCTTCAGAATTTCCTCGGGAGATAACTCTCCTTCCGTTCTGATGTCTGCGGGCGCCGCCTGCTTCGGGTACAGAGCAACGCCGTCCCAAGTGCCCCCTTACAGATCCTTTATTGTGCGCTCTTCAAAAACCCTGCAGGATGGGAACATTTTGAACAAAGCGCTGCGGTGTAATTTACAGAGGAAAAAAAATATGAAAAGCGCAAAAGTAGTTGAATGAAGTGCAAATTATGAAGTTTTAATATCAGCTCATTGTTATTTGTGTCTGTACGTTTGGAAACCCCCTCGTCCAGAGTGACGTGTGCAGCTGAGAGTGAACGTGCACTTGCCTAACCTGCCAGTTATGGAGGTGGGGGGGGGGGGGGGGGGGGGGGCATATACAGCTGGACATTTCCAGTGGAGGTGGAAAGATGCTCATTGTTCCTTACCAGGAATTCCTATATTCTGGAAGCAAAAGTGAAAGCCAGGAGCCCTCGCCCCGCTCCGAGGAGACGGCATGTCGCGGGATTTTTTTTGACTCGTTGTTTTAGCCCCCCCCCCCCCTTCAGGCCGCTTGCAGCTCCGGGCCTTATTTGCGTTTTTGGGAAGAGGCGAGACGCCTCGCAGAGAGTCTTCGTCTGGGGGGGGGGGGGGGGGGGTCGGGGCAAGATCGCCGGTTATCTGGAAACGCGGCGTCTCGCAGAGCTTCGTCTGGGTGGGGGCGGGGGGCGGGGGGAGGGGGCGGGGCATCTCTGGAAATGCGAGCGCGGCGGGAATTTCGCGCCCGTCATTTGTGCCGTCAGCACTCTGGGCCTCGCGCCACTCCCGGCCAAGAGCCTCAGTGTCTGAGAGGGAGGCACAGGGCCGAGAGAGAGAGAGAGAGAGAGAGAGAGAGAGAGAGAGAGAGAGGAGAGAGAGAGAGGGAGGGAGGGAGAGAGAGAGATCGTGGGGGTAGAACAGGAGGAGAGGAAGTAACAGACCATTAATATCTGGGGTCCGCAGTTCTCAGGATTGCCCATTCGCGTCGGGCCGAAACACACCCCCCCCCCCCCGACCCCTACGCCGAAGTTAGCCGTGGCCCCGCCCACCTTTCCTCCTGTTCCTTCTCCTTCCTTTTACACATTTTCAGGTAAACACAAGTTTTCGTTTGTCTGAATATGTATGAGTGCGAACGCTCATTTGAACTTTTCTTTTGTTTCCCAAAGCTGAGAGAGACAGACACCAACTTGGGAAAGAGTTCCAGGATTCTGACAGGAATGCTGAGAAGGTAAGACCAAGGTAGGGTTCTGTCTCCCGCTGTTTCCTCTCTCTCTCTCCTGCTCCGCGCTGGCTCGCCGCGCCTTGTTTTAGCGCGAGCGCGCGTGCACGTGCGCGCCGGGTGTTCACGTGCACACGTACACACTTGTGTACCAAACACTGCGCTGTCGTGCACATGCTTGCATGCAGGCATTCGAGCACAAGATCCATGAATGCTGTACGACGGTAACAATCATACATACGTAACTATCATATACAATCAAAATCAAATAAAGCATATTGCACGCAGATGCTTCCATGGACTTTAACACATGCACACACACACACACACTTTCTAACACTCTAGATCTGTCACGCACACAAGCAGGGATGAGACAAACACAACGTAGATGTAAAAAAACACACTCACATTCATACACACCAGTTGTATATACAGTGAGGTTCATAATGTTTGGGACAAAGACATATTTTTCTTGATTTGGCTGTGTACTCAATACTTTTACGAACACAATTTTAGGTATTTTTATACAGTTTGGTTTCACAATTCAGATATTACCGCACTGTTTATACATATTGTAGCCCCCCCGTTTCAGGGTACCATAATGTTTTGGACATACTGATAGGTTAATGAAAGTAGTTGGGTTTAGTGCTTTGTCACGTTTCCTTTGCAAGCAATCACTGCTTGAAGTCTGTGACCTCGTAGACATCACCAGGTGATGAGTCTTCTCTGGTTGTACTGCAGCCATCGTCAGTTCCTACTTGTTTCTAATGAAAAACTAATATATAAAAATATTCTCAGAATAAACAAATATGCTCCACATTGTTCTGTTACTCATTCAGTGTATTCATGTGTATTTCCATGATATTAGCCTGATTTTGTGTATTTCATAGTGTGAAGAGTAAAGTGAAATTTGTTATTTTTGGTATATACTCAAAGCATTTCGATTTGAGATCAAAAGATGAATGTGAGGCACAGTGCAGACAATGAGATTTGTTCCATGGTAGTTACATGCATATATGTTATACCATTTTACAGAAACAGCTGTTTCTGTGTTGAGTCTGAGTTTTCAGCTGTGCAACATTAAGTTGACGGATCACTTACAGGTGTTTTCTTAGGTGTTGCTTAGGTGTTTCTTTTTGCATGAATTTTTCACACGTACTAGACTAGCGAACTAATTTTGGACTCATACATATTGTACAAGTCTGCTAAGGAAGACAACTGCAGTTCATGACAGACAAATCCTGTGCTATGAAGTAAAACCCTAAAACAACGCTCAATGACATCACCAGCAGTTTGTAGAGGGCAGGGGTGAAAATATCACAAGCCACCATCAGCAAAAGCCTTTGAAAGCCAAATTATAGAGGCTATACTACAGGATGATATCCTCTTAGCAGTATCAAAAGGCCATATTAGAATTAGCCAAAAAAATAGAGACAAAACAAAGAGTCAAAAATAAACCTTTTCCAAATTGATGGAAAGCCAAAAGTGGGATAGAATGAGATAGAATGGATCAGGAATTGATCCAAAGCATACCACCTCAATCTATGAAATACGAAGGAGGAAGTGTCATGGCTTGGGCATGCCTGGCTGCTTCTGGAACAGGCTCGCTCGTCTTCATTGATGACGTAATGGAGGATTGCATCAGTAGGATGAATTTGGAAGTGTACAGACAGAAATTCCTCCAACCTCATCAGCCGGTGCTTCATCCTGCAGAAAGACAATGACCCCAAAACACTCTGCCTACACAACCAAAGCATTCATCAGTGAGATAGAGTGGAAAGTTTTGGGCTGGATAAGCCAGCCATCTGATTTGAATCCAACCGAGCACGCATTTCACTTACTGAAGACGGAAGTCCTCCGAAACAAAGATCAGCTGAAAGGGGCTGCAGTGAAGGCCTGGAATGGCATTTCCAGAGAAGATACCAAATGTTTGGTGATGTCAGTGGTTGCAGATTTGATGCAGTTAATACATTTATGGGCTATGCGACCAAATATTAGACTTTTTGCTATGATTTGCTTTAAGTTTATTTAATTAATTTTTATTAACATTTACTTAACGTTGCACAGCTGGAAATGTGGGGGCTCAACACAACAACAGCTGTTTCTGTAAAATGGTAAAACATGTACACATGTTAAGTACCGCAAAATGAAAGCTGGTTGTCTGTACTTTTGTCTCATATTCATCTTTTGATCTGAAATCCAAATTCCTTAAATATATTGCTGTACTGTTACCATACTTCTGGAGCACCCTGTGTGTGTGTGTGTGTGTGTGTGTGTGTGTGTATGTATGTATGTGTGTGTACGTCTGAGGGCACGCGAGCACATGTTTACATTCGTGCATGTTCGATCATACGAAGGCTAATGAGCTGAACAGCTCTCGGGGTAGACACTGTCCTCAGGAACGCGCTCCAGAAGCCCCCCGATCCCCACTGCTGTGACCACGCGCAGTCTCTCCCTCCTCTTCCTCACCCCGACCGGAGTGCGGCAGCCGCTTCGCTCCGGGACGTGCGGAGCGCCCGCCCCCCTGCGCGTCTCACGCACGGCGACCGCGAGCGTCATCGCCCGCGGCCGCTCACAGCCGCCTCGCCCTTCCCACAATGCCTCAGTAACGAAAGAAAAAAATCACCCTAACCCTCACCCCCCCCCCCACCCCCGGTGCCGTCGCGGGAGGCTTCAGAAAAAGGAATCGCGGGGGGAAGGAAGAAAAAAAAAAAAGCAACATCGAGTTAAACGTCTGTCACATCTCCATTTTATAAACTGCCAGGGCGTCCGCCCCTGAACCGTGACGCTAGGTTTCTGATTAAGAGTAATATGTAAATGACACCGGCTAAATTTAAAACCCAGGCCGGGGAGGAAGCGGCAATTGAAATGGATGCTCCAGCGCCCGTGCACAATCAGGACGGGGCGCGGGGCGCGCGACGGGCCCGCGGCGGCGCCGAGTGTAACCCACATTCTGCATATGTCTCCATTTTGTCAAATCTCATTAGGGGCTCTGCCTGCCTGGTGTCATTGGAGCTGTCCAGAAATCATTCATCATTTCTCCCCCCTTTAGTTTAAAGTAAATAAGGAGCAGTTATTTGAATAATATCATATTAATGCTAAAGTTCAGCTGTCACTAAATGGGAAGACTTAATCACACGTAGCATTTGGAGACGTACTGCCCGGCGCGCGGCTCCGGTCGGCTTTTCGGGGGTAGCGGATTCAAATAAGGATTTATGAGTTTCCCAAACCGACGCGTTTCGCCGCGTTTCTGCTTGGCGGAGTCCGCTCTCCCCGGCGCGAAAGCGGAGACAGGCTCTTTTAAATAAAATAAAGCATTTCTTAATATCGAGTTTGTGTAGCCTCTCAAAAGTCATTTATAACCGGCGAGCGCAAAGGAAACAAATTCGAGTCCCGGCCGTCCCTTTGTTTGGATTTTCCTCGACGCTGACAGTTTTGTACATTCGCTAAACGGCGTCTGCGGGCTCCGGACGTTTGATTAATATCGTTTTGCGTGCGTGCATGCGCGCACACGCGCTCGCGTCCTTTCCCTGCGTTTCGTGGGTGCTTTTTTTTTCCTGTTTCTTGATTTATGGTTACCCCCGGGGTATGAAAATGTTATTCAAAGATAAGGAGCGGGTGGGCCTTGTGGTTTCGGAGCGCGGCAGTGATTTCTGATGATTTCAGCAGTTAAGTTTTCGTGCGGAAGGTTTCGCACGCATATTCCTGCTTGACGCTCCCCTCTCTCTTAAGTCACTACAGTCACATTTACAATCCTTGTGAGTCTGGCGCAAAACCAGGTTTATTTTAGAGTCGGTAAACATCAAGAACAGGAAGTCGAAGGGAGATGTTTGTGATTTTTATTGCCTTGCTCGATTCTGTGCTGTGGGGAGGAGGAATGCAAAGTAATTCTTGTCGTTCTTATTTCTTATTTTTTTATTTAACATTTTAGATGGTCTTGCTCTCAACATTTTCAGTCAAACGTCGGACAGTGCGTGAGCTTTGTTGTCGGCCAAGCTGTCAACCTGGACACAACCTGAGTGTGAAGCAGCTGAAATGCTCGGCATCACCAGCAATCAAAGCCACAGTCAAACGAGCTTTCAGCTCTTATCATAAATTCTGTGTGTACATTTTTCCTCATGCATACAGTACTTACTGTACTTGTATTGGCTTGAAGACAGGTAGTATTTTTACAGTGCTTTTTCCACAAATTTAGCCTTGTCAGACTTCCCTTTGTGTAATCACATTACATGCCAGGTATAGACTTGAAACGTAACCGCAAGTCTTTCTAACAAGGCTACGCAAAAGCAGAAATGAGAAAAGATATTTTTAAAAAATCCTGAAACGTGGAGTGTGAAGAGTATCGAAAACGGAGTCGGGTTATTTTTTATGTTCAGGGGGAAACGAACGCTCTGGTGACACTGTCTATTATTTTTACCTTTTTATATCCCAGCATGCAACGCGACGCAGTGCATTTCAAGCCGCACAGCACTGCAGTAAGACTGACACCTGCTTCTGCTTAGAATAAATTATTCATTTCGGCATCACAAGCCCTAAGGGCTTAGATTATATTGTCATGGTTTCGCTGATCTCATTAAGTTTTAATGCTGTGATTAGAAAAGCAAACACATCAGTGTGTACTTTTTTTAAAGGATTATGTCATTTATAGAATAAAATTGCTTCTCAACAATTAAAACATCAGCCTTAATAAGTCATTACAAACAAACCTTATTTTGCTGTTTTTTTTTTTTAAAACTGAGGTCTTAAAAGCTACCAAAGCTACCAAAGGTTTCTGCCCATTAATTGTGTAGTGAAGTGTAGTTCCGTGGTATAAATTAACAGTAAGCAGCATGTCTAATTATAGCTGGAAGTTATGACAAAATAAAAAATGAAGAATTGTTTTGAAAACGAGACTGAGGCACATCGCTGAATGTACTGTAAAGCGATGAATTATTTATCTGTTTGTTTTTGCATGGTTGTGTGATGGTCGGCAACCTCCAGAGCCGGGGACATTGATGCTGTAGAACCTGGTGTAGCTCAGCTCTGTTTCCACACACAGCCCAGACGTCCACACAGCGTATCGGTGATCGCTGGATAGCCTGCCTCAGATTGTGTGGACAAGTCGCACCAAAAATAAACAGTTTTTTATAAATACTTTTTAAAGAAATTTATATAAATATATATATATATATTTTTTACATGGTATCATGTAGCATATTCACTGGTTTTCTTTTTGTTTGTTTGATTTCCTTTTGGCGTTTTGCAGACCAGCGTTGGTTTTAGAGACACGGTGAAGGAAAGTGATTCTGAAGCAATGGGAGCGGTTCCTGGGGGGGGGGGGTTCTGAGATGGCTCCGGAAGCCCCTCAGGGACAAGTTCAGGGAGCTCCGGAGGGGGGTTCTGAGGAGGTTGCCGGGGCGGTTCTGCTAAGCTCTGAGGAGGTTCCGGGAGCGGTTCCGGAGAGGTTCTGAGGCGGTTCTCAGGCGGTGGCCCCGAGTCCTTCCCCGTGTGTGAGGGAAGAGAGGCGAAGGACAGGGGCCGGCTCCCCGCGCACGGTCATGGGGCCCGTCCCTGTGCCGATGATGACAGGTCACACTCTACGCCTCTGTCAATGGGCCCATTGTGCAGGCAGAGCGCACTGTCAAGCGTGTGTGCGTCTTTGTTAACCGGACCGATGTGGGGGGGGGGGGGGGGGGGTCTTTGTTTGTGGAGGGAGGAGATACACCCAGAGGGAGCGGAGCTACATTCACAGCCGCTGATGCCCCCCCCCCCCCCCCCCCCCCCATGCAGAAAAGAGGGGTCAGTGCCGAGCCTGTGTGGGGACTGTCTCCACCCTGACAGTGTGATGCACAGCACATTCCCCCTTCTGCTTCTGCCTGTGTGCTACCAGGGGATTAAGCACCATACATACACACACATGCACACAAACATACACAAATCTACACATACGCACACAAATATGAACACAGACACACACACACACACCTGCTAACACATATACACACATGCACACACACACATATATCCTTGTATACACACAGGCATATATACACATGCACACTCACACGCAAACACATACAGTACACACGCATATATACACATACACACAGACATATATACACATACACACACACCTGCACACACATACACACACATGCACACACACACATATATACACGTATACACACAGACATATATACACATACACACACACACGCTCACACATACACACACATGCACACACACGCATATATACACATACACACAGACATATACACACACACACACACACACACACACCTGCACACACATACACACACATGCACACACACACATATATACGTATACACACAGACATATACACACACACACACACACACTCACACATACACACACATGCACACACACACATATATACACACACACACAGACATACAAACATACACACGCATGTATACATATGCACACACATATGCACATACACACACACACACATATGCACACACACATATACATATACGCTCACACATACTCATACTCTTTCACACACACATATACACATACACACATACACATGCACACACACACACATGTATACACACGCACACATACACATACACACACAAACATACACAAATCTACACCTACGCACACAAATGTGAACACAGACACACGTGCATTATAATGTTCTGCAGTGTTGGAGGCGGCATAGCTGAGACTTGATCTTCAGTCACCCCACAAATGGAAAGTCAAACCCTTCTCAAGGTCTCCCTTGAAACAAGTCTGAATCCAGGTCAGACCTGCTCTCTGTGGGGAAAATGAAAGGGTTGGAGGGTCTGCAGAAGTTATCTCTCAAGATTCAGAGTTGGTCCACATCTCTGATCCAGCGCAACGCTGATCTGCAGTAGAGGCCTAGCACAGCAATGATTCAGCGTAGCGCTGATCCAATAGAGCACTGATCTCCAGCACAATCCTAGCACAGCCCCTGTTCGGCGTTGCACTAGTTTGACATCAAGCTGATCTACAGAATGCTGATCTATAACACAAGCCTAGCACAGCTCTGATTGAGCATAGCACTGATCCACACTACAGATCCAGCCAAACACTGATCTTTAGCACAAGCCTAGCACAGCTCTGATTGAGCATAGCACTGATCCACACTACAGATCCAGCCAAGCGCTGATCTTAGGCAGAAATGCAGCACAGCACTGACAGAGGACCACACTCATCCAAAGGGCAGCTAAGGATCAGGTCAGGTTCTTTGCCTGCAGGACAGTGCATGTTGCCTTTGCGGCATGTCTGCTTCAAAAGCCTGTTCAACACCGCAGTTTCGCCCCTCGTATATAAACCCATCCGCAGCAGACATGCGCCTTGAACATAGCTGTGTAAGAGTCATGCGTTTTTCAAAGTACATGCGATTTGTAATTATTGGACGCAGCGTACGTCAAGAGAAAGAAAAAGTAAGAAAGAAAAGGCACTTTTTCTGTTTGTCTTGTTGTGGCAGCGTTCTCTTCTCCGTCACTGCTGTGGCTAGCGGGTGGCAGTTGTGCCACAGCAGGAGTCACGCACTGGTTTTGGATGGCTTTGGATATTTCGGGGGGGGGGGGGGGGGGGGTTGGCATGGCAGGAAGCAATGGGGGCCTCGCGGTCACATTAATCAGACATTCCCAAACGGAGTGAGGAGGAGCAGATCAAAGAGCCGGGCCCAGAGACGTCCGTCCCGAAGATCTCCAGATTTACACTTTCCAAGTACTGGCTTTTTCCTTTTTTTTCTTCCAATTTTTAAACATTTTTTTTTTTTATTTTGCCTCCCAAGCCTGGAATATTAAATATGTGATATGTAGGTCATATAATTAATGAAATGCAGACGCCAGGGGTATGGTTGCAGAGGGATGCAAATGGAAGGAGTCTTGGGGGCTTCTTGAAGTCTGTTGTGAAGTCTAACAAAAAGATTTAATATTATTTTTAATTGGAGCTGAAAGATAGAACAAATTATAGTTCGGTCTGTTTTTTTTTCTGTCTTTTATTTATTTAGCTTTCTTTTCTTTCCATCTTGGGTTGCTTGGGAAAGGCCTCATTAGGATGCGGCAGGGGGGGAGGGGGTTGGGGTTGCGTTGGGGGGGACCATGGTTTTGGAGGCCGAGTTTGCGATCTCTCACGCACACAGGAGACAGGAGAAATGCGCACAGTTCAAAGCTGGCAAAACCTTTCGGTCAAAAGTGCCCTTACTGTACATTAACTTGGCCTAATAGCGCTTAATAATTAAACGTGTAAAAAACCCACATGTAAATGAAGCACGGCAGTTTTTTTTCCCCCCCATTATTGTTAAAAGTAAGGACCAACTCCCACAACAATTAAGTGCAGTGTACGTTCCGGAACCTTCCGCGCAGTCCGCGGCGACGGTGCGAGGCCTGCGATTCGCGGTCTCATTAAATCACGGGCCAGCCGTAGCGCGGCGCAGCGGAAGCAGGCGCGGGCGCGCGGCGGAGGAGATGCCGAAACGCAATCTCTCTTTCATCAGGAAGTTGCGGAACAGCGAGAGGCGCGTCGCTCGCCTCCGTCCGAATGCCTCTTTGAGCCGCGCTTTATTTTTAGGCTCGGCTACCGACGCCGCTCGTCCGCGATTCCGAGTGCGCTCCTTTTCGTCCGTCCGCGAAATAGCATGTGAAGTCTGAGGGATTTAATTAGACGAGGTTTGAGTGGTGTATTTTAGTCCTCCGTTTGCGCGCGGCTTTTTAAGGTCAAATCTGCACGGGTAATTAAATGTCAGGCTCACAGTTTTGCTTACGGTTTTGATATCGATGCCTTTTTAAAAAAATTTGTTCCCAAGGCCGTTAAGTTGTCACGGTTGTTTAAGATTTGAGCGACCGTCGTTTCGTTTTTATGGAGCCGAGCTTGGGCCTATGGTTATGCGTTCAGGTTTCACGTGAGGTCAGCGCTAGGTCGAGTCTGGTGGAGTGTTTCGTTAATATATGACCAAAGCTTGCGAATAGCATATATGTAATGCTGTTGAGTTTTTAAAACAGGGGAAAGTTCTCGTGTTTTTGTTGAATTTGTTGAAAATGTATGCGGTCATGGTCAAACCCATGTACTCAGGTCCACTTTTAGGTACTAAATCTGATTAATTGCTAAGTTAAATGTAATAATTTATGAATTCCATTAATTATATATATTTTTTAGTCATTGCAGAACAAACATCTGTGAATGGATCTTCTGTTCTTTTTTTTAACCTTAAAGAACTGAATTGGCACACAACTCCTCCTCTGTTTTTAGTTATGTTTTTTTTTTATCTTAATGCAACATTCTGTGACCAGTTATTAGCAAGTGTGTTTGTTTCACTTAATTTGGTTCCAGTTAGTTGGCGAGTGCCCTGAGCACGTTGTATGAAAAGCGCTATATTAATAATTTAGTTTAAAGATCCTTTTTTGTGATAGACATGTAGATACACAAATATAATCTTAAGAACAGAAGATTAAGATGGCTTCAGTCCTGTAGTCCACCGTACTGCGGATGATGTTCTTCCCGTTGCCTCCCAGCACTGGGTGAAATAACCATAAGCCCATCAACTCTTCACTTCAGCTCTTCACTGTACTCTTCACTGTACTCATTCATCAACACCTTCCAGAAAAACAGATTTCATTCGGTGGCCCATTCCCGTACGGCGTATGCTCCGCCCGCCAAAAACGACGGGGCGTTCGACCGAACTGCCTAGCGCGCCGCCGCCGCGCGCCCCTCTCCCGCCGCCGCGTAGCTCGCGGAAAGCGAGGGGTTAAAGAACGCGTTTGGAGCCGCTGCTTTTGGCTCTCCCCCCCCCCCCTCGCTCCGGGTTTCCATCGCCGTCTCTCCACTGAACTTTATTTAGCGCGAGCGAGAGGAGCTGAAACAGGCCGAACTGCGCGAGGAGGAGCGCGCCGCGCTAAACCCCTTCCCCCCCGGGCCGGGGTCCAGTCCCGCAGGGTTCCCGCGCCAGCGGGCTCTGATCTTTCCCCCTGTTGCTGCGGATAATTCCTTGTACTACATTTGTACTCTTTCCCGTCCATGAATTTATTCAGCATCTCTGATATCCTTTAGTTCATTTTTCCTTTGAGACAGCCAATCTCCGCTATCAGCTCTCTGTGAATTTCTCCTCACATGTTCCTGGCGAACGAAACGGCTCCAACCGCAGAACACGAGCCGCATCGAGCGCTCCATCGTCCCGGCAGCCAGAGCTGCCTTTTTATTTTTATTTTCTTTGTTTTTATTTTTTATTCTCCCCCCCCCCCCGCCCCCCTCTGTACATCACTGTACCGTACAGTACATCCCCTAGTAATGAACAGACGTCCTGGTGTTTTTTTTTTTTTTTTTTTTTCGTTTTGGCTCCGTGCCAGATGAGGATGTTCTGTAAAGATGAACAGACCTTTGTTGAACTCGGGTACCGCGGGTTCGAATTCTCGGAAGAAACAAACGGGTTATTGAGGAGATATGGAAGCGAAATGAAGCGGCGCTGGAATCTGCGTGAAATCGACAGTGTGCGAACGCCGCAGCGGCGCAAGGAACGAGCGCCTTCTCACAGGCCTTCGCAGCTTGCCGGGAAACTCCGGCGTTCTTTAAACAATGAGGTCATGGTACCTTGCGGTGACCCCACAGGTGCCATTTTGTTTCTACGTTTTGACTTTTCTCTGCCCGGGGTCTCCACTGTTGTCCGTGCCCCACGGTGTTATCTGTGGCGTTAATTGTACCATGTTGTCAATGGTGTCGTTTGTTTGATATCTATGGTTGTCCGTGTTATATCCGTGGTGTTGGCTGTGACGATCCCCGATTCATTTTTCTCATTAGCTGACCCCCTTCTTTTTTTTTTTTTTGTCGCCGTCGCCGTTTTCACTTTTGTTTTCGTCACTGTGGAATTTGTGCCAGTGTAATGGGGGGGAACCGAGAAAAAAGAAGAGAAAAAAAACTGAAACCTCAAAAAGAGCGGAAGGTTATTTATTTATTTATTATCCCGGCCCCGCTGGAAAAGATGAAAGGTCCGGAGTTTGTGCCTCTCCGCCGGGGGGGGGGGCGTCCTCGGAGAGAGAGGCTGCGGAAGTGACAGGATGTTCCAGAGCCCGGCGCATCCTCTTTATGCGCTCATTACGCACGGCAGCCCCGCTCGGAAATAATGGCGCTTATTCCTGCGATGACACTTAAACTGTTTCTCTGACTCTTATTAGCGCGCGCTGAAGGGACTTTTTGAGGGAAGAGGGCAAGCGGGAGAGACGGAGAGAGAAAAACGAGGACGCGAGGCGCGTCTCTGGGAAGGGGCCGTTGCTGTGATGAGCGGCGCAGTGCATTGTGGTCCGCGAGGAAGCAGAAACGGACGCTTCGAGCACGGTTTCCCCGCGATGACTGCGTTTCCTCTCGCACGTCAGCGTTCGCCTCATTGATTTCCGTGTGTTTCAGAGCTTCTTTTCTTCTTGCTAAGGCTGCTTTGCCATTGTGTTACATATGGGTTACATTTATCAGTTTGAAAACAATTCCGATTAATCGCCGATTTATCAGTTTTATACTGATTCAGCTCAATCACCGACTTATCAGTTTGACAAAGATTTAGATTAGTCACCATGTGGGAAAAACCAAGGAGAAGAACACTACTGTAAGAAGATTAGCTCCTTTGTCATTATGCACACGTGCACGTATGCATACGCATGCGTGTGTTGTGATTGTGTGTGTGTGTGAATTCATTTGTGTGTATATGTGTGTGCACGTATATGAGAGTGTTCATTTGTGCGTGTACGCATTTGTAGGAGCACAAACCGCGTTATTCGCTGTTGCCGTCTGTGTTCTCTGAGTGTTGATACACAATCAATAACAGCAATAGCAGAAACGGTAGCTGATCCTGACAGATGCCGCGGGTATCGTGTCGGTGTCAGTCTTTTGCGCGCTGTGCAGTGTGAGCTGAGAGGTCCCCGCACCGGCCCCTCTGTGGTGGCTTCTCTGCCCGCTCTGAGGGACACCGAAGCGATGGTTTATTCACTGCTGCGCGCGCGAGGCCAGTTTGCACGGCACCGTCGCTGGGCCCTCCCCTCCCTCCCGTCGTTTGAGATCAGTCGCACCTGGAAGTGGCTAAAAACACCTCTCCGGTCTCTGACGCTTTCGATGCGGCGTTGAGCGACTGTCGGGCTCAGTTCCCAGCGCGGGGGGGGGGGGGGGGGGCTTACATAGGACGTCAGCGGGCGAACGCGCGCAGAGCTTTATTATAGCGCCTTTTCCGCCGAGACGGCCCAAAGAGGCTGCGATAGCGCGTTCCG
The DNA here is from genome assembly GCA_025169545.1 of Anguilla japonica. Lineage (NCBI taxonomy): Eukaryota > Metazoa > Chordata > Actinopteri > Anguilliformes > Anguillidae > Anguilla > Anguilla japonica. The sequence goes on from CM045884.1 coordinate 21,856,836, forward strand.
TTCCCGTTTTTCCAGCTGTCGCGGCGGAACCCTCGCCCACGAACGGCGCCTTCCGGAAGCGAGGAGGTGCGGTGGAAGGTCAACGCTTCGGGGGCGAGGCACGCGCGAGCGTGCGGAGGCGCGAGGCTTTGAGAAAGCAGCGCGCGCGTCTTAGACGCGGCGGAGAAGGGGCCCCTGGGCATTCGGAGGAAACGACAGACGGACGCGGCGTGTAAACGACAAGGTGTGGAATGAAAGAGACGCGCCCTGCTGCAAGCGTGTGGAGTTCTCCCGCTCTTCTCCTGTCCTCTCCTCTCCTCTCCTCTCCTGTCCTCTCCTCTCCTCCCCTCTCCTCTCCTCTCCTCTCCTCTCCTCTCCTCTCCTCTCCTCGCCTCCCTCTCCTCTCCTCTCCTCTCCTCTCCTGTCCTCTCCTCTCCTCTCCTCTCCTCTCCTCTCCTCTCCTCTCCTCTCCTCTCCTCTCCTCTCCTCTCCTCTCCTGTCCTCTCCTCGCCTCTCCTCTCCTCTCCTCTCCTGTCCTCTCCTCTCTTCTCCTGTCCTCTCCTCTCCTCTCCTCTCCTGTCCTCTCCTCGCCTCTCCTCTCCTCTCCTCTCCTCTCCTCTCCTCTCCTGTCCTCTCCTCTCTTCTCCTGTCCTCTCCTCTCCTCTCCTCTCCTCGCCTCCCCTCTCCTGTCCTCTCCTCTCCTCGCCTCCCCTCTCCTCTCCTCTCCTCTCCTGTCCTCTCCTCGCCTCTCCTCTCCTGTCCTCTCCTCGCCTCTCCTCGCCTCTCCTCCGCGACGCTCTTGAAAGGCCCAAAGCTTCGGAGCGAGTTGTTTGTGGGAAGATCTCCCTTTGTGATCTGGAAGAGGCCGTGGGGGAGAGGCTGCGCTCGGGCGTCCTGTCGGATGGCGGTAATGAGATGTCCGCGTAGCGCGCTGCGCCGCGCCCAGCTTCTCCTGCTCGTGGTGCATTCTGAAAGCCCTTTAAACACATTACAGGAGCTCCTTAGCTGAAGCCATCTAGCCACATGATGAGAGCTCCTTGCCTGAAGCTGTTTAAACACATAATAGCTCCTCACCTGAAGCCTTTAAGCACATAACCTGAGGCTCTTGGCTGAAGCCATTTAACAACGTAATTAAAGCTCCTTGGCTGAAGCCATTTAACTACATAATAAAAGCTCCTTGGCTGAAGCCATTTAACTACATAATAAAAGCTCCTTGGCTGAAGCCATTTAACAACGTAATTAAAGCTCCTTGGCTGAAGCCATTTAACTACATAATAAAAGCTCCTTGGCCGAAGCCATTTAACTACATAATAAAAGCTGCTTGGCTGAAGCCATTTAACTACATAATAAAAGCTCCTTGGCTGAAGCCATTTAACTACATAATAAAAGCTCCTTGGCTGAAGCCATTTAACTGCATCATTTGGCTGAAGTTGTTTAAATGTATAACATGAGCTCCTTGTCTGAAGCTGTTGAAACATAAGAGGAGTTCCTGAACTGGAGCCATTTCTATATATCAGGAAGTCCTGGGCCTAAGCTGTTTAAACACATAACAGGAGCTCATTGGCTGAAACAGTTTAAACACATAACAGGAACTGATTGGCTGAAGCAGTTTGGCTGAAACAGTTTAAACATGTAACAGGAACTGATTGGCTGAAACATTTTAAATACATAAAAGGAGCCCGTTGGCTGAAGCAGTTTAAGCACATCACAGGAGCCCATTGGCTGAAGCAGTTTTAACGCATAACAGGAGTTCATTGGCTGAAGCCGTTTTAACGCATAACAGGAGCCCATTGGCTGAAGCAGTTTTAATGCATAACAGGAGTTCATTGGCTGAAGCAGTTTTAACGCATAACAGGAGTTCATTGGCTGAAGCAGTTTTAACGCATAACAGGAGTTCATTGGCTGAAGCAGTTTTAACGCATAACAGGAGTTCATTGGCTGAAGCAGTTTAAGCACATAACAGGAGTTCATTGGCTAAAGCAGTTTTAACGCATAACAGGAGTTCATTGGCTGAAGCAGTTTTAACGCATTAAAGGAGTTCATTGGCTGAAGCAGTTTAAGCACGTAACAGGAGTTCATTGGCTGAAGCACATAAGTTCCAACGGCCCTGAACCAGTTTTGAACGTGGCCTAGTGTTCCCCAGCCTTGCTACGGGCCACCACACCCTGCCATGGCGATAAAGCACGGACGCACATTGCCCAGCGATAACCAGTGCCTTACGGAGAGCTATCAGTGATGCCTTTTTACTGCTCTGTGTTCACAGCGTCTGGGCGTCACATCGGGGTGGAGTGTACCACCGGACACTCCACACCTGGGTGGAATAAATATCTGAAATACTGTAACCCTTTATAACACTTAAAATTCCCGCAGACTACTGAAAATGTCAACTGGACCATTGGTTTTCACCAATATTCTGAAAAAAATCTGTCATTAGAACACATTGTGTTTGTTTTCGCTTAGAAGCATGTTTAGCTTTTTATTTTCAAGGATCTGGCTGGAGCATTTTCAAGTTTCCCAGCCTCTAAAGTGTTAAACTACGTGGTTGGGTGGGCACCGTGACATCACAGGTCGCGTGAACCAATAGTGTTGTTCGTTGCTGCCGTGTTGTGACAAAGGTCTTTGTTTCGTTGTTCTGATACGTTTAGTGGCAGCGCTTTAGTAGCATTAGCGGCAGCCTGCCTCTCTCAACGCCGAGTGGCCAGCAGAGGAGCCGTGGGGTTAGCCCTGCTGGATATCAGAGTTCTGGCAGCTTCATCACAGCAGCTGCTTTTATAACCGTCACAGTGCTGTGTGCAAGTTCACTGCGTACAGCATGTGTAGGCCATTGAGTTCATGAGGAGAGATTTCAGTATTGCAGTAGAACCTCAGATATACATACGCATCAGGAATGAACGCTGTTGGGGGCTTTGGAATATTTGACAGTGGTGTCAAAATGCACCAATTTGAAATCATTACTCACATTCTTTTTAGCCTTATATTGTAAACCAGCTGCTCTCTGTAGCTTGAAACTTTAAATTTTAAGTTAATCTTAGATTAAAATTTAGCCACTTCAGAACATTCATTCACTCTTTGTATGTTTGACTTGTGTATTTGGTTCTGTTTCTTCTATATGTTGATTTCCCCACAGATTTAACTGTGCCTTCCTTTTAATACCTACCCTTCTGTCAGTCTGTATCTCTTAGGTCCTACTGTATTAGCTATTACTGCTAAGTGTTACTGTGCAGTTTGCGCTTCATAAGAACCGATATTACTGGACCAAACGTGAGGTGGATTTATTTCAAAGCTTAGCCTCCTGTCCCTAAACTGGTCCTGAGGGCCTGATTGTGCATTGTTTTTCTTCCAGTTGAGATCTGAGGCTCGTTTGAGCTGTTCAATGAACCCTGAACCGGATTTTACATAACTTTAACTAGCCTCAAATACACTGTTGAATTGTATTTATGTGTGGTCATCGGAAGCATGTTTGTTCTACGGGATAAGGGTAAATGCTTTTGTTGCTCATTAGTTCTATTTGTACAGTGCTTATACGATCCGGCGATACAGACAGGTATTCAGCTTCATTGATTAAGAGTAATTGATCCTTCAGCAGGGCCTAGAATAATTAATCGGACAAGTAAATGGAGTTGAGACATCTGCTCCAAAAGGCAAGGATATTAACAACAAATAATATTGTCTTTCATAAGAGCAGGTTAAACGGAGATGGCTAGTAGAGATCAGCCTTCCATTAACAGCTCAGTCAAAGCTAATTAACTGGGGATGGAGAACCATACTGTGGTGCCTCTATCACCAGGGGTAGTGGGTCAGAGCTCTGGACTATAAAACCAGAAGCATGTTGGTCCAACATCCAAAACCTCTAGGGGCTGGTACTTCTGCGGGTTCCCTGCGTCAGGTTCTTTACCTGATCTACTGCACTGACGGTTAAAATTGGCCAGGGAAAAAAAAAACAGCCAGGGAAATTGGTTTTGGAAGGAGCAATGGCTGGTGTTGCAAGTAATATGTGGCATTGTTAGCACTGTGGGAGTAACATGTAGCCTTAGTAAATTTTGAGCGTCATTTGTAACGTTGTTAGCATTGTGGGAGTTATGTGTAGCATTATTCTCATTATGAGCATAATGTGTGATGTAGTTAGCATTGTAAGAGTACTGTATACCATTGTTAGCGCTATTGATGCACATTGTTAGCATTTTACTATTGATATGTAAATGTACAGTCGTTAGTACTGTAAAACATTATGTGGCACTGTTAACACTGTAAGAGCTGTTTGTAGCATTGTCAGCATTCTGAGAGTAATGTGTAGCATTCTTGGTACTGTGAGATTAATTCATAGCATTATTAGCATTGTAAGAATAGCGTGTAGAATTGTCGGTCCTGTGAGATTGAGTGGCGTTTTCAGCATTGTAAGTCTCTCTATATCAAGACTTCTGATCAGAAAATAGAAAGGCAGATAATTTGCTTAGTTTTATGCACTTAATGAAATTCATTAAACCTTTAAAATAAGATAGTGATAATGACAGTCGCTCACAGTTTTCCAAAGACTACTCGCATCTCACGAGAAGTCAAGAGCTGTTTTTAAAGCAAGCTGTGCTTTGTAGAAAACAAGACAAAAAAATTCAAACCCCCCCCCAACACACACACGTCTCGTTTAGAGATGTTTTAGCCGCATCTGTTCTGTGTTGCCGCTCTGATCTCTCTCGCTTCATTGCGAGCGCTTGAAATATTTACGAGTTCGGTTCTTCTTCTTCTTCTTTTTTTTTTTTTAATCTCGTATCTTTTCTCTCGCCAGTTCCTCTGTCTGCTCGCCTCGCGTGCGGCCCCGCCGTTTTCAGAAGGTGGAGAATGCGCCTCGTCGCCATTCGGGGGGGGGGGGGGGGGGGGGGGGGGGGGGTGATGCCCTCGTCTCACAAGCGGCTTAAAAGGAATCCCTTCATCGCCACTCGTTTCCAGAGCAGAGGCGCAAAGGGGGCTTTAACGTTCTTGGCGAAGAAGCCAAAGTTTTCGGCGAGCGGGGTCCTGGAAGCGCGGGGTCGTCGGAGTTTTTTTTCGCGCTCTGGAGTGCTTCTGAAGAGCCTCGGCCCCCCGCGGGCCCTCTCGCACAAACAACCGCGGCAGTGTTAGCGCGGCGGCTAGCGGACCCAAACAGGCGCCCCCTCGCCCGTCGGACTGTTTGTCAACAGGCCGAGGCACGGAAAGCCTCAGCGCGTCTCCCGGCACGGGGTTCGTCTGCGGCGGCCTGTCGTCCTGCCGACGGAGTTTCCCACGCCGCGCGTCGCTGCCAGAGCCGCTCGGTACGCGTGAGGTCGAGTTAAGGCCCGTCGTGTTTGGTCCCCGCAAGGGGGGTTAAATCTAACCCATCTAGGGGGCAGGGTTAAAATCTGGCCAAAGTTGGGCATTGGTGTACGAACATACCCAAGGTGTGGGTCAGGGTTCAAGTTTGGCTGGGCCTTGAGGTTAAAATATAACCAAAGTGTGGTTCTATGTTAGGGCAGTTTTGGGTGAGTGGGGGTAAGTGTGGTTTCGTGTTTGGGCAGTTCTGGGTGAGTGGGGTAAGTGTGGTTCTGTGTTAGGGCAGTTCTGAGTGAGAGGGGGTAAGTGGCTCTGTGTGAGGGTAGTTCTGTAGGGCTCAAATAAGAGGCGGGGTCAGCAGGCGCTAGGTCAGCGTGCTTGGCAAGTGTCCGAGGTTGGCACGCCAGGCAAGTGCGCCGGGGGGGGGTGTGGGGGGGTTGGGGGGGGGGGGGGGGGGGGTGGTCCCGCGTGCCTTTTGTGGAGGTTCGTCGCTTCGCGTTGGGTGACGGGGAGAGGGTGTTCTCTCGCGTTCTCTCTTCGCTCGCTTGCTCTGGCCTTGATTTGCGACGGCGCTGAGATGAGGGCCATTGTGCGGTCTGAGGGGAAGCCTCGGCGCGCGGCTTCGGCTAGCGCGCTCCTCGGAGCTCCTCTTTTGTTTCAGAGGGTGAGACGGGCTCCCGGTCTCGTGACCGCGGCTGCTCAAATCGAGGTCTGGTGCTGAAGGGAACGGTTACAATGAGAGCGCGCTTTCTCTAACGGAGACGCCCCGATAAAACGCTCTAATTACTTCATCTTTATCAAGCGCCGTTCGCCGTCAATGCGTTAAAAAAAAAGACGTGTCAAGGAAAAAATCGCGTGCGGTACTGGTGACTCAATTCATTCCGCTTTTTTAAAATAAAAGAGCACATCTGCCACTTGCCGTCCCTGCTTTATTTAAACATGTCTCTTTCCCGCACAAGACTGGTGCTTTCATGTCCCCCCCCCACCCCACCCTTTGTCTTTCGTAATTTTTTTCACCCAACTTTCTTTTTTTCCAATTAATTTTTTTGTCTTCAGTTAGTTAGCTGATTGAATTTTCAATGTCACTGGCTCCGCATAACTTTATTGTGAGAATTGTGCTGAAAGTGTTGGGGGGCTATAAATTTGAACAAGGACAAGGACCTTCTTTGTGGGGAATCTGCGCGGCTCATTAAATAAAAACATTTCATTGAAAACCATATTTTGAGAGATTTAAAAAGGCGCGTTATACGACTCCTTGTTTCGGCTATTGTTTGTGTTAAGGTCAGTGTTGACTAAACCAGAGCAAGGCCACAGAAAAAAACGGTGCGCTCAGGATGCTATTTGTAGGACAGACAAAAGTGCTACAGATTCAGGTAGCTGCTTATTTTGGTTTCAAGAGGGGGTTATTAATGAAAGGTAGTTCATTTCTTTTCACCTTTGCAGAATATACTGAACGCATCATTAGATTTATTTTAAAAAGAAATAAGTTAATATTACAGAAATGGACTGGTAATATTGGTACTACCCAGCATCCAACTTCTTTTTTCTGTTGTCACAATCATATGAATAGGATTTATGATTATGATTTTAAAAAGGTTGTTTTGAAATAAAATTATGCAAAAGTGTACACTCTAGAGCCTGTCACATTTTGTGTGAGCTACTCAAGTCAATTACAGTCCGTTAATGAGGCAGTCAAGCATTTTTATTTATTTTTCATGCGTTTTGCAAGCATTTATTTTCTATTCAGAAATTTCATTCAGTTAGATGGATTTTAGTTTGATGATTTGACATTTGGTTTACAAATAACAATATAGTGAACTGGATTTTAGGTTTTAAAAAAAAAAAATTTCGCTGTTCAGTACGTCACCATGGCACTCTGTGTTTGTTGACATTTTTGGGTGAAGAGTAAATATTTTCCGCATGATCTCTATACAGTGTCATTGTCTAATACAGTATTTTAAATTATTTGTAGTTAGGTTGTTTTTAGCATGGTGCTAGTTTACCGTGACATACGATGATAAGGTTAATGTGTCCGTAGCTTGTAGCTTTGTAGCTAGCGTTGCGGCCTCGAAGCTCGGAGATCACAGGTTCAGATCTGCTTTTTTATTGCATGAGTGACACCAGGCGTGAACAGCGCAAGTAATTTGGGCCCGGGCCGCGATGCCGGACCACGCGACGCGCGCGGGACGCCCCCCGGCAGCTCCCGTGGCTAAACGACTTCCCGCGCCGGACGTTTTTTCGGTCTCCGCCCCGCAAGCTGCGCGGCCGCGGCGTCCGAGCGAGAGCGGAGAGCGTTCGGATAACGAGCCGCCGGGGCTTCGAACCCCTTCCCGAGCCTCGCGGCGCGTGCCCTGACCTCAGCTGCTCGTGCAGTCAAAGCGTATAAAACCTATAACGTTCTGAGGTTTTTTTTTCCCCCTTTGCCCTACAATTGAGTTTTAAGGGTATTGGGGGTAGAAATAGGGTTATTACCTTCTTTGATTTCAGTTCATTTCTGATGACTTTTTTAAAAAAATGTTTTGGCAAAGCCTGTTGTCATTTCAGTCGTTGGATACGGGCCTTGCATACAGCAGTACGCAGTTATATGTGCTTTTTATATCGTTATATATGTGAAACAAGCCAGTTGGGTAACACAAGAGCAGCCCTCTCAGTACGGGGTGCGGGCCTCGGGCTACGACGTGCTGGTCTTCCTGGACTGCTTCGCGCACGCTGAGTGAGGACCGAGTCGCACGTTCGGCCGGGCGCTTTGGACTGACGTGCGATTTTGTCCCGGATCGGCGGGACGCCGAGAAGTGCCTCAGCGGAGGTTTTCGCGGTCAGAGGGATCGGCTGCAACCGCGCCCGTAGAAATCCTGACTCTCGGCCACGGGCCGCCGCCGTTCTCCCCTCCGGTGACCTTTTCTTTGGCACGGGGCCTGCCGGCGGCCCGGCGAGGCCTTCCAGTCCGGCGTAGGGTCGGAGGCTCAGGGAAACCGGCCTTCTGCACTGGTCTGCCAGCACGTCTGCATGGGGAATTCCGGAATGTTTGGACCGTTCGGAAAGTCCGGGCTTACTGTTATAACGGGTTATGCTACAGTGTGTGTGTGCGCTTGTGGGTGTGTGCGTATGTGTGTGCGTGTGTTTGTATGTGTGTGTGTGCACAGTTGTGTGTGCATGAGTGTGTGTGTTTGTATGTGTGTGTGTGTATGCGTGCGAGTGTATGTGCGGTTGTGTGTATATGCGTGTGAGTGTGTGTGCGGTTGTGTGTACATGCGTGTGAGTGTGTGTGCGGTTGTGTGTACATGCGTGTGTGTGTGTGTGCGGTTGTGTGTACATGCGTGGGAGTGTGTGTGCGGTTGTGTGTACATGCGTGTGTGAGTGTGTGTGCGGTTGTGTGTACATGCATGTGAGTGTGTGTGCGGTTGTGTGTACATGCGTGTGAGTGTGTGTGCGGTTGTGTGTACATGCGTGTGAGTGTGTGTGCGGTTGTGTGTACATGCGTGTGAGTGTGTGTGCAGTTGTGTGTACATGCGTGTGAGTGTGTGTGCGGTTGCGTGTACGTGCGTGTGAGTGTGTGTGCGTTGTGTGTACATGCGTGTGAGTGTGTGTGTGGGCGGTTGTGTGTACATGCGTGTGAGTGTGTGTGCGGTTGTGTGTACATGCGTGTGAGTGTGTGTGCGGTTGGGTGTACATGCGTGTGAGTGTGTGTGCGGTTGTGTGTACATGCGTGTGAGTGTGTGTGCGGTTGTGTGTACATGCGTGTGAGTGTGTGTGCGGTTGTGTGTACATGCGTGTGAGTGTGTGTGCGTGCTCCAGGCAGCATTAGCGCTGCGCGGCGCGGTGTGAACCCAGCTGCCCGTGCCTGAGTTAGCGTGCCTGGCTGCCAGCAGGGTTGTTTGGGCTCGGCGAGGCGGCTGGCAGATCACCGCGGTGCTGCCCCTCCGGCCCCCTGCCAGCTGGAATCCAGACGTCCTGGGCCTCCGCGCCCGCCAGCCCCGCCATGGCAACAAGCGGGCTTACACCTACCAGAAAGCAAACAGTTTACTTAAGGCTGTCATATCTGACCCATCTGGAAATGCCTGCAGTAAAGATGTGCACAGAACCCTTCCTGCACTTTGACTGCAGAGCTGAACCGCAGGAGTGTAAGCGCTCCGTATGCTAACTGGCTAAGAATGTCACACGCTGCAGTGAGCGTGTTGTCCTTAAGCCTTAATTAAGCTGCTATAACACCCTCATGAGCATGTCATAGCGTGATTGGCTTATCCAATTATTCATAGGCATGTGTTATGGAATATTGGTCTGAGGGTTGACCTTAAGTCGGGTGAGATCATGTGTCAAATTGAAGAATATTTTGCTTAATGAAGTGTTTTGTTTATTTAGGTATTATTTATATGATAGTAATGCTATCACGTGTTAATGAAGTTGTCTTCTGGGCAAGTGAAAAAAGATGGGTGTGGTAATCTGTAAATTCAGTGACTTTGTTTTAATCTGTGATTTATTCTTTTGTGTAAATGATCGAAACATTTGTAATGATTTGGAAGAGTAGTTGGGCAGAATTTATTCTAAAAATCTCTTTTATGCAGCATGACTCAAAATCTGTTTTTTTAGGTTTTATAATTATTTTTAAATAAATGCATGTTATTGAAAAATTTCATCACAAACACAGAATATTTGCTAAAATGAATATTGAAGGGCAATTTCATTTGTATGCATTTACTATTAGTTAAGCAATATCCTTCAACTATTTTTTTAAAATCAACTCTTTCTCTGAAGAGTTAATAATTTCCCCTTTCCTATGGACTTACAGACTTATTATAGACCCAAAGACTTCAATAGAGCTTTTCCCTGAAGTTAAACACATTCTGCATAACTCAATTAAGAGCCACAATGGCTGCTGAAGCAGCTTTTTCCAACTGTCAAGTGCTTTTGGAGGTCACTGAATGACCTCCAGTTGTTTGGAGGCTTTTCAACAGCAAACAATTATGTAAACTTGCCTCTGAAATTACCTACATTTAACTGACATGTACCCTGCTTTTTTTCTGAACTGAAAGATCTTCAGTGATTTAAAACCAGTCACATTAGAAATGAAACAAGTATCAATGCTTTGCAAAGCTATGCAGCCTGTTAAAAAAAAGTGAGGTAAGTAACCATGATGTATTTATCACGAGCAAATGCTGAACAGCTTGAGCTGTCAGTGTCATAGACAAAAAAGGAAAAATGTTTTAATGTGGGTTCAGGAATATAGAGATTTTCCCTTAAAATGTTCCCATGTTCCCCAGCCTGCAGTCGCTGTGATTTCACAGTTGTGTCGCTACAGTCCGTTGTATTGGATTCAATTTTGTGTGCACTCTTATCTGTAGACTCTTACAATGTAAAACATAAGTGCGTTTACCCGATGTATATGTGCAATAGTGACTGACTGGGAAAACGTCCCCAGCCCAATGAAACATCATTAAAGCACTCATTCAAATCAGCTATGCTGACCAATAGATAAAAGCTAATCCTACAGAGAGCCTACAGACTACCTCATATGAAATTATCATGACGGTAATATTGAGAGCACTGGAATAGTGCACGTCCATAGACAGAAACATTAAGATTGTTTGGAGAACATCTCTAACCCTTGACCTCAATAGTAGCCAATCGCCAATTATGGATTTTGAGTGGTTTTTATGGTTTTTGGAATGCTGGTTAGTTGCAGAAAATAGTTTGTGGAAGAAGTTTGTGGGGCGAATTTACACACACAGTTGGGGGCACACGCAGCATGAAATTACGCTCGTTCATTTGGCTTGTTTGTTTGTTGGTTGTCTGAGCGGTAATGGCTTCCGTCTGCGGTAGTGAAACAGGATGCTGGCTTTTCACTGCCCAGGAAAACACGAAAGCGTTGTTGCAGCGTTGCTGGAATGCGATGGGAGCGTTTGCGTGTCAGCTGCAGCACCAGTGTGGGCCCCTGCTTGTTTTTTTTTTGCGAGTCCTTAAAAGCAGATCCTCGGTCGAGCCTCGGTCGAGCCGCGTCCGTCCGCGGGCCTCTCACACGTAGCGCGGTCGCGTTTTTTTTGTCTTTATTGTGAATTTCTCCAGACTCTGGCTCCGTTCTCTCTTATTTAATAAGACATCGATGCGCTATGCGGTATGATCTAAAAAGCAGCTTTGCGGTGGAGTATTTTAGGACACGCTTGACATAAACAATTTAAACACTGGTTTCCTTTCACAAATCTTTTATTAAATCTTTGGCGGAATCTCAGGCTCGGTAAATATAACAGTCACTGCGAACAAATAGCACAATGTCAATTTTGCGAGCTACGAGGCTTCTGTTTGTCTGTTTGTTGCTCGGTCAGTTTTCTGCGGTAGTCCAGCCGTCCTGCCACCCTGTGTCTTCCGCCTGGCGGCTCGAACCGAGCAGGGATGGGCTTGATTCAGGCTGGGAGGGAGTCCGCCTCAGAAATTGCAGTTACTGCTGAAAGTTGTGTGGGGTCAGCAGGGGGCGCTCATTCCTCTGGTCCCAGCTGAAAAATCCAGTGCAGTCATGGGGACACTGTGCCGCAGGAGCTTTTTTTTTTTTTTTTTTTTTGATGCAACAGATAACTTGGATGAAATGAATAATGGAGGTCCTGACTCAATGTGCTTTTTAAAGATTCTGTAGTACTTGGTTTGATCTTTAACTAGATACATTTCTTCTTCATGTAGTATATGAAGAATCCAAAAGGAAAATTTGTTTTCACTGTAGAGTACTGGTGAGGTTTGAAGGTATGTGTTTCTGGTGACATTAACTGACAGTGTAATTTTGCACTGATTAATTTCACAATACAGAACAATTGTTACACAATCTGTAGGGTAAAGAGGTAATTTTGTATAACAGGTATGTTAGGTAAATAGGGTGACATCATCAAATGATCATATACTGCTGGCTGTTTTTATTCATTGTTACTAGAGTACCTCAGTGTGGTGATTTGACTTTCCACTTTTAATTCAGCTACTGGTTACCTCTCACCCTCTGTTCCCCTCCACTTTTCATTCAGTTACTGGTTACCTCTCACCCTCTGTTCCCCTCCACTTTTCATTCAGCTACTGGTTACCTCTCACCCTCTGTTCCCTCCAGTTTCATTCAGCTACTGTTAACTCTCATCCTCTGTTCCCCTCCACTTTTCATTCAGCTACTGGTTACCTCTCACCCTCTGTTCCCGTCCACTTTTCATTCAACTACTGTTACATCTCACCCTCTGTTCCCCTCCACTTTTCATTCAGCTACTGGTTACATTTCACCCTCTGTTCCCCTCCACTTTTCATTAGCTGCTGCTTACTTCTCACCCTTTGTTTGTCATCAGCAGGGCACACCAGCACCTCAGTAAATTCAGTATCTTGGCTCCACAAATTCATGTACATTTTTACAAGGAAAATTGTGTAAGTCACTCCTTGATAAGGGTTCTCCTCAGCCTAGCAAGTAAAAATAAAATATTTATAAGCGGATAAATAAACGAAAATAAATAAACAAACGGAAACAAAATATACAGCTGGTGCCGGGCGGCCGTTAGTGCCGGGCAGCAGTGCAGGGGCAGGAGCGCGCGGCATTCCTGCCAGGCTGATGGGATATCTACAGTCCTCCCACCAAAAGATTCAGAGCTCAGGGACGAGACGCGCGAACGCGCGGAAAAAAAGGAAAAAACTCACTCCGAAGCGCAAATAATGCTCGTGACGCATCATTAAAGGGTTTTATTTTGCATTCATCTTTGTCTGGAGAGGCCCGGGAAATGTCCGCATTGGTAGCAGTTTTCAAGGCCGGAAAATAAAATGGAAATTTTTTTTTTTTTTTTTTTTTTTTTTGCACTTGAGATGTAGTTGCCCAGAGTGTTATTGTATTCTGTCGGTGCGCATTGTATTGACTCGCAAAGTTATGGCTAGGGACAGCAGGAAAGATTCACCCCCTGATCTGAGTGCAGGCGGTGAGAATTGTACATTAGCTAAGCGACGATCTGTGTAATTTTGCAAGCCCTTAATTGATTGCCCCTGAGGTGCAATAAACTCCCATGGCAAGCTCTTATCATAATTTGAAACTAATCCATTGTCTTGTGTAGAACGCAGGAACCCCCTCTTATTTACAAAAAAACACAAGAGCTATTGAAGGGCATGTTGCTTTGCCGTTCGTTTGTTTGTGTGGCGTACAAAGAGAACAAGAAAGTTTTCTGAAGTCGCGTTTGTAAAAGCTTTGCAAGTTTTTTTTTTCCCCCTGCATTTGTATGTTTGCGTTCACCACCATAGGCACTCTTTGAAAACGTATGAAATAAAATTTGATTTGTTTTTTTTTGTTTTGTTTTGTGCTATAGTTTTTATTTTATTTCTTTCTTTCTTTCTTTTTGTCTTAAAAAAAAACAACCTGTGGGAAAAGAGAGAAGCGTTATCCCGCGGTTGCCGGCGAGCGAGCGCGGCTTTTCCAGTCTCCGTCCAGTTAATTGAAAAAACCTGTGAGAGCTGGTGGCCGGCTCTGCGCTCGCCGTATTATCGCCATGTGAACGGTGCCATTGTTGGCCCGGCGCGGGCCGGGCCCCCTGCCTCGTGCCGGCACAAAGGGCCCCAGTCAGACGGGTGACTCCCTCAGTCTGCCGGACGCAGCCGCAAGAAGAGCGTCACGCACGAAACCTCCATAACCACATAATGCTATTGTATATTATGCATTGTTGTTTGTCTGTTTGTTTTCTGTAAGGCATTTTGTTTATCTGTGTACATGTATTGTTTCTTTCTCCTTTTTTTAAAAAAAATTGTTTGTTTCTGAAAGTCAAGTTTCTTATTTAAAAATTTTTTTCGTCTTGTTTTATTTTTATTCAGTTTTTGTTGTTGTTGTTGTTGGGGTGTTTTGGGTTTTTTTTTTTTTTATTGGACGGGAGAGTTTTGTTTAGTTTATATTGTGTAGAACCAACATGTTGCTAGGGAAAAGAAAACATTTAAAAAAGAGATACGCCGGGAACCCAAACGTTGACATTTTGAACGTCGCCAACTCGTAACTTGTAATGACAGGACTTTACTGGCAGGGAGTACTGTAAGTTGTGCTTACTCCATTGTGGAACCCTTTGGCGTGGGAAAGCTGGCCTGCAGTGCTCTTTATGGGAGCGTCATTTTCTTTTTTATGTTAAAACATAACATAAAACAAAAAGTAGAAAATGCCCTTCTGTCTGATTGTCAGGTGCACTTGATTCGCCCAGAACTGTCTGAATGGTATCCAACATGGTTCCTCTGCAATTAATAAGGGTAATTATATAGCTTGGTAGAACTTTAAGCTCTTGATTATTGCGGTCAACAATTTTTTTTGTGCGTGTGTAATCGTTGTCAAAACACTGTCGTCAATTGGCCAAGTTCTAGCAACCATAGTGCGTGCCTGTCTGTGTGTGTGTGTGTGTGTGTGTGTGTGTGTGTGTGTGCATGCATGCACGGCATGTGTGTGTGTGTGTGTATACGCGCGCGCACTTTCTCCCTTATAGGAATATTTGACCAGTATCCCGTCCTCCCTCATAAAGTGTGTTCAGCATTTCTTATGAATGAGAGAAGTCTGGTTTCAATATCAGTAGGGTATGGAACCATTTATGTTATAAGGTGCAGGGAACTAAACTTCGAATTTTATTGCACGCTTTTCCGAAGCTTTAACTTTAAAATGTCTGCCTCTGACTAAAATAGGTCCTGCGTCACAAATTAGTTGTGGTTAAACTAACCAGATGGCTCTGCTTGAAGAATTGTTTATGGCACGTTCGTGCTTTAAGTGAAACGCTTCAATCGCACACGTTAATGCGTTTGACAGAGAGCAAAATGAAGGTGCATTTTAGATGAAGAAAGAAAAGATCACAGAGGCGTTTGTCTGCATTGCCAGACGTACCGACTTCACCTGTCTGAATAGGCGGGCGCTCGTCGCGTGAAAGAATTCGCCAAAGGCGCTGCCGCGGCGCGGCGAGCGGACAGCCGAGGACGACCGAGGCGTCGGCCGCCGAGCCGAGCCGCGCCCGCGACGCGCGAGGCCCGCTCCGGCGTCCGTCCCGCCGCCGCGGACTGATCGTTTCGGATCGCGGCTTTAGCGGCGATCGCCAGGTCCCGGGCCGGATTGACAGCTCCGGTCTTTGAAGCGCCCGGGCGCATTACAGCGACTGGGTTTTTAATTGGCTCCAAGGCTCCCAGATCAATACGCCGGGTAATTGCCCAGCACAAGCAGGGTTTGAGACTCATTATCATTAATATTTAGACGCGAAGAGGGACGGTGGCTGCTTCGGCTAAACGCGCGATGGCGCGGGGCCCCTTTGATCTGCCGGAGGAGTAGATCGATCTGAAATGAGGGTTCGAAAGGCTGGGGGGGGCTGTTACCGTTTCCTAACCCCCCGCGCGTTGCATTCTTACAGGAAGCGGAGACGCCGAGGAGCGTCTTTCGCCCTCTTCCAATAAGCGCGCGGCGTCAGGGGCGTCATAGCACCGCTGAAGAAAGACTGATGCCTTTTAGCACCCAGACAAATCGAGGGGCGGAGGAGGGGTGCGTTCATCCTGATCGTTATGCTGCTCGGAAGAACATCATTACGTAATTTTGACAATGGGCAGCTGACAGAGAAACCAGTTCCTTTAGCACGCGCTGCTATCCAGGGCAGTTTACACAGCCTGCGTTTCACATGAAATACGGTTTTACAGCTGCGTGTTTAGCGAAGCCGTTTACCGTTGGTTAAGCACCTTGATTAAGGGTAGCTCAGTCAGCGCCCCATCTGGGAACTGAACCTGAACTACAGTAGAGTTCTCTAACCATTGTGCTATGTTGCAGCTATTTCGAACCGTACGGGTTTCCCATTGGGTGTCCATTTTCGGGTGGGATCGTGACCAGGGCTGAAGAGGTGCGGACTCCATAGTCACTAAAGGTGGTCAATTTGAGCGAGCGCTTCTCCAAGTCTGCAGGCGGACAGATACACGTTTCAGCAATCAAATGGTCTGAAACTCGAGCAATATCAGGCAGTGCTTTCAATAGGTGCGGAAAAAAGGACCAAGACAATAAGTCGGCCATTCTGGTTCAAAAACATCTAAGCCATTCCGGCTCAGAAATCCTAAAAAAGACATCATGGCTTTGTATGCCTTTTTTTTTAACCCAGTTCGATCAGGAAATATATCATTTAAGAGAAGGAAAACCAGTTAGGGCTGCATAATGCGAAGAATAAGAACCAGTTTTGGAGGTGAGGCGTGGGTCTCTAACTGGAACGCGTGCGTGTCGGGTTGCGTAGCACGCCGAGCGAAGGCATGCCCAGATTAGACCCTTTGTTTCCAGCCTTTGTTTCGAATTTGAAATCGGATCTTCGGGGAGGCGAAGGGCCTTCCAGAGCGACACGTGATCCCGCGGCGCTGTCACCCGACACGTCATCCGATACGCGCGGCGCGCCGACGGCGCTAACGGCCTCGGGGTCTCCCTCGCCCCCCCCCCGCGGAGGAGGGGACGGCGCGCGGAGCCCCGTCCCGCCCCGCAGGAGCAGGCGCACACTCAGCTCCTCTCTCTTTGGCGTAGCCTTCCCCGCTAGGTTCGGCCCCCGAGTCGCCGCGCGCGCGGGTTCCTCGCGAGCGAAACAATGGCCGGGGTCTCCTTTTACGCCGCGGACTCGCCTCGCGCCGGGACGAGGCCGCGGGGACAGCGGATACCCGAGGATTTGGGTCGCGGCGACATCCACACTAGCCGAGTTTAAGGGCCACTCGTTTCGAAATGGGAGCGCGGCGGCGCGACGAGGTCGCCGGCCGGCGGGCGTGGGCGTCCACGCCCCGGCTTGAGCGTCACGTCACGGGAGTGCGGCCAGCGCCTCGCCGTGAGCGCGGGTCAGTCGCCTTAAAACGCCGTGCGCACCCGCCCCCGAAACGCGCACGCGCATGTTTCCTCGCCAAACACGTGCGGCTAACGCGCTACGTTAGCATGAGCTGCGCTACCTGCCTCTCGTTTGTATCGGATTTCAGCGTCCGGCAGGAAAAAAAACGTGCTACGTTACGCGGGGCTGTTGAAGCTGTGTGTGTGTGTATGGGCGCATTTCCAGTGAGAAGGCCGTACGTTTCCACTACAGTGAATTAGTTCACGCATCAGTACGCAGGTACTGTACAGCCCTAATACAGCCTTGGTGATATGGGGCTAAGTAGTCTTGAGTGATCCTGTAATGCAATGCCTGGTTAACCCGCAGAAGGAGGTCATTCGCAAGGGGAAAATCATAGCGTTTCATGCGGTCATACCACACGCATGCGACTGTAGGCCAACTTTAGTAAGCGATGTTAAACAAATTGTGTTAAACATTAAAATCACCATTGGGGCTGCTGGGTGGTTTACACTGATCCAGTGTGCGCGGTAAAACGTGCTAATTAAAATGCTAATTTAACTCTTAAAAGTATATTTTAGTCCAATGGGAACACATTTTACTAAGTGTGGATAGACTACGCGGACTGGTATCAAATTCGGACCGTCCCGGTGCCAGCGGTGTCCGGCAGCCCAGCGGGGGCATGTGTACTCATCTTAGTGTCGCCCAGAGGTGGAGCGTTTTGGCCGGCGGAAGTGGCGGCTTCTCGTCGCGCGCCAGCGTTCCTCGCCGTTAGTGAGCGCTCTTCTGCCGAAAGGACAGCGGAGGTCACGATGGCTGTTGCGGTGAGCGTGATTGGGGATTCCGAATCGTACGTTTCGCGTTTCGGAGAGGAGGCGCAATTCGGCCTGCGTTGTTTCCCCTGGGTTCGGAGGTCACCTGTGGAGGCATGTATATGGTTGAAAGGCAGCTGCGGTTGCAACAGTCATTATACTTTTCTGAGGGTGTCATTTGGACCAAGGGGTTGAACGGATATTGCGATGGCAGACAGGGGGGGGATAAACTTTTTCTTTATCACGAAAGAAATGTTGCAGATTCTGCAGTGGTTCATCTGTGATGAAGGACTATGCATCTCCAAATACGTCTATCCTAAATACATCCCATTATTGACCACCTCTTTATTTTGTGGTGCCCGTGCTGATATTGTGGCAATGCCTCACATATGAGTCTGCATAGGGGAACCGCTGTCCTGATGTCCTGTTATTGCCTAAGCCTGCCTGTTTTCTATTTTGGCCTGGTATGACTGCTCCCAGCTTGTCTAATTTTAGCATAGTTTCTCCATTTGTTGGCCTCATTTGACTGAGCTGAGTTTTTCCTGTGTTTGTCCTGGCTAGATTGGGTCTGATGTTGGCCAATTGTGTCTGGCACCGGTTCACCCTGCGTTTGGCCTGGTCTATTGGGCTCGGTGTGTAAGCCGTTCAGCAGGTTCATCCTGTGTTGACCTGTGTTCGATTAGTCCTGGTGTGTGCACCATTGGTCTATTTTGACCGATTCTGGTTCATCCTGTGTTTGACCTGTGTTCGATTAGGCCTGGTGTGCATGGCATTGGTCTAGTTTGACTGGCACTGGTTCATTTTGTGTATGGCCTGGTTTGATTCGACGTGGTGTGTTCAGTTTTTGGTCCGTTTGGCAGTTACCCCTGTGTTTGGCCTATTGAGCCTGGTGTGCATGGTCGACTAGGCACTGGTTCATTTTGTGTTTGGCCTGGTTTGATTCGACGTTGTGTGTTCAGTTTTGGTCTAGTTTGACTGGCACTGGTTCACCCTGTGTTTGGCCTGGTTTGATTGAGCCTGGTGTGCATGGCATAGGTGTAGTTTGACTGGCGCTGGTTCACCCTGTGCTTGTCCTGGTTCGATCGGGCCCAGCCTGTACCGCGTTGGCCTTGTTTGACTTGCCCTGCAGTCCTGCACAGTGCTGATTTGGGCGTTTGGAGCGAGCCTCTCCCTGTATCTGAGAGCACCCTGTGAGAAATCACGCCAGGCTGCTAGCCGGCGCCGGCGGAGACACCCTGACCGGCGTCAGTGACTGTCCTGGACCCAGTAATCCCAGGGCAAGGGCAGGGGGGGCGGGGGGGGGGGGGAGGTGGGCTTCTCAGAACAGTGTGTGCACCCTGCTCACCTTTATCCTTCATGTGAATGAAGAGATTAATGAAAAAGAGCATGCTCAGTTTTCACTGTATCCTCTGACCCTATTACCAGAATCATATCATGGCATGCTTTTCAGAAGTTATCCAGTTCACATTTTCGTGGTTTGAGAAAGAGTTTATGCACCGTCATGGTGTGGAAAGTGTCACGGTGAAACCGAGTGATGCTCTGGGACCGGGCTACTGAATTACAGTTTGGCACAGCCAGCCCTGAAATGGAAAACCTTTAGTCCTCCATGGCAAAAATTCACTTGGGCTCCCAGTCTGAATTACAGGAGAACCCCACAGAAATGCAGTTCTGTTCAGTAGAGTGACCTGTACCTTAGCACTCACTAGCGACTTTGGTCAATCTAGTCGACCCGTATTAATAAGTGATCTGCATGGAGGTGCTGGTCTAGGATCAGCATTGCCTTGTAGCTCCTAATGGATAACACTGGTATATGGACAGGGGGAATATCCTAGATCCACAGGAAGATGCTTTATGAATACCGACCCTGATTTTGAAGTCCTGTCTGCTTTGGAGCTCAGTGGATTTGTTTTTAGCTATGCTGTATTCCAGGCTAAATGCGCCTAATTGGTTGATGGCTGTATATTGAAGACTGGTGGAATCCATCCTTCCTGACTTGGATTCTTCCAGCAGATGTGCTCTGAGCATTGTGTTTGCTGAAGCCACACTCCGGAGGTGGTGTCGTCATCGATTATGGTGGTGAATGCCTGCCATTGTCTCTGTGCCCCTCCGACACAAAACGCCCCTCTGTCACACACACGCACGCACGCACACACACACACACACACTCACACACCCCTGCACATACATGTGCGCACACATGCTCACGCAAATGTGTGTACACACACAGACACGAATGCACACACAGACACACACCCCTCCTTACCGAGAATAGAATCTCGGTACTGTAAAAGCTCGGCATTTACGAAACCCACGTCGCTCACATAAAATACAAAACTCGATTATCTTCACTGAAAAGTTTGTACATAAAAGCACGGCAAATGAATCTAAATGGAAGACTCTGCCGTGGCCTTATGATCTTTCTTTACATTGGCTTGATGTGAAGAGGCCTTCCCTTTGAAACTACAGCAGCTGTTGACAGTCCCGACTCACGCTGTCAGGAGGCGTGTTTGTGGTTTCGCTTTGGAAGAGGCGTCAGCTCAGGCAGCAGCAGGTCTGACACGCATCCTGCACGAAACTCTCCCGTTTGATCACATCAAAAGCTGTCAATAAGAAGCAGGAGATTAACCAGCGCGTTAAACATTATGTTAAACGGAGAAATGAAAGTACAGAGCTTTTTCCAGATACCCATCTTTATTATTTATATGCAAATGCACTTTTGAAGAATTTTACCCTTCGGTTATTTTTTTATTATCTTTCTCTTGTTCATGTAATCCTGTGGTAGAATGTACATGCTTCTAATAATGAGGGTTAATACTATTATTTTTATATTATTGGCATATTGTTTTAAACGTAAGTTGGTCAGATATTTATTACACAATCACTGCAAACCAGGACCCTGGTTAGAATTAGAATTTATTTATTTATGTTTGGTTTTTTTCCCCCAAATTTTAGGGTTTGTCTCATTTATTTTGTTCTTTAAGAGATTCCAAAATATTTGATTGAATCAATGCAAAGGATGCTGGTCCTATATTAACCTAACTGATATGTTTTACTCCTGTTATGTGCATACACTTGTTAAATGCATGGGATCACACCGGTACCATCCATATGCAGTTGACTGATGTTGCAGTGTAAGCGTCTGTTAGCCAAACACTTAGTGGACCCAAAGTTCAGCTTTGTTCTCATGTGTTCAGATTGTTTGTGTATAAATGAACAAGTTTTGTTTTCAACCCCACATGTAGACATTTGTGGACGTAAATGAATATGGCAAACAAGGCTCTGCCTTCGTTGTTACTTTCGCTAGTTTCCGAACTCCGAACCGCGGCGGGTTTACGAACGGCAGGGGCTGGCGCCGCGGAGGCCGAGCGGCGATTACGCAATCCGTCCCCCGTTATGCAATTCTCCCGCTGTTTGGGCTACTGGACCGGTTTTTATGCGCCCATTGTCAATTGTGCCGCCGTGTGTAAAAGGCGGCCCTGTGTCCGCGGCCGTACGCGCCCGTGAGCGGAGAGAGACAAACAGCCGCGACGTCTCCGCGAGGGAGGCGCTCTCCGTTCGCCGAACGTGCGGAGGAGAGGATCGAGCGCGCGCTCGCGCGACGATCGCGCGCGCGAGAAAAATTACACAAACTTTTAGCTGCTATTTTTGTTTATTGTTTTCCTCTACTGACTTTACTCGAGTTTGAGCTAGTTTGAGCTAGACTGCCGGTCGTGCGCAGACTTCCTTGACTGACGTCTTGGAGTAAACCACAAAACGCACGCGACGCGTTGCGGACCTTCTGACCACCAGCTGCAGCGCCAGTAACGGACCCAATCAGGAGGCTCGGATCACAAGCCCACAAGTCAGCACGACAGGATCGCTGCAAACTGAACACTTTATAGACTTTCACTTGGGACTGTGTTCAGTCAACGTTTGTTCTTCACGTTGACTAAGAAATAAATGCAATTTTCTTTTCTTTCTCATAAACGGAAGTTTGTCGAGTCAGCTGTGCCGATTGTAACACACGGCAAACTGTAAAAAGAACCTGCTCTTGCATTTAATTGCAAGTTTAAGCTAAAGATTAATGTGCATTGAATAAGTTCATATTGTATTTACTCAGGTGCTAGGACATCCAGCAAACTTGTGTTTAGAATTCTAGGTACGACGTAGATAATTGTTTGAATTATTCTATTGACAAAGATTGCTAGTGCAGTGTGCGGTTTTATTTGTTTGCCTGTATAATGCTTCAACCACTTACTGACATTGCAGTTATAGTTCAGCCACAGCACCTATGTAATTTCCTATTATATTAAGGCAAAACCTTCTCTTGTTGCAGCTAATGAATTATTATGGAAATATCTTATTTACTCTTCAGGGCCTCTTTATATATGATAATATTCCCATATTATCAGTCATTTTCAGATGTGCCTCAAATTGTAAGCTGGAGGAAAAATCAGGTGAATATATTTTCAGCTAGATAAGGTATTTTGTGTTTCAGATGATGTTTCTCAGAAGCCTTTCGTTGAACGGTGGTCAGAACAGACCAAGACCTATTTGCATTTATTTTCATGTATTGGCAGTGCAACTGGTCTTGTCCTTTAGTACAGATCCAAGGCTTGTGTGGGAAGCAGGCCTTCTCCGGGTTGGAGAGGGAGATTTTACAGTTTTGTGCGAAACACTGCGAATCTGACACTCCCCTAAAGGTGCCGTGCAAGAACCAGCTCCTGCTTCACTCTGCCCCCGCAGCTGATCTCAGATCAGTTTACCCACAAACCATCCTGACCGATACCGATCTCAGATCAGCTGACCTGCAGATAGTCCCCAGTGAAACTGATCTCGGATCAGCCCCTGGGGTAGAATCTGTCAGCGCCGTGGCCTCGTGGCCTGCAGCAGTGCGTGAACGAATGCTGTGGGAATCACAGGCCCGTAATTACAGAGTGCACATTTCACATGCCTGCGAAGCACTCTGCGCCGATGATGCACGTCAGAGAGTCTGTCACGTTAAGACTGCGTGTGTGTGTGTGTGTGTGTGTGTGTGTGTGTGTGTGTGTGTGCACACATGAGTGCACGTTAGTACATGTGCATTGTGCGTGTGTGTGCATTGTGCGTGTGTCTGTCTGTGTGCCTGTATGTGTGTGTGTGTGTGTGTGCACATGAGTGCACGTTAGTGCGTGTGCATTGTGCGTGTGTGTGCATTGTGCGTGTGTGTTTGTGTGTCTGTCTGTCTGTGTGCCTGTATGGGTGTGTGTGTGCGTGCTTATATGAGTGTGTGCGTGTGTGTGTGTGCAAAAGAAACACTGTGTTTTAGAGTAATACAGAAGACGTCTGTGTTTTAGAGAAATACAGACTGTAGTGCGCGATCTTGATTGCACAGACGTGCGAGAGGCTGAAGCCGCGTGTGAACTGTACACGTACGCGCGAGCACGTGTGCGCGTGAGTGAGTGATGTGTTTGTGTTTTCGGCGGTGACGTGTATCTGCAGGGCTTGTCGGCTCCTGCCGCCTGTCTCCATCGTCTGAAGGCTTCCAGCGAGCTGCCAAAATTCCTGCGCGGACAAATGGAAGCCTGTAAAACAGGAGAGCAGCATTTCCCCCCCTGGCCTACGGCATCGCACCGCAGTTTATGCGTTTCATGAGTCATAACCCAGCGCGCTGGTCATATGCCACCGGTTCAGTAAGCGAGGTCCAGTTGCAAGCGCGTTCCTGGGTTGTCGGATAATTCAGCTGAGAGTCGTGTATACGTTCGCTGACATACCTCTGTTTTTGCTTTCTCGTTTTCAAGCGTTCAAGTTTTTTTGGAGTTTTCGGGGGGTTTTTTTAAAACAAAATATAGTTTTTTGCTTTCAGATAAGTTGCCCTTGTAAAAGGGGAAAGCGTGGGGTTATTTTCTCTCCCGCAGGTTTTGGGATGGCACCGCCGGGCGCCGAGGGGGGGCCTCCGACACGCCCGGGGTTTCCTGTCCCCCCGCCGCGCTCGAGGTACGCCGTGTGCCTCTCGCTCTCCGCCGGCGGCCCCCTCGCCGCGGCCGCTCCGCGTCCTCCCGCCGCGGCAGGGCTGCAGGACCCGCGGGGCCGAGGAGGGGGCCCGGAGTCGACCGGAGGGCCCGGTGACGGGTTCACGGAAGGAGGCGCATTTTTTTTTTTTGTGTGGCGGGGGGGGGGGGGGGGGGGGGGGGGGGGGTTTGAATCCGATGTTCTTTTTGAGTTTTGAGTGGCAGTCGTAAGCGGGAGGGCTTGTGTCTGACAGCAGCTGTGAGGAGCCCTGTACTCCTCTGTAGAGAAGAGAGAGAGAGAGGGAGGGAGAGAGAGAGGGAGAGAGGGAGCGATAAAGGGAGAGGGTGGCACTGAGCATGCTCGTTCACAAAGCCCCCGCATCTGTTCCTCCCCGTTTCATTGTCGGCAGAGCGGCGCGCTCCTACTGTATTCCTACCCCCCAACAAGAGAGCGATTGTACTCTTCCTCCTTTTTAGTTATTTTTGCGAGTTTGAGATGACTGGCAGTGCACCATAACAGGCGCGCGGAAAAAAGTTTCGGAAAAAACGTGGCAAGTAAATAACGGGATCTGGGCTGGCTCCTCCGCTCCCCAATCAAAGCAATTTCCTTTTATAAATGAAGAGGAGAAGAAAGGATTCCGCTCGGGAATAAATCACAATTAGCATGAGGCTGATTATTAATATCGGTCTTTTGAATGTTTGCAAGCCCTGTTCTTTCCACTTTCAAATAAAGAAAATCACAAGACTGTTTTACAGTCCCATATTTAATGCTCTCCCCAGGATGGGCTTAATGTTTAAGAGCCAGGTTTTCCAAGACAACTCCGGTTACAGTACTCATTTTTTGGCGATTTGAAAACGTCAAAAATTCTTTTCCGTTATATCCAGTGTTTCCAACGCTCATAATCTGTTTCCAAAATGGCTGAATTGATCAATTTTTTTCTTTTATTTGAACCAAGAATTACATTCTAATAGGTCAGCGAATGACAGCTTGAGGGAAAGGTAATCCCGCCCATCACGGGCTCATTGATGCTTCAGTCCTCTGGGTCACGTCCTCACTACATACCCCACCTCCCCCCCCCCCCCCACCACCACCACCCAGCTCCAAACCTATGAGTACACACTCATCTACCAATTTTGTGCCACCCAAACACAGCTCTGTGATGTGCCAGGAGCGCACTGTGAAGAATTTAGGGTGGAACCTTTTACAGGTTTTACAGGGGGTTGAAGAAGATGGATTTTCTTGGCAGTTTGTGCTGGACACACGGATCATTGTGGAGAGGGGATATAAAAATAGTTTCAGTTTGCCCAGAATTTCAAAATAAGTCAAGAACAAACAAGAGCCTCAGATTAGATCCCACAATCACTTCTACATTGCATACACATAAATCTTGTCTGTAGAGATTTTTTCATTTATACCATCTATATAAAATAGAACCATTTAGCAAATGAGGAGGTGCAAAAGATATCAGTGCTGGATTCTTTGCAGTTTAGTATTTACATATTACATATTTTTGTATTTTTACTTGGCACTTTTTTATAATGGGTTTTCTACAAGCAAACCTCTCTCTATTCTACCATTCTCTCTCACACACACGCACACACACACAGCTGTACTTAAGACCGATGACAGTAAAAACAGGGGTGAAAGCGTTAACCTTTGCAGATGCGTAAGCGCTGGCGTTACAAAGTCGATGCTGATTGGCCTGCTTTTTTTTTTTTGCGAAATACGGGTCTTCATTTTCACCGTGGCGTGAGCGAGGCAGCGCCCGGGCGGGCGTCCGTGACGGGAGTCCGGGTTCCGCTCCGGACCGGCTCCCGTCCCCAGCTTCGCGGCCCGAGCTTTTTTGCTTTTCGGACGCGAACGCGCAAAACCGGAAAAAACCGACGGCGGCGTGGGCGAGGCAGCGATCTTCCGCTTCCCTCCGCTCTCGAAAGCGACAGCCAGACTCGTCCGGTTCTGAAGCGCTCTGGAGCGCGGCGTCACCGGAAGCGGCGGCGCCTACCCCGCGCTTTCGGAGACGGGCCGGTGCCGGGCGCGCGTCCGCGCCCCGGTTTCCCCAAAGAGGAGCGGCGGCGGCGGGGCGCATAAATATTTCAGTCCGCGTCGGGCACGGGACGGGGGGGGGGGGGGACGCTGCCGTGGAGACGGGGGGGGGGGGGGACGGCCGTTGGGACGGACGGGGGGACGCTGCCGTGGAGGGGGGGGGGGGGGGGGGGGCTGCCGCTGGATGGGGGGGGGGGTAATCGATAACTGTGAGAAAGACGGGGGGGGCCGTGCGCTCACCGCCCCGCTCGGGCTTCTCGCCCACGGATTCGGTTTCCTGCGCCCCCCCCCCCCCCCCCCCCACCCCCCTTCGGCCGTATCCCGGCGGCGCGAAGCGAGCAGGCCGGGCCTCCCTCGCCCGCAGTGCGCCTGACAATAGCGGGTAAGCGATAGCGGGGCCGCGGCGCGGGCGGGGGAGGGGCCGCGCGCGGCAGCCGTCCAAACCCGTTTTCCCAGGCGCCTCGGGGAAGAGCGTCGCGTCGCATCGGCTCCTGTTTTCTCTCCTTCGTCCTCTCCCTCGTTTCTGGCCGTCCCAAAAAACTAAGAAAAAAAGACTAGATTTTTTGTCTTTCGTTCTACAAGTCGGAAATGGATTGCAGTACCGTACTTTGAAATGATTTGATATTTTTTTTAATGTAGAAGAAGTGTGAATTAAAATATTTGTGATGATGTATGTATTTTTTTTCTCCTTTGCATCATATGCTTCTGCTGTCTTCTTTCACTCTCTGATTGGCTGTTGCTTGTAAGACACCGCTGGTCAGTTTGTATGTACTCAGGTAATTATGCAGGTGATTCCTCCACATCCAGCCTGCTTCCTTATTTTTTTAGGTGTGAACCAATCATATTGCTCAGCTTAGGTGGGAAGAGAGGTCCTGTTTTTGGCTGGACCGCAACAGCGGGGCCAGCCCTACAAACGCGAATGTCTGTGACTGAGTGAGTGATGAAGTTACACCAATGGTTGGCCGAGTTATGAAGTTACACCATTGGTCGGCCGAGTTATGAAGTTACACCATTGGTCGGCCGGAGAGGTCCAGCCACATACTGGGTTTTGACCTGGACTTGTTGTCTGGCTTTAGGAAGTTTTCTCAGGTATTATAACGAACGTACAAATGTCTGTACAAGACAGGTACATGTTTTGCCCCTGGGAGGGGCGGTGTGCAGTGATAATAAATAAATTGAAAAGCATACGCTGTGAGCGATGTTGGCCCAGGGCCAAAACGGGTAATTTTCCCTCCGGCACGTCCCAGCCGGGGCCGGGGACAGGTTGGGCAGGGCGTGCGGTCGGCCCGTCCGCGTGCTCTGCTCCGCCACGGCTCGCATACCAGGCGCACGGCCCTCTCTTCCTGGAGACAGACAGCGAAGCATCTGATTGGCCGGCGGCCAGAGCGCGCTCACAAAGCCTTCTTTGACAGCAGGTCAGTCGGTTAACCAAGCAGCGAAAAAAAAAAAGCTGCCTCTTAGCCGCCGCGTGTAGCCTCGCTTTTTAAAACTGCTACAGTGGGGGGAAAAAAAGGCCTTTATGTTAGCCAAAGCGCGCAGGAACTGTATCTTTTTTTTTTCTTTCAATTTTTTTTTGAAAGAAGTGGTGTGTAGTCCCGGCTCATTTTTGAAATTCATTCACCGCTTGTTAGCAAACACTGGTCTCGGCGGTAGTTAGCGGGTCAAGGTTCAAGAGAGAACTTGACCCAACCGCATGTGTTATTCCGGGCTCTCCATGCACACGTTCATTACGGCTCTACAAATGCAGTATCAAAAAAGGAGATCAAAACTTCACCATTCTATAGCTCTTGCATCCGAAGGACAGTATTATTGATTTATGTCATTTGTGTGTTTAGTTACTTGTTTTTTCTGACGGCCATAATTTTCACAATTCATTTTCAAAGAATTTATTTGTCACTGCTTTATGCCTCTAGTTATTTCAACCGTAAGTCTATTGGGAAATGCTCTTACAAATATAATTATTTGTGTTCTCTCTATGATAATGTCGTTTTTCTTATTATAAGTTGGAGGTTATAAGGAGAGCAAGCCAAGTACTTTTCGCCACGTTTCTGTAGCGTTTTATTTTTCATTGTCACCGTGTCGTGCAGCAGCTTTAGTAGTTGTTGCCGTTGTTATAGTAACAATGATAGCTTCTCTAACTGTTGTAGGTAACAGTTACCGTTTCCATGGTTATAGCGACGGCGGTAGCGGTGGGTAATGCGTCTGCGTTGCCGGGGTGCTGCGGGGCCGCGGGGGAGACGCCGAGGCGCTCTGTGCCCGTCGGCCGCAGGGCCGGGGGAGGTAACGAGCCCCGCGAACGCGGCGGCGCTTTAGCGAGCTGATTATCTCCCAGAATCCCCGGCTCCCGCGCTTGTTATTCGTCCTCGGCGACGGGGCCTCGCGTTCGCGGCGGGCACTCTATTCCCTGCGTGCCGCGGTGCTTTGCATACCTGTGATGTTTAAATGTTGCATTGTTAACCGGCGCTGGTTAGCCCTTTGGTGACCCAGAAGGTATTTGCTCCTTTGATCAGAGAGCAGGACTTCTATTAGAACGAAACGCCATTGATTTAAAAGAAGGAGGAAGAAAGGGAAGGACGAGGGAAGCGGAGAGGGCCTGTCGGCGGGGGAGTTGTTCCCGTGTCGAATCGTCGGCATCGCCGCGGAGACGGCTGACCCTCCACTTCCTGTTTCCTGCTTCCGTGACACTGACCTCACATCCGGGACAAACCGTCACATCAGACTAAATTAGGTGCTTTTTTCCTTTATTTAAAAAAAAAAAAAATCATTCCTTTTTAAAATTTGACAAATATATAAACTGTAAACTGTAACTGTAATGCAGTAACCAGATTTGGTGGGAGAAGTCAGTGCAACTTTAAGGATTGTTGTGGTTCATTGTTATCACCAAAGAAGCTGGCGTCTGCTCCACATGCTCATAAATAATGAAATCGCAGGGGGCGCATAAGCTCGTGTTACAGTGGTCCAAACTATTAGATGCCATTCTTCTGTATTCTATTTTTTAAGGAATAGGGACGTGCCCATATAACATCTTTATTCACTGAGAAAGCATCTTAGTTGTCCTTCTTCTGGAACAGAAAAAGACACAATAACTTCTACCCTCATGGAGTCCCATGCAACATATGATTCATGCTGGCGCGAATGCTCAGAATGCGTGTGTGCGTTTGTGAGATCAGTCTAAAGGTGTGATTTGATCGCTGGGGGCCTTTCAAAGGTGGATGTTCTTGCATTTCACCACGGGTTTCCGTCTTGGAAAAACAGGCCGCCGACTTTGATTTTTTTTTTTTATAATACAATTTCCCCCTCGTCTTGCGGTAAATCTGTTTTGCGTGAGTTTACACGACGCCTAGAAGCAGCGCCTTCTCGCCGAAGACGAGGCGCTGGAGGCGAAGCGCTTCGATTGGCTGCGGTGAAATCAATGGGCAGGAGAAGCGTTGGGTGGGGAGAGAGGGAGAGGGAGGGAGAGAGAGCGCACGTAAGCTAAAACACAAAAACGACGAGGGAGATCATCACAAAACCCCAGCAATCTGACAACAGAAGGAACATATCCTCCACTAACCCCCCCCCAGAAGTTAGTTTTTCAAATTTCTGTAGAGATTCTGCTCAGATGAGCCATGGGCCAGGTAAACAAGGGTGTTACTGGCAGTGAGGCAAAGACACGTGTGCACAAAGCCGTTACCCAGAACAGTGGCTTTACTTGTTGTTTAGTGCCCGGCGAACAGTGTATTTTGAGTTTGATTTCGGTTTCGGTTTTGGCAAATGACCGCAGTTTTCAATTTCGATTTCATTTTTTGTTTTGTTTTGTTTTCATTTTTAGAAATATGAATGTACCATGAAATAAAGACAGTTGAAATTCATTTTGAATATTTTCAATTGAAATGTTAAACACTAACCTATTTTTTAAAAAAGCTTGAAAACTTTCAATCTATTTTCCCTCCAGTGTTGTGACTGCAAATTACAGCAAATCATATATAAATTAAATGATCACTTTGGTCGTTAAAAATATATATGAATTTCAGGTGTGTATTTTTCATTCATTTATTTATTTTTTGACTTATAATTTATCTCCTTATATTTGGCTCTGGAAGTCAAGGCTCTCCTCTCAAAATCTCCTCACAGCCTACTTCAATTGTGATTTACTGGCATGCACATTTTGCTGGTAACCCACACATTGCTACCGTTATTTCACATGGGAAACTGTTTCGGTTATGTAAATAACAGGTTAAATCTAGGCCTGCCATTAAAAAGTATTGATATTAAAATTAGGCCAAGTTACAAGAAACAATATTGGCTATCTTAGCTCACACTAATTAAACAAGCTATATACTATTTTCATGGGGTTTCTTCTAACATTAGTGCAAGATAGACATTCAGTGAAGTTTTCTGAGATCTGTCAGTGCTTTGTTTATATCAGAGACTAGCCTAAATATGGAGTGTTTCTCTATAGTAGTACATCGGAATATTGCAATGTTTCGTTATTTAATTTACATTCTAGGAGCCACCTAGGCTAGCTAGCTACTACAAAAGGGATGTAAACACGTTAACCAGCATCTACGGTTGTCAAGGATGTTGTCATGGATAGGACAGAATTCACGTAGCTGGACGTACCGTGATATTGCCGCGAGTAGCAAATGCATGGCTAATCTTAGGGCAATCTTAAAAATTTTAATCTTGCTATTAACTTTTTTTTTATTATTCTGTTGCATTTGGGGCCCCTCTGCTTGTCAGGGCCTGTTTCATTTGAAACTGCCACGACAGGCCTTTTGTTGAAGTTATGGATAATGATCAGTCTGGTAAAAACATTAAAACAAGGATATATGTGAGAAATGTAACTACAGCACCAAGGTCAACTCATTGTGGAAGAAATCGTTTAACAAAGTGTTCCATCAGAGCCAGCAAGGCATGACTGGTTTTGATGCTGAACACTGAAAAAGGCTAATGAAATTATACCATTTTAAAAATTATGTGAAATAACTAAGCTGGAATAATAATAATTTTAAAATAATTTAGAATCTTATAGCCAAGAAGATCAGTTGAATTAACAGCAAATGGACCTCTGCAGTATTTCTTGGGGAACTCACTAGCCATTTAAAATTAAGGATTTTTGATGATGAAGTAACAATGTGGTGACATAGCTGCAGGAGCAGATCTAAATATTTGTCTCCGTATAATGAAATGGCCAAGAACAAATGGCAGACGTTGGGTTCAATGTCATCTTTGTCATCAAGCAATTCTAATACTGCGTGACTCAACCTTTAACCACAAATCATTTCTGCCTCTGTCAACTCGATGAGGAATTCCCTTGTATGGAAGATCTGTTCTCTCGCACTCCCCTAACATGTTAGTGGTACTGCTCATTCAGACAAATAATGGCACCGTCATGTGTGAATGCTATTGACCCAAAAGGACCGGATAACCTATGATTGTGTAAACGAGACAAGCCACTAGATTGCCAGAAAAGTGAATACAGCAGCATTTCCTGTGTGAGAGTGGCTTATGGGGGTTGCCATAGTCATTGACGCACTTATATTACGCCACATTACCGCCAGGTTTCAGGCAGTCTTAAAAACCGTGCATTTAATTCGCCATCGTCTTTGCGAATCAGACACACCCCGTATTGGGCCACATTTACATGAAGAATCCAAATTGTACTGATGGAATTTACGTAGACAACACAATTTCATTTGTTACTACTTCCCTGGTAGCACAGTTGTGTGCAGGCTCTACCCAATGTGGGTGTCTTGTGTTTAAAGGACACAAAAGCATAACACTCCTCTGAGATTTATCTTCTAGCACTGCAATTATCATTCTTTGCAATTGCACCCTTGTTGTTGGCCTCGATACCCTAAATTTTGGCCGTGGTTCCCCGTTAATTTTTTATCTACCAAAGGCCAAAATGGCTGTACCCTTAACATGACCTAATTCCAGGCCTGGCATGTGTAAATATATGTGTCCTTACTGGGGCAATGGAGAAAAAAAGTGTCATCCTAGAACCTGTCCTCGCAGGCCACACTGATAAATCAGATCATGCTCTGCACTGTGTGCCACCCATCCACTCACAGGAGGAAATCTAATGTGTTTTGAGTGGGATGAAGTGAAAGGGGAAAAAATCTTTGTCAATTAATTTGTGCAGCTGTCAGTGCGGTTAGTGTATTATCTCTGTCTGTGTGTGTCTCTCTCTCTCTCTCTCTTCTCTCTCCCCCTCCCCTTCTCTCTCATTTCAGTGCTCAGCTACCATAGATTTTCTAGCATTTTCCCCAGTCTCACCCCCCCCCCCTCCCCCCCCAGCCCCCAGCTTTATTAGTCAGATGCGGTGCAAAGTCTATTGATTGCAGCCTCCAGGGCAATAACCAAATAGAGCCAGAGCAACAAGTCAATAACTCTGTTATTGCAACAAACTCAACACTGGTGGTGCTTTCAATTGTTTCTACTGGATCATGGCAAGCAATCATGAGCCAATCAGTACCAGAGAGAGTGGAAGAGAAGAGAGAGTGAGAGAGAGGAAGAGAGAAGGAGGGGGTGCAGTGAGAGGGAGAGTACGATGGATCTTCCACTCAGGAATTTGTCATAAGGGAAGCCGCCCTGCAATTTTAATGCAGTCGCATCGATTATTTAGAGAGACTAAAACCTCACTTGTCGTGTCAGGCACGGAGCTTTAGATTGACACTATTTTTTAAGCATTCTGACCAACTGCCTGAAAGTTTTTTCTGGGGTTTTGAGGTACAAGTGGATATTGACCAGGTGTTCAAGGGTTTTGAGGTGCAAGAGAAAATTGGGTGGGTATACAGGTTTTTTTGGGGTGCAAGCGAGCATTAGGCGGGTGTTCAGGAGTTTTGGGGTGCAAGCGAGCATTAGGTGGGTGTTCAGGGGTTTTGGGGTGAATGCAAGAATTTGGTTGGTGTTCAGGGGTTTTGGGGTGCATGTGAGAATTGGGCGGGTGTTCAGGGGTTTTTTAGGGCTTTCTCACAGGCAAGTGTTAAAAAAGAGTCACTGCATCTATCACTTGTAGAAAGGAGAATTACCCCTTTCCCCTCCCAAATCTCTCCCATTTCACCACATTTATGCATTACACATACGTGTATGTCAGTTTTGTTTACATGTATGTGCGAGAGCATGTGATTATTATAATGTGGTTTAGTTGTGAATATAAAAGTCAATCTCGTTGTTTAATTGTGGATGTAAGAGTCAGTCTTCTTTGAACATGCTCCAGGTTCCCGTCAGCTGGAATCACAGTTTACGGTGTACATACTTGTTTCTGTTGGCAGCATAGTTACGTGTTGTTGGATTGGATCCCGCTGCAAGTAGTGGAAGAGTCTGCTGGCCCAATGTACGATCTCTGTTCACTCGCTTCAGTCTGTGCCTCACCAAGGCAAGGTTGGAGGGTAGCCCATCCATTAATGTCTCTGACTTCTCAAAGAGACCGTACATGAACATGGTCGACGGAGGGCCGGAGTTGTCCTGGCCAAGGTCTTAGGACCAGCGAGAGGGTCCTTTGCGTTGCCGCCGTTGTTAAGTTTTTGTTGTTATCACTGAAGACGTCGCTTTCTCTCTTTGTTGTTTCATTGTCCTGAGCTCATGCTCTCCAGTGTTACCACTGACCAGGGCTCTGCTATACCTTCAGGGTTTACTGAAGTCAAGGTGCTTCATTAATGCCATTTTATCACAAAAATGTGGGTTCGGCTTGCCAGTTTGTGAGTTTCGTCCAGTGTTCACGGTTCGCTCTGTGTATGCCTACATGAGGCTCCAGTCTGGAGGCAAAGGCGTTTGGAAAGAAAGAGAAGTTGCCATGAAAGTCTTAGTACTTCAGTCTCATCGTGAAATATGTATGTGATAGGTCTTCTTGTATTAAGAACCAAGATTCTTGAAGCCAAAGTTCCCTGCTAAAACATTACTGGATTAACTTTTCTCAACAAAAAAAATTAATTGCCCTATGGAGTGTACAGTATTGCTATAAAGCCTATTTACTTTTATTAAAACCAGTTGCATAATAATGAATGTAACTCTGGTTTAAGTTGTTAGAGAAGAGCATAATGAAGGAAAATATCACATTTGATAACTTTTTTTTTATCAAATAAATGAAATAATAATTTAAAAATGTTTTGTGTTTACTCAGGTTCCCTTTGTGTTTTGCATGTTCTCCAAAGATCCGAAACCGTTCATTGTGACATGTATGGAGCAACAGAGGAAGTCAGGAAGGGGGCACATACTGTTGACGGCACTGTAGCTGCGAATGTACTGTGGTTCCCCCACACCATGTGACTAAATTCCATGGGGCTACAGCACATTTTCAGTCTGCTGTGTTCCCCTGTTAGGCACCTCTTGGGGTTTCCCGCAGAAATAAGTATAATGGCCACACACTCTCACTCCTTGCAAATGTTAACTTCTTTAACCTTTGACCTCATGCAATTTCATAGAATTAAGATGCACTTGATACAGTTGCACAATAAAGCCCTGAACTTGGATTGTTTCTTCCTTATCTTCTTCTTCCACATTTTCATCTTTGTAAAATCTTATTCTCCTTAATCTTTTGGTTAATTTTGCTGCTGATTACATCATCAGAAAGGTTCCAGACTGGATTATTTGTCCCTGTTCCATTCTGTTAAATTCAGTTGCTTATGCGCAACTACATTTTGACTGGTCCAGTTTTTTTACACAGCTAGTCTCTCCCTTAAGAGAAAAGTAGCCCAAATAAGGAAATTCTTTATTAAATTAAAGAATCCTGGCTGTTTTGAGCACCTTCTTTCCCCTTCATGAGCAGACGGGCTGATGCTGTATCATTTCCCTCTCCATCTCATACCGTTCCTTTGATTCCAGGACACTGAATCCTGCATTTGACTGAAAGCATGTACACTACTGAAGAATTGAAAGATATACTAAGATAACAGGATGCAGAGTAAATCCAGTGTACGTTTATTCAAATATTTATGGGTTTTTTTTTAAGAGCGAATAAAGACAGAATGAGTCACATTTAATGAAAGGTCCTAGACATAAACAAACATGTCGTCTGCAGATCTCCATGAGGAAGTCTTCAGGTCGACCTCGTGCTTGATTTTGTTTTTTAACCGCATAAAGTTTTTTTTTTTTTTTCGCGGTGTCTGTGCGGTGACAGCAGGTCAGCAGCTAGCGAAACAAAACATTGCGGCGTTAAGTAACTTCTCAGAGACGCTCGTTGTAAATTTGCGACGGTTCTGAAAAATGTTAAACCTCTTCTGTGGATGACATTCCCTGAGAATGTTTGAGGTCATGTGACCAGCTGGTCTGAGTCAGTGCGTCTGCAGAAGAGGAACATTTCTGTCGCTCGCGCTGATGAAATAACCGCCGAGCGTTCCGTGTCACATGAACAGCGGTAGGCGCAGTCCTTACTGATGTTTTTTTTCTTTTTTTTTAACTTCGCTGACACTGCCATGAGAAACGACTGCATAGTTTCAGCTGTTTTTTTTTCCCCCCTCTTTCTTTTTTTCTCTTCGCAGGTTCGTTAGTCCCTTGGCCTGAACGTATCCCCGTTCCCATCGCCGCCGCGCTTAAACTCTGTCAGCCAGTGTCTCTTCAACAGTAAAATGCGGATTTTCTTCCCCTCATTAACTGCACTCAGAGAACCGCGTGCCAAAGCGCTGAACACAAAACAAAGCATTTGATTTTACTTTCGGGGGTTAAAAAAATATATGAATAAATCACGCCGCCTAAAAGATAACAGTGGGTTTCAGCGTTCGGTCCGTGAGGCCGAAACAGGAAATACAACGCCACAGGACTGCCTGACGCGCACCGTGACTCACGCACCGTGACCCACGCACCCGCCAAACTTGGCCCCTTCCGCTAGCAACCCAGCAAATGGCCGACACAGTTTGGTGAATTACGAGCCCTAATGAGATTTCAATCCTGAACAAACAATAAAAATTTATGTGCATCATAGTTTTCGAGTCCTGCGGATCCGTGGGTAGAGTTACGCCCTTTCAGCAACCCTGTAATACAATACGCAGCTGGCGTTCGGAAGGAATGCGGAGGGCTTTGTGTCGGAAATCTTAGCAGGGAATCGAAATTGTGAGAAAGTAATTTATTTAAGATATAAACAGCGCACAGGGCGCTACTAATATTTCGCGAGTCGCTGACTAAATCTCAGGCTCGACGCCCCCTCTGTCTCTGACGCTTCTTTTTCGGAGCTGGGGTTTTCGCGTCGCCAAATTCAGACCCGCACGCCTGCCGTATATTATTTTTATTTTTCCGGTTTAGCGAAAACGAGGCACTTTAATCATCTTTTTTTCGCGGAGCGTCGTTTGACGTTTTTAGTCGAGAGTGAATCGTTATTTAATGTGGCCTTGGCCTTTTTTTCGGGGGTCGGGTTTCTCGCCGCCCCTCCCCGCGTCCCGTATTTGTGGAGAGTCTGGCGGCGAGGACGCTCTCGGCGCTACGCTGTTCCCCGCCGGCCGGGGCAGATTTAGACAGGGCCCATAAACAGCATTGTGCGGAGGCCATTCACACGCGGGGTGTAGTGTTACGGGTGCGGCGGGGCGGCGGAGGCGCGTTTTAAACGACGCGGCTCGCAGCGTCCCAGAGCGCGCGCGGTGCATATTATCCGCCGTGTCCCAGTCTCGGTGTGGGATCTCTGCTGGGGGAGACATTTCATCCGTTTGCGCCGAGTCTGGCTGACACCCGAAGGCGGGGGTTGTTCGGAAAAGGCCGGGACATGGTCGGATTTGGAGCACGCTGTCCTTAGATGAAACCTGGCCTGGATCTGTGTCGGAATGATTAGACCTTATATAAAACCTGGCCTGGATCTGTATCGGAATGATTAGACCTTATATAAAACCAGGCCTGGATCTGGACCGGAATCATTTGTCCTTCGATAAGAGCATGCCTGGATCTGGATTAGAATGACTTGTCCTTAGATAAGACCAGGTCTGGATCTTGTCTGGAGCATTTTGTTTGGTTTAATGTACCCCTTCAAAGAGGAACAGTACTGTGTTGTAGATGGTTCAGTGTATAAATCAGAAGCTTGGTCCTATGTCAAGCACTACACTGTGAATGGGACCAGTTATCGATCGTGCACTATAGTTCTGCACAGAGTGCGCAAGATAATGCACTGCAAGTAGAGTACACCTCAGTGTGTCACATTTCACCACAGAGTGTACTACATTGCACTGCCGGTAGTGTGCTCTGGGGTGTTGCGCAGATGGATTGTGCTACAGATAGTGTGCTTTAGTACAGCAGAGAGAATAATACATTTTGCTACTGATAGAGAGTGCACTACAGAGAGGGCAATTGGGGTGGCAGGTATGCCACCCGCCAAGTTACGGCTTGGTGAGGCATGCCCTTACACCTATACAGCACAGAGAGTTTGGCATTTCTCAAGGTTTCCTATAGAAGTAACCACAATGACCACAAACTCTCAGCCGTTGAGAACATTAACTTTTGTACCTTCTGACCTTCAGATACAACCTCACATGTTCACACAATAAGGCCCCAAACTTGGGTTATTTTGTGTTTTCTCCTTCTTTCTCCTGCTGATTTCATCATCACAAATGCTCCAGTCCCACAATCAGTAATTCTCCCCATTGGACATTTAGCTACATCTGCCAATAACAACATCTGATCAAAGTACTCTGATGAAAGTAGCCAATTTCAGGATACTCTGATACACAGGCAAAATGGACAAATAAGGAAGCGAACATGTGATCCTGTTTCATCAAAAAACGTTTTTAAAACTTTGTGTTCACCATCTTTGTTTTATGTGGCAGTTAGCTTGCTTGGTAACTAATAATTGCCAAATTAAAAGTAGTGCTTTTAACGGCTGCATAATTGTTGGAGGAAACTAATTTATATTTCTGAAATGCATTATCTATCCTTTCACATCCAAACCCCACATACAATTGTTTCATGACTCAAACAGCTACACAAGTTAGGCCCCAAACATTCGGACTGCTATCCCAGACTTTGCCCAGTCAGGGGCCTGTTCTGAGCAGCTGCACCTGGGTACTGTTGGAGTCCTTTAGTTACGTGCAGCGATCAAAATGCTCAAGCATACTAGCAAGATAAATGACGGTCAATTTGACCGTTCATGGCCTTTAAGTAAGTGCTTATAACTTTATTTATTTATACAATATTGATATTCAAATTATATCAGAATGTTCAATACGTATGTTTAGGAGAAGTCACAAAAGGGAACCATATGGATCATTATGGCAGTTTTACTGATTTTTAAGTTAAACAAGCTCTATTCCAAAGCAGTGCTACCTGTTGTTTCACGTGAAGATGTGACACATAAAGTTTGAATGACCACATTCTCTTCAGATGGTAAAATGAAAAAACGCAGGGCCAAGTTATGTTAAATGTTTAAAACAAAATAGAGCTTGCAAAGTATTGTTTGTTGTAACTTGGCCTCATTTTGATATCAATACTTTTAACAGCAGGTCTGGATTTTGCAGATTTTAATTAATGACTTACAGACAGTGCTTTGTATGTGTGAGAAACTTTCCATTTTTGTATGTTGAAAAATGTTTTTGTTGAGAGGGAGTTTGCTACAGGTGGAGTGCACTGCAGATAGTGTAATACAGCTTGCTACTGATCGAGTGCACTACAAAGAGTGTAATAGTTTGCTACTGACTGACTGCACTACAGAGAGTGTAATACAGCTTGCTACTGATCGAGTGCGCTACGAAGAGTGTAATAGTTTGCTACTGACTGACTGCACTACAGAGAGTGTAATACAACCTTTTGCAGATAGAGTGCACTACTGTACGTTTCAGATAAAGTGTGATACAGTGGGCCCGCAGTTGCACATTCAAAGGACAGGACGGGCACAGGTGGAATCACAGTGATTTATATGGAGGCCCAATATTCATTTCCTCCCTCTAGAAAGAGAAGGCAGAAAGAGGGGATAGTGGAGTGGGTAGGGAGAGAGAAAGAGAGGAAGAGCAAGGAAATGGAGAGAGAGAGAGAGAAGGAAAAGGAAAAGAAATAAGAGAGAGGTAGAGATTGAGGGACAGCATGAGGGAGCGAGGGGGAGAAAAGGGGAGGGGAGCTCCAGAACTGGCAGGCTGCCAGCGAAGGGAGTGATCTGTGTGTATACAAAAATAAGAGAAATATGAAGAAGCCACCCATACATCACACAGAGCAGGAGACTGCAGCTGCGCTGATGTGCTGCAGGCTAAAGTTCTGAAAAAAACCCTGAAAGTGCTGCAAACAAGGTGTTTCTCTCTCTCTCTCTCTCTCTCTCTCTCTCTCTCTTTCACACACACACACACACTCTTTCTCTCACTTGCTCTTTCTCTCACACACACACACCCTCTCTCTGCTTGCTCTCTCTCTCTCATCCCCTCTCTCTCCCCTCTCTTGCTTGCTCTCTCTCCCCCCCCCCTTGCTTGCTCTCTCTCTCTCACTCTCACTCTCACTCTCCCTCGCCCTCTCTCTCTCTCTCTCTCGCTCGCTCTCCCCTCCAACACCTTTTCCACAGGAAGGTCCCAGTCCCAGCTCGGCCTGCTAGTCGGATTGTTAGCTGCCAGATAAAAAATGCATGAACTTGTAGAGCTCGGAGCTGCTCTGCTGCCCGCCTCACGCGTCTGCGCGCGGGCGAGGAGCGGCTCTCTGACGCGCGTGGAGCCCGGCGTGCCGCCCGTCCCGGCCGCTCCCTCCGCCTTAACGCCGCGAACGCGCCGCCGCGAACGCGCCGTCGCGAGCGCCCGCGTGTTCGTTCGCACGCTCGCTGATGCTTTGGGGACGCACGGGGGCCTTCCGTCTCCCGGCCGCGCGACTCTCCGGGCTCCTTCCGTGAGGCCCCGGCCGGCGCTTGACGCCTCCGTCACAAGCGTTCTGTTTGCGGAAGAGAACCGAAGCGCCGTTAGCACGCACGAGCCTGGCGAGGACGCGCTTTGCCCCGCCGCTCGGCTCTTTTACCTCAGTCACCTGACACCACGGTCCCCGAGCTGCCGGCGTGCTAAACGACGGCGAACATTGATTTGCGCGTTCTAAATAATAACCCGGAAAGGCAGGAGAGAAAGGAGGAGTCCGAGCCGTTAGCCGTTAGCGTCGGGCGGCTAGGCGGTAGTTTGTGCCCGTCGTGGCGCATTCATTCAGCTGCAAACATGCGTGCTTTCAGTCAGAGAAGAAACTCAGGTTTCCTTACGAATGGTGGGGGTGGCGTGCTTAAACTTGGCCAAAGTCCTGTTTCTTTTTGCGATTCAATAAATCTGTTCAGGTCAGAGGTATCATCTCCATGTCTTTTTGAAACCCAGTAACCTCGGTGGACCGTTTTGTTCCAGTGTTGTTGTGTTTTTTTTATGTTTAATGAATTTTGGAAGTGTCTGT
This sequence comes from Anguilla japonica, assembly GCA_025169545.1. Taxonomy (NCBI): domain Eukaryota; kingdom Metazoa; phylum Chordata; class Actinopteri; order Anguilliformes; family Anguillidae; genus Anguilla; species Anguilla japonica. The sequence continues at coordinate 21,896,986 of CM045884.1, forward strand.
ATCTGTTTCTGATACAGCAGGGATGCTGTCTGACTTCAGATGGAAGTAAATTTGAGGGAGTTGAACATGATGACATTCACTTCACGGTTTAGAGGCTCAGGTTTTTTGCCATTGTGATTGAAATGCACAGGCCAGCGCTCTGGTACCTGTATGAGGGGGTTTCAGTTGGTTTGGCAGTGTATTGGGGTGTGTTGGTATAGCGGAGTTGTTTTTTTATAATCCTGGGGTGTGTTGGTATGGCAGTGTGGTTGTTTTACAATCCTGGGGTGTGTTGGTATGGCAGTGTGGTTGTTTATAATCCTGGGGTGTGTTGGTATAGCAGTGAGGTTGTTAATAATCCTGGGGTGTGTTGGTATAGCAGTGAGGTTGTTTATAATCCTGGGGTGTGTTGGTATAGCAGTGAGGTTGTTAATAATCCTGGGGTGTGTTGGTATGGCAGTGTTTGTGTTTATAATCCTGGGGTGTGTTGGTATAGCAGTGAGGTTGTTAATAATCCTGGGGTGTGTTGGTATGGCAGTGTTTGTGTTTATAATCCTGAGGTGTGTTGGTATAGCAGTGAGGTTGTTAATAATCCTGAGGTGTGTTGGTATGGCAGTGTTTGTGTTTATAATCCTGGGGTGTGTTGGTATAGCAGTGAGGTTGTTAATAATCCTGGGGTGTGTTGGTATGGCAGTGTTTGTGTTTATAATCCTGGGGTGTGTTGGTATAGCAGTGAGGTGTTAATAATCCTGGGGTGTGTTGGTATGGCAGTGTTTGTGTTTATAATCCTGGGGTGTGTTGGTATAGCAGTGAGGTTGTTAATAATCCTGGGGTGTGTTGGTATAGCAGTGTGGTTGTTTATAATCCTGGGGTGTGTTGGTATGGCAGTGTTTGTGTTTATAATCCTGGGGTGTGTTGGTATAGCAGTGAGGTTGTTAATAATCCTGGGGTGTGTTGGTATGGCAGTGTGGTTGTTTATAATCCTGGGGTGTGTTGGTATGGCAGTGTTTGTGTTTATAATCCTGGGGTGTGTTGGTATTATAGCAGTGTGGTTGTTAATAATCCTGGGGTGTGTTGGTATGGCAGTATTATGGGATATGTTGGTATGGCAGTGTGGTCATTTGGTACAGCAGTAGGCTTCATTGCTCTCTTATGGCGGTGTGGTCTGGTTTTTAATGCTGGGGTGTGTTGGTATGGCAGTATTATGGGATATGTTGGTACGGCAGTGTGGTCATTTGGAACAGTAGGCTTCATTGCTCTCTTATGGCGGTGTGGTGGTTTGTAATGCTGGGGAGTGTTGGTATGGCAGTATTATGGGATATGTTGGTACGGCAGTGTGGTCATTTGGAGCAGTAGGCTTCATTGCTCTCTTATGGCGGTGTGGTGGTTTGTAATGCTGGGGTGTGTTGGTATGGCAGTATTATGGGATATGTTGCCATGGCAGTGTGGTCATTTGGAGCAGTAGGGTCCATTGCTCTGTTATGGCGGTGTGGTGGTTTGTAATGCTGGGGTGTGTTGGTATGGCAGTATTATGGGATATGTTGCCATGGCAGTGTGGTCATTTGGAGCAGTAGGGTCCATTGCTCTCTTATGGCGGTGTGGTCTGGTTTGTAATGCTGGGGTGTGTTGGTATGGCAGTATTATGGGATATGTTGCCATGGCAGTGTGGTCTGCTTTTTAATGCTGGGGTGCAGCACGTTGGTGCGGCAGCGGGCGGCGTCTGCAGCCTTCGCGGCCGCGGAAACGGCAGATGTGCTATCAGACCCCCCCACCCCCCCGCACCAGCCTCGCTCGTTTGTTCTCCTCCGAGCGATTAAAGTGCTCCAGGTGCCGCACCACCCCCTGCCCAAACCGCGTAAACGCACCTCCACCCCAGTCCGGCGCGCAGCGTCTCCCGTACTCTCTAATTTATGAGCAATACGCCACTGCGAGCCTGGAACCTAAAATCTCTCCTCTCTCTCTCTCTCTCTCTCTCTCCAA
>CM045884.1:21903944-22016444 GCA_025169545.1 Anguilla japonica
CAACAAAAAGTGCCTTTCCTCCCTCTGCGAACGCAAAGACGTAAATCACCCTCGTATCCCAATTGCCATTCCCCCCAACAACCTCTCCAGCCCTCCCCTCCCCTGCCCTCCCCTCCCCTCCCTCCCTCCCTCCCTGGCCTGGGTACCAGCATGACCCCCAGCACTGATCCGTCTTGGCATCTCTGCTGGGCATTTGCGGGTAAATAATCGTTCTGAATTATGCATGATAATTAAAGAGCCAAGGGGCTAAACATGTGCACGTTAATTCCCTTCGTCCCAACACCGCTGCAGATTGCCCCAGCACCGCAGCCCCCGTTTAGAGAAGCCCCACAGAAACTTCAGCCCCCGCCCCCAGCCCCACCCCCCCCTGCCCTGGCCCCGCCCCTGGCCCCACCCTCGCTACCATGCCACCAAATTTGAACTCCAGATTTTCTTCCCTTCTTGTTTTTATTATTATTGTTATTATTGGTAATAGTAGTAGTATTATCACTATTATTATCATCATCGTTCCTGCTTTCTTCAGTGACTTGTAAAAAAGTGAAGCGAACGCTGTTTAGATGGCGGTAAGTGAGCGTGGGTGGGTGTGCGCGTGCGCGAACGTGGCGGGCAGCGGGGGTTGGCGGCGCGGGACACGGGGCGCGGGGCTGGGACACGGGGTAGGGTCCAGTGTGCAAGTGATGAATGGCCATCACTGAGCCCATTCATCTCCTGCTTACAACACTGGACACTGGCCCCATTTTTCCAAGGCATGTCAGCAAATGTGATAATTTTGTCATTTGTCAGAGGAGACAGAGGGGGGGGAGGGGGGCGTCGCTAGAGAGTTATGGCCAGATTTCGTACTTTTTCTTCTTGTTTTTCATCCTATCTGCAAATTTTTTCCCCTAACTTCTTTTTTATTTATTTATTATTTTCTAAGATCTCTTTGTTGCTGTAGTTTATTGAGGTGACTGTGGGAACATTTAGAACAGTTTGGGGGAAAAGAGAAGCAGAGCTTCCGCGGTTTATTTATGGAGAATTCCGCCAGTAATTTACTGACTTTATTACCGCTAGTAGCTGCATGAGCCGCTTTTTCCAGATTACAATAAAAAAAGTTTTAAAATCAACGTTTAGCATTTGCATCTGTGTTTGTGTGCACTCACAATTGTGTGTGTGTTTGTGTGTGTATGTGTGTGATATAGAGAAAGTTTGTGTGCATGTGTTAAAATTAATGGAAGTACCTGTGTGTTATATGCTTTACTTTGATTTTGATTGATATATGACTCTTATTGCAAACATATGTCGCGTACGACATTGAAACGACTGTGAGGACGTTGTTGTGTGTTGTTTGAGCTGTGACTTAGCATTTCTCTCTCTCTCTCTCTCTCTCTCTCTCACACTGTCTCTCTCTCTCTCTCTCTGTTCCCCTGTAGGATCATCCAGAACCGTGTCCTCATCTTCGTCCTGGGAGCCATCATCCTCCTCACCATCATCCTGGCTATTTATTTCAACCTGAGAGGACGCTGAAGGATCCCTCCAACACAACCCCCCCTCCCCACCGCCTCCTTCACACACACACACCACTTCCCCCCCCCCCCCCCCTCTGCCCCCCCCCCCCCCCCCCCCCCCCCCACCCCCGCGTGATTAATAGTGACAGAAGAGTTTGGTCTGGAGTAATTAGGACAAATTGGACACATGAATCATCTTCCATGCCGTGACAAAGGCGTTCTCTGCCGGACGCCTGCGCTCGGATTTCGGACGCTCCCGCGCTCTCTGTCAGTCCCACTGTCATTATTGTCACTCCAGCCTCTTTGCATGGGACCTCCGTTCCCCGTAGAAACACATCTGATCGCCATCCAAGTGTGCGTTTGACCTGGTGGGAGTGGCCGGTTGTGCAGGTAGCTCCCACTACGTTTTGCATGTAGCGATAAAGAGAAGTCTTAGTCTCTTGGGGGTAGCCTTTCTGTGATTGGAGCTGCTTTTAAAAGATAGACAGTTGGACTTGGTCTGGAATGCTTTTAAGGGATATTTCAGACAATGTTGACCATCAGGGATGTGGGCAACCTAGACATTATGACTTGCATTGACTAGCAGTTAACAAATAAATACACCAAATGCACTGAGGTACCATGGTCAGATGTAAAGTAGTATCAGCGATGACCTCGCTCATCACAGTTCTACTGGCACAATGGGGCTCTGGTCAGTATCCTAAAGAGAGGTTTTCAATACATTTATTTCCTCGTCACAAAATATGTATTTTATGGAACAATACGTAGTGCTTTATATTTCCTAATCACGTCTGTTTGAAAATGTAAGCTAACATGATCAGTCTCGGTTTTCCTAATAACGCACAATGTCTGTAGCGGAGCAAGCAAAACTCTGTTTGGAAAAAACGTCGTTTTTATTTCACGGATGGTCAATAGAAGTACGGCAACGAGATGAGCGCAGAGAAGGAGGCGAGCGCGCGTGTGTGCGGTGGTCCGGCTGAACGCAGCGTGCGTTCAGGAAGAGTTCGGCCCCATCGCAGCTCACGGTGAGACGCCTCTGGGTTCATTAGGGGCCTTTAAAAGGTGTTTTATTGTCCCTGTAAAAGGGAAAGTGGCCCCGCGGCGCTGTCGTTTAGTGCGCGGGTGATATATCTCCCCCCGTAACGGCGCTGCCCCCCTACTTTCCCCAGGAGTCGCGCGAGATCGCGTCCCCGTCCTCACAGAAATCCGAAATGCGGGTGACCTCACGCGGGTCACAGGAGCTGATTTACACCTCTTTCCAAGATCATCGCGTCCAGTCGTTATAGTATCAAATTACGTCGTCTTAAATTTGAAACGAACGGGAAAAAAAGTCGCAATTCGCCGTAAACGTTCGCGCGGCGACATCGTTCATCGCCAGGGTTTCGTCTGCGCCTCGGCTTGCCTGCGTTCGGTTCGCGCGCTTTTTTATCTTACGCTCGCGACGTCGCGGGCGCCGCCGGGGCGGCGGGGGACGGTCGCGGGAGCGTCGGCGGCGAGGGCCATTTGGTATTCCGTTTCAGGGCCGGCAGATTGTCTTATTTTGGGAGCGGCGCGGTGGGGGGGCGTCCTCTGCCGCGGCCGCGCCGCTCCCGGCTTCAAAGCCTCAAATTAATGGCCAACAAAATCGCGCGGCTCCGTCCGTCCCATGTGGGGCTAACCCGTCGAGAGTTATCATTAAGCCGAGGAATAATAAAATCAGGAGGAGGAGGAGGGAGGAGGAGGAGGAGGAGGAAAAATCCTGCCAGTTTGACAAACCTCATCAGATAATGACCATTGCAAGCAGCGAAGAGTGTTTGTATTTATGTGTGTGTGAGTGTGTACGTGAGTGTGGACCTGTGTATTTGGGAGTGTGTGTGTGTGTGTGCGCGTGTGCGCACATGCGCATGTGCGAATGTGTGAGCGCTCTTGCCTGTGCGTGTGCTTGTATGTGTGAGCACCCTTGCCTGTCTGTGTGTGCGCATGTGTATGTGTGAGCACCCTCGCCTGTGTGTGTGTGTGTGTGTGTGTGTGTGTGTGCGCGCGTGCTGTACTTCTTTCTCCTGTCAGATGGTTTCAGTTTTTCAGACCCAAGGAAAGCGGCGTGGCTGCTGCTGTATTTGAAGTTGTAATGGTGTCAAAAAGTCACGGCTGACTGACAGCCGTCATTCCCAGAGGAGCTCATTAAATCATAAAAACTTGACAAGGAAATAATTGAGCATCGCCGACAACTTGGTGCCCGTTTAGATGTTTTTATTTTCTTTCATTATTAGCGCCGGCTATTATGTTCATTAAGAAATTGCATTAAACAACTGTTAGGGGGGGCTAATGATTTGTTTATATCCTCTTTTTATTATTTAAACATTAGCCGTGTCGTGCCGCTCCTTGCCTGCCTCGCTATCATCTGCTGGGTTTTTTTTTTCCCTCTCTCTCTCTCTCTCTCTCCGAGCCGCGGGTGCCTTTGGAATATGAAATAGATTATTCATTACCCTCCTCTTTGCCAGTGATTTGGTTTCATGTAGTGTCTTCCATGGAGAAAGATGAAAACTTGTCAAAAATAGGTTATATCTTATTCCAAGGGGCAACAATCGCGGCAGGTACAGACACACTTTAATATTTAATTAAGTCTGATGTTAACCCCCATAAGTGACTTTAGCTGTGAGTAACATACAAGCTCTGGAGAGGAAGTTATTAGGCTTCATTTGCAGCCCGGACCACAGTCATTTCGCTTAATCCGGCACAATAGACAGCCTTTGTCTTTCAGTCTGAGCTGTCGTCAAAAATGTGATCTGAAGAACAACGTTTGTTCTTGCTGATATCGATAGTGCAGTTTATTTCGTGCTGTAAATGCAGTCGTCTTGTAGTTATTCTTTATTCCACACGTGGTGGGGGAAAACTTAAGTATCTAAAAAAAATGTTTTGTTTTTTCTTTGATTGTTCATGGCAAAACCAGGTAACGCAGGTTTTTTTTTTTGTTTGTTTGTTTGTTTGTTCCCGGTAAACATGTGAAATGACGATGTGAGGTTGTCGTAACATTTACGGTCGGTGCTGACCGCGTTCTGCTTACAACCCCCCAACGCGTGTGAGGCGCGCGAGACGTTTTCCGCTGATTCAAAGATCATCCTTCCGGAAGAAACGGCTGCTCTGTCAGGCGACGCGTTCCTCTCGCGCGCTTGTCGTGTGTTTTAATAGACGGCGATGCGGCGGACTTGTGCGTTTGAGGGTATCTTCAGAAGCGACGGTAAACGGATAAACAGTTAACAGTGGGATCTCAATGGGAGGCCCGCATTTCATCTACGAGCACGACGCTCGCAGACTCCCTACCCTACAAGCGATAGCACGTGTCCAGTGGAAAATTCACTGTGACGTTTGACAACACCGATGAGTTTGTCTCTGTCTCTCTCTCTCTCTCTCTCTCTCTCTCTCTCTCTCTCTCTCTCTCTCTCTCTCTCTCTCTCTCTCTCTCTCTCTCTCTCTCTCCCTCTCTCTCCCTCTCTCTCCCTGCATTTTGTGGCAGTAGCCAGTTGGGGTTGAGTTTATCGTAAAGCAGGATTGCATTCTAAAATTCAGCTTGGAAGTTCAGAGATTTTTCCAAAATGGACTAACACAATTACCCGTTCTGTACTGAATACATAATTCTGTGGCCATCTGAAATGTCTGTTTGCTTGCTCTTTTTGTGTGTGTAAATACTGCTTAATTAAAGTGATTGGAGAAGAGTGACCTCTGGCACAGCGCTGTTGTAACAAGCTCCTCGTAACTGAGCTGTCGTGTTTATATCGGTCAGTCGATTTGGATGCATCGAATTTACCCTTTTATCTTGTAGGTGATCTCTCTTTACCCCTTTGCTGTTGTTTTGTCTTTTGTTTTTTTTTTAATAGTGAGCTGTATAAATGTGTGGAATGCTTATGACCTGTCACAATGTTATTAAAGACCAGTGTTGAATTTTGTCGACGGATGCCTTTTGTTGCGGTCACGGTTTATTGCGCGTTTCGTTTGTTTCGCGGCAGCCGTTCCGCCCGTCTGTCGCGGTGTGCCGTTTCCCAGCAGGGGGCGATCGCGGCACGCTGTTTCTGGAGAAATGCCGTTTAGTTCACCTGCCGCACAAGGCCACAGGTGGACGGGCCAGGAGCTTCATCTTTCTGGGCTACCGCGCGCACCTTTGCTCCGTGTGGCTGATAGTAGGGGAGGGCCGACGTGAAAAGGATGAATCCCGCGTAAGCCCCAGATCACCTGCCTCAGACGTGATGGCGACCACAGTTACATCATCCACGTCCCACAGTGTACACGTTCACCGATGCAGGAATTGTGCATCACAGTGCAAACAGAGCGGTTTTCACACCTATGTGTCTGTGGAAATATGTATGTATGTATGCATGCAAACAAACACACACACACACACATGCACACAGTCAGGTCTAGAATAATATAAATAAAATCAACCATAAATCTTATAAACCTGCAATAAAATTCATTAAAAGTTGATCTCTTGTCTTAATGAAAACATTGTTTCACTAGAGCCCTGTTGCTGAAATCACAGTTTTCGAGGGCTGACAACAGCTGGTATCCACCCTCCCTGTACCTAGGAGTCAGGTGTGAAGGCAGTCTGGCCAATCAGTAGCACTAATTTTTTCAGTTAATTATGTGGGAGAAGTGAAAACCCGGGCCGGATTTGAATTTAAGGGCCAGATTTGACTGTCCGTGCACGGGTGCACAAGGGCCATTCTATTTCAGAATTTTGTGCCAACCTCTGGTCTTAATTATTTAATTAGCTCAGTCATATCTCGATCTGGAATTTGTATAAGCACCAGCTACGGCCACAGACTGCAAATGTATCTCAAAGATTTTACTGTGCTCAAGTGCACTAGTGTAGTTTATGGAGCCATCAGAAAACTAAAACTAAGGTAATTGGTTGGAACAAAAGCCAGTATGCTGACTAGCCCTCCAGGACCGGGGTTGTGCACCCCTGCACTATGATGTAAAAATGAAGTCACATGCTTGTGAGATCCCTTTGTCCTCCATCACCATGGCGAAAGCCAAAGAACTATGAAACCAGAAGAGACAGATGGTTGTCGACTTACATCAGGTAATGGGTAAAAAAAAAATGCATAAAAGGTTCAGCATACCACTAGGCACTATTAGGGCAATAATAGTTTCAAACATCTGGAACAGTTGCAAAATTTCCAGGAAACGGATGCAAGTGCATATTTTCCTCACACACAGTGAAGAAGATGGTGAGAGAAGCAATGAAGACCCAAGGATCACAGCTCAATAACTGCAGTCATGTTGGGGTTCACCAAGTTTCCAAATGAACCATAAAACAGCACTTCTGTATCAGGTTTTTTGCCAGGGTTGCATGAAGAAAGCCCTCACCGAGTGCAATCAACATAGTCAAGCATCTGGACTTTGCCTAATGCCATTGGAACTGTGACTGGAAGTGTGTATTATTGTCTGAATTGAACTTTATGATCATGTACAAAAAGCACCTCATACTAACCATCAAATATGGCAGTGCCAGTGGTCCATGGGCTCTTGTTGAGGTCACTGGTATAATAAATGGTACCAAGTACTAGAATATGTTAGCCAAAACCCTGGTTGTCCGTACCGAGAGACTTGAAGGTAAGTGCACCTTCCAACAAGACCATGGCCCTAAACATATCCAAAAATCAGCTGAGAAATGGTTCTGTGTCCATCTCATTCTCTGGATTAAAACCCAATTGAAATTGTAAGCCTGTTGAAGAGGGCATCCCATAAGCATAAAACTAACGTTATCAATGATCTTGAAAGTTTTTGCATTGAGGATTGGTTGTAACTCCCTTGAAATTGTGTTCTCCAAACTTTTCAAAGCAAAGTTCAAGATTTATTATTATTCAAGATGACAACACATGTAGCAGAAACACATTAAATATCATTTTTCAATTGTGAACATATTTACAATATAGGCTGTTTTCAGCATATATCTATCACTTATTTTGTGTGAGAATTATGAGAGAGTAAGAGGGTTTGCAAGAGAAATTCTTTTAAATTTTAGGTGTCAGTGCATTCACTCATCTCCATTGGGGCGGATGTAGCGTTCAGGTACAGGGGAAAGTGGGGGTGTAGTCTTGAGGCCCTAAGAAGGCAGCAATGTCTGTGGAAGTGGTGGTTAGAAGGCTCTGAATGTGTTGTGTTCCTGCCTCTCACCCAATGCACACTGGGATAGGCCCCAGTACCTCCCGCGACCCTGTCCAGGATAAGCGGGTATTGATAATGGATGGATGGTTGAATGTGTTGTGGCTGCACACCACATGCCAGCTTGGGAGCCCTATTTCATTTAGGACCGCACGCTGCCCTACAGGCTGGAGCAAATCTGTCCACAGGCTTTCCTGGGCAGTTACCCAGGGTCCCCGACTACAAGGGGACCCAGAACATATTGGGAGAAAATGTATTAATATTACTTAAAGAGCTTTTCATGTACAGTAAGCGGGGCACTTTAACATAGTTGACACACAAAATCAATTAAGAGGTAAGCAGCCATCTACCTGCTGTGTCTATGCGTTTCTGTGTTTGAGTGTCATATCGCTTGTATAAGCCGTGTCTATAAATAGACCCATTTTATGTTTGTAAACAAAAGAGGAAGCGTACAACCCTGGGGCGAAAAAAGTGAATCACCTTGATAGGCTATCACAATGTGGCGGACTTCATCAATGCTTGAACGTAAGTACTTCAGCTTGTGTTTATTGTGCTTTTATTTCACTTTCCTCCCTGCAAAACTTTACAAAACATAGCTAGCATTAGTAGTCTTATTACAACTTTTTTTGTCACTGTTTTTGTTGTGAGCTAGTCTGTATAGCTGTATTTACATTATACATGAGTGCAAGCTAACCATTGAGAACTGTCAATGTCTGATCAGTGGCAAGTTGATAACTGAATTTTTAAGTTAAACTGAATAATAGATTTGACTAATAGGATGCTACACAATTAACAAAGATGGAGCAGCTGACAATGAAAACTGTTATTCATAAGAGTGTAACTTTATTCTTTTATGAATTATAACATTTGGCCAGATAAGCTAGGGGTCTAGGTAGCCTGCCTAGGCTACTTTACAAGGCTATTGAATCTGTTAATGTTACAATATTTAAAATGGTAAAAGGAAAAGAATGTGCAGTCGATTTACCCCTGGTTTACCAGGGATTATTCTCACAACTAGAATGCAAATATGAACAATGGAACAGATCTAGCTGTGTTATAATTCAGGCTATTGTATTGTACATCGGCGTTGTATTGGGGCCCAAAGCTTTGGGCTCTTTCCAATTGCTAATTCTGACCCAGAAATTGATTGAGGTTCAGCAATTTTAAGGACATTCCAACCCATTAATTGCTCCTTGAAAAAGCAAGGAGCTAGGAGGCTCCTAAAGGATCCTTGAGCAAGGAAACATGAGTGCATCCTTTGTAGATGTATCTTTTTGGGAAGGCATGACATATAAATGATCGACCTGTGGATCCACCTCTTCCCATCTGCCATGTCTGTAATTGACATAGTTTCAAACTGATGCTTGACTGAACAAGGATGTTTCATTTGACTAATACATACTTCCTCGATTCCTCCATCTTTTTGTCCTTTCCTTGCATCCTTTCCTTGCATCCTCCATTGGGTGGAGCTAAGGAAGCAAGGAAAGGATTTGTGAGGAAAGGATGCAAGCAGGTAAAATAAGTGATTGGAAAGATAAATCATGCTCAGTGACAGTTGTTGGTCATGGAACTGAAGGCTGATATGAATCTATGTATGTCTTGTGTTGTGGCTGCTTTTGAAGGTTTTGAGTTGTGTCAGAATAGTTTTTTTATGGAGTCACATGATTGGCTGGATGGCAACACCTCTTGGTATGTATATTCCTCTTGGTCCTCTCTCTCTGTCTCTCTGTCTCTTTCAAAATGTTGTGGCTGCTGTTCAGGCTAGAGGGTTTGAGCTCTGACATAACATGCAGTGCACTGGACTTCTATGGTTCTTTTAGGTGTGCTCTTATTTTTATGTTCCTTTTCATGTTGTGGCTCAGTCTGTGACAATGCGTGTATCTGATATTGTGTTTAGCACTGACTATGGCAGTGACATATTATTTGAAAATAGTGTGTGGGTGGGGTGGGGGGGCCTCGACAATGAGCGTAGCCCAGCGACCCACGGCTTCCAAAATCCGACCCTGCCGATGGAACCCAAACCCTCACGCCCCATGTCTGAGGGACAACTGAAAGGCCTCTTTTATTTCTTTTTGACAACGTACTCAAGACAACCTCTCCTCAAAGCCGAGATAGGGGGAGAGACAGAGTGAGGCTTTGGGGTGCTGAACTGAAAAAGCAAGGCTGTCTGTTGGGCCTCTTGGTACAATTTACTTTGCATATGATGTCTTACCAGACAAGATTCTAAATTTCCAACTGGGAGGCATCAGTGAAATCTCTGTCTTCAAAAGACGGGCTGCCAGTCATGTTCCTCGCAGCTCGAGATCTGAGCAAATGGTGATAACCCAGGACATATCTGTGGAAAACGGGAGTCAATCAGCTTTGATGGAGCACATCCGCCGTGACAGGCTACTGAAGGGCCCTCTAATGAAGTGGGTGGGGGCATCGCTTAGCACGGGAGGGGGGCTGAGGGGGCGCGGCCACAGAAAGAAAGGGAAAATTGAATTGTATCTGCGGCACGACGCGGCCCAGACCGGAGGTCCGACTGCATGAACATCACCGTCCAGGAGGTGTCTTTCTGTTGTGGAGCAGGGGGCGGTGGCGGAGGGGGCTCGGGTTTAGGAAGAAAAAAGGACATGCTGCATTGTCTCAGTCTGCTGTATTGAAAAGGGCAAATCTGAGGAATCCCCCCAGCGTCGCCTTCATTCGTTTGGTGGGGGGGGGGGGGGGGGGGGGGGGGGGGGGGGGGGGGGGGGGGGGGGGTCGGCGGGGGCTCATTAAATATTCATGAGAGAGACGTCCAATCATGGAGATCCTTTCCTGTCTTACAGGGCAGGAAATGGAATGCGATTCATGTGGGGGCCCCTATGGGTTGGCATGTGAGGTCAGTTGAATGGCTGGTTCAGAGGTTACACAATCGGTACGATGTCCCTTATTCTCCCCCACTCTCCCACAATAAGAGAGGGCTGTCGTGGGGCCAGGGCGGAAACCGGCTCGCTCGCACTGGAAGCCATGCTAATTTTCCCAGAGTGCCTGAGTGGACACCCCCGAGCACAGACCCCAAGTCCTGCTGTCTGTTCCTGCTGTACAGAACCTATTTTTCATTCTAAAAAGCACGCACACACACACACACACACACACGTGTATGATCTGAAAGCTGATCCGCTGGCAGTCAGCGCATTTGTTTTTTTCAAAGTTTACAGATGCTTATGCGAGAGAGAGAGAGAGGCAGACACGTATTTTACACCAGCAACAAAATGTTCAACTTTAGTTCATTTCAAGGAATTTTCTGATGACCCAGGTGAGCAGACAGGGCGTATTGATTTTTTTCCTACCCTGTACAATGACTGTGGGATTACCCATTTTCTCATTTATTTTTAAAGACAACTCGTGAGATTTTTTTTTTTAACTCCAATTGTGCCCAACCTTCTCACATCAAAATCCCTCCTTGACCCTGAAAACTGTAATTCTGCCACAGATCAGAGCTGCTGAATATTAGCTTTTACAAAAGTGGTTAAATAAAATATGTTCAAATCGCTAGATCCCACAGGTCACGGCAGAAATTCTAATAAGGAGAGGAAGGAGCCGGTGCTTCCAGACCAGGGAAGCGAAGTGGCGAGATCCAGCAGGACAGCCAAGCAAGAAAGATCATTAATTTACAACGTAAAACAGCATTCTTTTGTTCCCTGTGAAGAGAATGTTGCTGTATTTCATCAGAATGTGTACAAAAAGTGAAGCTCAGATTCTTTTCTCTGGTGAAATTGATCGATACAGACCTGGAGACAGCCCTGAATGGTGGTCTAAGACGTATCTTTTAGCAGAGCTTAAACCACAGTGATAGAGAGCAATGTAAAAAATTTTCTGTTCTTTTAAAAAATTGTTTAAAGTACACGCTGGTTGGAAAAAAATATGTAATAAGTACAAATTTCATATCTGTTGTTTATCGCTTTGCAATGTAACTTAAGCCACAAAAGGGAAATTTTAAATAATTTGTTGTATCAGCTTCAATATTTAGCAAATTACTCTTGGTGGAGTTACATTCACTTTGATACGACTGTTTGGCTTTCATTTTCATTGTCTGTTTTATATCCACAAACCAGTGAAGAGAGGTGAAGGGATCAAACAAAAAAATATATTTGGCAGTCCTGCACAGTCCTTCACAAGGGACGGTATCCGCATATACCGTGTACTGTGACACATGAAGCAAGTGTGGGCCTCTAGGCATTTAGTGGACCAGTCTGTGTAATATACTTTATTTTCATTGAGCAGGCACTTGTATTTAACACGGCTTGCAACGTAAGAGAACCTAACAGAACTAGACCTGACCAGCTAAAGGGGAACCAGCTCCATTCATTGCAATGACAATGGCATGGGCTTAGTACACCTTTGGGGGCACTTCTGAGAGCATACACCCGTGTATCTTAATAGTACCCTCTGCAGAAGCTTATAGCAGCGTTGTATGTCTTCATATGGTATACACTGTACAGGCACCTTGCAGAGACAGACACTTGCAATTTGCACCTTTTGCCCTCTGCATCATGGGTCCAGGTGGGGTATGACCGGGGCAGACAAAGTGACCCCTTATTGACGGGCACAAACAGGCTGGAAATTAACCCCACAAACACCTGAGCTCGAGTGTGTGGTCCTTGCAGCACTTCCCAGAAAACCTCCTGTTTGTATCTCTCTGAATGCATCGCTTACAATCCAAAAACCCCTCGTGCTACAATGACCGGAGACATCAGAAGTTTTTTTCCGCCATGGTTCCCTCATCAGATTTCCAATGCTTTTTTTTTCTAAGAGAGTTTCACGTTTTGTTCTATGACAGAAATTGCACCTGTCTATATCTCAACCGTGAATTTTGCAGCTGTCATGTGCTTTTAAAAAGTCCTTTGCTAACTTCGCTGTATTGAAACTACAACAGTTGTCACATGCAGGTGGGCTAGTATGGACACTTGAGTGGTGATTGGCGGAATGCAATCATTGATGTAGTTTCAATTTAGCAACTCATCTCGCAACTTACTTTTTTAAAGCACAGAACAGCTTCGAAATTCACAGTTGAGATATTAATTGGTGTAATTAATATCATTGAACGAAACGTGACTCCTAAGCCTGTGTTGACCACAGACCTTATTATCTGCGGAAGTCAAAATCCCTAGGGGAAAAAAAGCAACCCATGGCTCAAAAATGCTAACTCACATTTGGGTTTTCGGACTATAAACTGGGGTACTCTATTGGCACAGGTTACATGCATTCAGGAACCCACTGCAGGACTTGCCAATCTGCAATTACAGCCCAGGAAGAATGTTAAAAGGGGGGGAGGGGGAAAACCACATACCTCGTTAGTGGCACTTGACACACTACGGGCGCAGAGGGACACAGCCCCCCCACCCATATACAATGACTAATCTGTTGTAAAAGGAAACAAAAAAAGATACTCATGGGGCAGTAGCTATCAAATAATTTTACCAGATAACACATTGAAAATTGCATACTAAAACAACACAGCAATAATATATACAATACAGAGGCCGCAACATGTCTTATTGAACGTCGCTTTGGATGAAAGCGTCTGCCAAATGAATCTCATGTAATGTAATGTAATATACTCAATGCATTAAATAGGCTATAGTACAAAAATGGATATATTGGCCAAGTAGAGATGCTACAACAACACCATGCTCTGAATAGCTTTCATGACATCAGTAGGCTGTCAGCAATCAGGCTCCGCTAGTGCCTAAACTCGAGAAAGGGCATCACCAATAACAGCGTCTATTAAACTCCCCAGAAAAAATCCAGACAGGATGCTCAGCACCCTCAAGATCATCTTGCAACAAAACAGCACCAGCTCCAAGATCGCTCACATCCACCACCAGCCTGAACGGTGATGAAAAATCAGGAGCAGAAAATAGGGGCACTAATTAAACATGGCCAGAAGCTCGCTGGCAGCTCTCAGGCCAAAGGAAAGATGTTTTTGGGATGTGGAGGTCAGTTAGAAGAAAAGCAGCTTTAGAGAAATTTCGGCAGAAACTTCGGTAATAATCAACTATATAGAGGAAACGTCACAACTGGCGTTGGAGAAGCAAAACTGCAGATAACCTCAACTTTTGCAGTTATAGGAGGGGCTTGTCCTCTCCCAACACCTTTCTCTAAATAGGTAACAGTGACTTTACTAAATTCACATTTTGTCAAATTTCCAGTAAGTTTTACGCTGGAAAACTGTTCAAAAAGAGCAGTCATCTGCTGAATGTGCTCCTACAGTGACGTAGCCTACTGTATATCACAACATCATCCAGGTAGGCCTCAAATCGTGGTAAATCACAAAGAACATAATCAATTCCATTCTCTGGATATGCAGCAGGAGCATTCCACATACCAAAAGCTATGACAGAATATTGTAGGAAACTACAGTATCTGGTGTCACAAAGGCAGATATTTCTTGTGCGTGGTGGGACAGGGGGACCTGCCTTCAGAAGGTCAAATTTTCTGACAAATTTTGCAGTACCTACACAGTCCACAATTGTCCACCCGTGGCTATGGATAACAGTCTAATTTGGTTATAGCATTAACCTTTCTTTAATCAGTACAAAAGCTATACATACCATCAGGTTTAATGACAAAAGGACAGGGCAAGCTCTAAGCTTTAGAAACTTGGCTCAGAAATATCATTTTTCACCATGTAAGCCACTTCCTTATGCAACTGTTCACATTTGAATGAATTTGAATGGACTGCTCTGCAGAATGCTCCCATGCGCAGTTACAGACAAGAAGAACGTAACACGAGGAAACAGGAGTCGCTGCTGCACTACTGACACAGTGGGACGTAACAACGTCCTCATCGCAAGAAAGAATGAGAATGAACTGGCAAAGACGTTACAGACACCATCATTGGCAACCCAGAAAAATATACATGGCGCTTTGCCACTCACCGACTCTGCCTCTGCAGGCTTTTCAGCTCCTAAGGCTGGACTGTGGGACTGGGAGTATATGATTGGTTAACATGGGAGCAGGCTTCCTGGTTTTTTTTTAATGACAGTATTTCCTGCGTCCAGGCCTTCTTGTACCAAGTTATTTCTCTTGTTGTCTTCCCAAGAACCCAGTAATGTTACTTTGAATGGAAACATCAAAAATTTCAATTATTATTTCACAGATGGAGACTCCACTTGCTTTGCACATTTGGGAAATTTTATCTCATCATTTTGTGTCAGACAAATTACTTCGAATCACTTTGAGTTGTTTTTAATCAAAAGAGGTTTTAATGAACTGGCGGACAGCCATATCAGATTACACATCCACCAAACACCAGCAACCTGCGAATAGATATTGGACTTGGACTGTCTTGTGATGAAATAAATAAATTAATGAATAATGAGCATTGATTTATATTGTTTTTAATAGCAAATTGATGACTACGTTTGTTCTGAGTTTTAAAGTTTAGCATACTTCACCTTTGGTGGCCATGTAAGAAATATAAAAATAGAGTCATGCTCAGATTCTCTTTGACTGTGTGTAGTTATTCACATGTATGCGGTGTCGGTTCCCAATCCAATTCTGATCATACTGATTAATATGTGGTCACTGAGTCTATGTCATGAGTTGTTACAAAATAGAGGAATAAAAAAGATTTTTTGTTGATTATTGACCGTTTGCTATCTGTATTCTGGTTAAAAATGGCCTCTGGTGCGCGTTGTAGATATGAGTGTTACATCGATTATACAAATTCAGAAAATAATAATGGGGAAGATAAAGGCTGATCATGAATCATTTATTGTAGCTCATTTCCATATTACATATTTTGGAGGAGAGTTTGGCATCAATCTGGATGCATGAGCACGATGAAAGACGCAATCCCACAGCAACAAAACAAGTGTATGGGGGGAGGGGACTTCATTCACCACACCATTATTTATGATTCTTCCACCCACAATTAAAATGGCAGTGGTTACTGCTGGTTTGGAGTACAAATACATACATTTTAACACCACAAAAATAAATGAATAGAATACAGCTTGATGTTTATTGAAGAAAGCGAAGTTCACTTTCTTATTCCGGATCCCCCTCCTTGTTATGCTTTTTTTGTGAATTTTCGGTACCTCACAGACTGCATGATTCAGACTTCCAAAACTTACAGTCAAATGCAATGTCCTCTCTCTCTCTCTCTATCTATCTCTCTCTGTCTGTCTGTCTCTCTCTCTCAATTCAATTCAATTTCAAAGTGCTTTATTGGCATGACAAATATAGGCACTTGTGTTGCCAAAGCAGTGGTTATAACATACAACTATATACAATTAATCCGTTATACAAAAAATATAAAAATATATACAAAAATATCAGTAAGTGATGTTAGGTGTGTGTGTGTGTGTGTGTCTGACTATCTGTGTGTTGTGTGCATGAGTGAATATTATGTGTCTGCTTGTACGCGTGTATGCTGTGTGTAAATGTGTGCATGAGGTGGTCACACATTGTCCCTCAGAGTATGGCAAGAGAACACAAATTGTGCTGCTAGTATGCAGCAACCTTTTTCTTCTCCTAATAGGTAGGGTAATCTATCGTCATTGGGTATATCATTGAATTGGGGATATTTCTGGATTATTTTTTGGTAGAATTTTTGCCGAATTTGGTCAAATTTTGTGCATTCCATTAGGAAGTGTTTTTCAGTTTCAATTTGGTTGCCTTTGCATTGTTGGCACAATCTTTTTTCTTCTGGCAACCATGATTTTCTGTGCCTGCCAGTTTCTATGGCTAAGTGGTGTTCGCTGAGTCTGTACCTCGTCAAGGTGGTTCTCAGTTTTTTGTCAGTAACTGTGGTCAGGTAGTTCGCTACAGCATACTGTCTTTTTAGGGCCAAATAACATTTCATTTTACTTTGCAATTTTGTTTTAGTTTCCCAGTAGGTTATATAATTCTGTTTCAGCTGTGTTGTAATTTGGTTTATTCTAATTATGTTTGTAGTTTTGTTCTGATCCTGAGCAGGTGAGGTGTTAGTGTGTATTAGTATATGTGGGGAACTAAGGCTCAGGACCAGCTGAGTGAGGGGATTGTTTGCTTTGCTCAACTCTTGGTATTGCAGGGCTTTGTATTGATGTGAGTGGGGGTCACTTTGTTTTAGGTGCTTCCAAAATTTGATTGACCTTTTTTGTATTTTGATAAGTAATGGGTATTGGCCTAATTCTGCCCTGCATGCATTGTTTGTTGTGTTTCTATGTAATTTCAGGATATGTTTACAGAATTCTGCATGCAGGGTTTCAATTGGATGTTTGTCCCATTTGCCAAATTCTTGACTGATGAGTGGACCCCACACTTCACTGCCATAAAGAGCAATTGGTTCAATTACAGCTCCAAAGATTTTAAGCCAAATTCTAATTGGAATCTCTACACAAAATCTCTCTCTCTCCCTCTATCTATCTCTCTCTCTCTGTCTGTCTTTCTCTCTGTCTGTCTGTTTGTCTCTCTCTCTCTCGCTCTCTCTCTCTGTCTGTCTGTCTCTCTCTCTCTCTCTCTCTCTCTCTCTCTCTCTCTCTCTCTCTCTCTCTCTTTCTCAAGGACACACATGCCAAACATCTCAAGAATGACTGGTTGTAGCACGTGTTGTTGACTATGGTTATGTGTTATGAGGACACTAATAATTCTGAGCAACAATGCAAACATGGACATAATACAGATAAATACAATTACCCCAAATATGTATTCTAGACATGAAGTTAATTGTGCTAAACGTGAAGGGGAGCAATTGGATAATTTCTCCTTCTGACAATGTCTATTGAAACCATTAACAACCCGGCAGCACATGATGTGACCGCGTATGTGGAAGAAAGATTGGCCACATCTTTGAAGGTCATTGCTTTCATTCCAAACCCCACACCCCCCCCCCCCCCCCCCCCACCCCCACCCCACCCCACGTTCCATCTCATCGAAGGTCTGAATGTATCATAAGGATCATTGGCAGTGGAGTGTCCTGCTCTCTACAGGACAAACAGTACCACCAGGGATGAGGCACGAAGAATACATACAAATAATAGGTAAGAAAAGCATTTGGTTTCATAATAAATCACCCAAAAGATCAATTGTAAATGGGACCTTACGATTAAATAAGGTGCTTACGATTCATTGCTCTTGAATGATAATTCTTTACTAACAAAAAGGAATTGTAATAACTTCCACATGAACTCTTGACCAAACCTGCCTTCAGATTCAGCCTTGAGTTTTAAACTGTACAAAAACCTCCCCTTTGTTTTTTAATAAACAAACTTCAGCTCCATGGAGAGCCTGAATGTGGGGGCCTGAATAGTTGTGTTCTTGACTATAATAGTGTTCCCCCCGAGTCCCCTCGCTCACATACAGTATGTAAGGCACCGGAGAGGTTAAACTGGTCAGTATAGCCTCTCTTTCCTTTACATTCCGCATTACCTTGCAAGAAGTTTTCACGACTGGTTCACCTATTCTCCCTGTCTTTTCCTGATTGGTTCTCCTGTTATCAGAATACCCCATGCCCAAGGCAGCTTCAGTGAATACACTGCATAAAACTGTGACAAGACCTACTCAAACAAGACCGTAGACCAGACCCGATAAAATATAATCACTGTTACTGCAATTGTTGATTATTATTATTATTATTATTATTATTATTATTATTATTATTATTATTATTATTATTATGGTTATTAGGGTAGTAGTAGTAGTAGTTGTAGTAGTAGAACATGAAAGCACACTCATGTTCACCAGTGAATAAATTATGTTATTGTTGCGCATATGCCTACAGACGCAGGGACAGACTGACACACACACACAGACACACATCCATACACATACACACAGTGAGGTCTCTTTGGTGCAGTTGTGTAGGAGTGCTGAAAGGTAAGGGCACAGGTTCATCAGAGTTTGATGGACGGCACTCGCAGCTACACACCCCACATCCAGCCACTCGCGCAAAAAAGACCTTCACCAAAAATAAATAAATAAACATGCACATCAAAGGATAGCCTGGATTTAAAAAGAAAACAAACCAACACATTTACACACACACACAGACACACACACACAGAAATAAAGGCAAAAGACGCACACACAGTTTACTCTCAACAGCTCCTCTGCTGCAAGAAAAAGAAAAGAAAAAACAGGAGACCCAACCCTGGCTGTTTTAAGGTAATGTTCACTCATTAATTTCTGAAATAGAAACACCTGTATAAAAAACAGCCATTTTCAGAAGCAAAACCACTTTTTTAATTAACATAAACTTGACTCACATATCCTGCAGTTTCATGAATTCATTCTAATTCATTCTATTCATTCTGAACTGTTTTGAATGAAAAGTAACAGACAAATGCGATTTGTTTCGTATATGAAGAATGCAATGTCCCAATAGTCCACATTCAAGCGCTGATGATGCTTGGAAATGATGACTATGCTCAATCCTTTTTTTTTCATGCACACTCAAAACCATACATTCTATTAACACAGTAACAGCAAAGCAGAAATGTATGTATATCAATGAGGAAGAACAATGTGAACAAGATGTCAAAATTGGTAAGTTTAAGTTTAGGAACTAATATTGCTTTAACCAGAACATGAATCTAGAATTAAAAATAAATAAATAAATAAATAAATAATGCAGTTTACTGGCAATTTCTCACATAGATGTCCTGAAGAAGCTGTGACTATCGAAATCAAAAATGTTTGCACTTTCTGAAACATCACCACAACTTGACATCCTCAGTAAATATATTTCATGGGATTTGGGCTAAAGCATGATTTAGTGAGAAAACTAGTTAGAAAATGTCAAATTGTCATGCCTTTTCAGGGCCCTCATATGATTTGTGAGGTAGTGACAGTGACTTAGGCAAAATACTTATCAACAAAGCCTCCAATTGGGGCTCACATTCTTCTGAAACACAATACACCACGACATGCATGTTGAGAAGGTAGTGTGGGACAATGATTCACTAGCCAGTCAGCAGGTCCACCCAGAACTGGTGAAGCAGGTGGCCCTGTCAGTCAAAAGAGAGGAATGTCACACCTGTGATTATATTTCCCATGAATAGGTTTAACATGGTTTCCTCCTTTCACAGCATTAAAAAACGCTTATGTCTATAAAATTATTTCCAGCTGCAGCTACTGATCTATGAGTTTGAGAAAAGAATGATCATTTGCCACTTTCCAAGTTGCAAGAACAACTGGCTGATTGTGGTTTCCATCGGTAACGGGCACGGCAAGAGCAATATGCATAATGAAATACTCCTTCCCTTGTAGATGTGGGCTCTGGTCAGTGTCAGAAACTGTGGATTTATGCGAAGCATGGCGCATGAAGCTCAACTGACATACAGCCTCCCCCGACTGGCCTCAGACCCCCCCACCCCGGCCCTCCCTCATCAAATATTGAGTGCGCTGAGGGGTTGGGCTCGAGGTCGTTGTGTTTGTTTTGCACCTGCCAGCACACTTTTTAGCCCCCTCCTACCATCCTCATTTAAGAGCTGGTGGGTCAGCATACCTGAAAATGCAATTAGTGTGCCCGGCTTCTTTCATCTTCCCTTTCGCACATTCCCGGTTTCTCTCATGTATCTTTCCATCCCTGCTCCCTCTCCATCCCCTTCCTCGCTCTCTCTTCTCCCTCGTACTCTCCTCTGTCTCATCCGCTCCATTCTGCCCTCCCTCTCTCTCTCTCTCTCTCTCTCTGTCTCTCTGTTTCTCTCTCTCCCCTCACTGAGGACTTGAGAGTGTACTGTGTGAGAGTGCACACACCCTCAGCTCCTCAGTCAGACTCACCTCAGCACAGCTGAAAGACCACATCAGATTGGCGTATTCTTTAAGGGGGCCCGCATTATAGCTCCCTTTCACCTCCTAAAAACTACTGAGGCGTCCATTTTCACTTTAAATTAACTTCAGAGAAAGGAGATTGACAGAAACACAGGGAGAGTTCACCTGTTTGACTGCCGTTTCTGTCATATTGCAGGCAGAGGCTCCCTCAAGCGTCATTCCACCTGCTGCTCGTCTGAGTGTTTCTGTTTTAATGGTGCGGTAATGACCCAAACACAGGGCCTCACTTCCTCTGAGCTTCACCTTTCAGACATCAGACACCGTCTCACAGCATAATCGTCTTAATCACCAATTAAAAAAAAAAAACATGGAATCAATAAGCAAAATAACGGGTTTATACAAATTTAAAAATGATTATTTTCACTTGTCACCGAATTTTTTCACAGAACGCATCGACTCTGTGAAAACTGTTTAAAGTGTGTGAATGGCGTGTGCGTTTTAACGCACTTTCTGGGGTTCCATGATATAAAACGAGAGCACTTGAAAGAGAGCACTTGAGCTATCAAGGAAATGTTTATAGTTGGTGGACACAAATGGAGTTTAATAACAAAAAAAAAAAAAAAAATCTTTACCTTACAGCAAGGGCAGCCTGTCTGATGCCATTTATCTACGGTTTGTGCATATAATCACAGAACTAAAGGGGATAACCCTGGGACTGCCGCTCACTCGCTGACATTTGACATCTTTATAATTAACTTGGAAAGCCTAATCTCCGCCTTCAAATAACGCCTGGATATATTCCATTTAATATGCTTATAAGTCGCATGTATTATTCAAATATGCAAATGAGACGTAGTTCGAAAACAGACTTTTTGACACAGGTTTCTGATGGCAAGGGCCCGGGTGCACCTGAAGGATAATAAGAGGATGGTCTCAGGTTCAGGAGCAAACAGCCTTCCGGAGTCTCATCCGAGAGGTTAGCCTCCTGACCACCGAAAATAAATTTAATATCTCTTCCCTTGGTGGGATTTCCTTCACTGCAACTTGTTAATTAAACTCGTCCCTCCACAGAGAGGACACCTACATGAAGAAACCTGTTTTATTTCATTTATTTTTTTACCAGGTGGACAAAATTTGCAAGTAGTGGGTGAGTTTTGTGCTGGTTTAGTAGTTACATAACGAAAATCACACAATAGGGACAATCTGCAGTTATTTTGTAAACTACAGGAATACATTTCTCGACAAATTTTGGTGCAATTTTAAACTAGTTTAATCTCTATAATTACATTCATTTTTCAACCTGGTGTTATTGCTGCATCACATGCCAACAGTAGGAAACGGCATTGTTTAGTAATGGTTAGCTAGCAGGAACTAACTAGAAATATTAAATTAAAACTATATTCTAGTAAACTACAATCAAAAGTTGATTTTTGCTGATCAATTTCCAGCCAG
Source organism: Anguilla japonica (assembly GCA_025169545.1). NCBI lineage: Eukaryota > Metazoa > Chordata > Actinopteri > Anguilliformes > Anguillidae > Anguilla > Anguilla japonica. Next base: position 21,925,751 of record CM045884.1, read on the forward strand.
TTATTTAACATCGTATTGGATCCTTTTAATCTCTCCTGTTTAGACATACAGCCACAAAAGATTTTAGCACAGTGTAGATAAACATGTTTTCCACAAAGAGAAGTAGTGTGGACACAGGGGAATATCTATCAAGTTGGTTTTCCAATCTAACTCTCAGCACTTGTGCTCTCTGTATAACTTAAAAGCGTTTCAAGGTTGCAAGAACAACAGGCAGCGAACAGGTCAACAAGGCCACAGTACTAAAACCGAAACCACCAAACCCTTTCCCTTGTTCCTCATTGCTTTGTAGTCCATGGCCTGTGCTCTTTGCACCACTGGACATGCAACCCTGTAATGTCAGGTAGGTTGACCGGTTTGTGCACTGTCAATGCGCGGCCACCATGATCCTGACGTACACTTCCACCCGCTATTACCACGATGATGTCTTTGTCTCAGAGTTTACCGTAGTCACGCTTTGTGAAACTCCATAAAGTCTTAGTCACAGAAGCTCTTTCCAAATGCACCCCCCAGGAATCAGTCCTTTCAGAGCAACTGAAATCTTCTTTTACAGTCACGCTAGTTTAGTTATACGCAACCAGTCCTGTTTTATTTGGCATTTTATACATGACCCTAAAAATACTGAGATGTTTTTTGCTTAATTAATGGATAAGCCACACTTATGTAGTAACCTTTGTTTTTTTCCTGTGCCTCATTTAGATGATTCCATTTTTGTCTACTTCCTGTATGACCCTGTTTACTCAAAGACCTTTTCACTTTCCAGTTTCAATCTCTATCTTCTCTGATAAACTGGCCTAACTTAAAATGTACTTTTTTCTGCAAATATTAGTATCTCCCAAAATGTGAACAGTCCATTGTTGTGAATACAGGCTGCCCGTCTTATAACAGAAAGGTATGTCAGGCACACAAGGCTACTCCAGTACAACCACAAAACCCGGTGACAAATGAACTGTATATCACCAATCATAATGACAGGAAGGGCTATGAAAATAGAATTATGGCTAACAGCCACAAATATATGCTAACAAAGAAATGTTGTCATGTGATTTTAACCAGTCTCTATGAGCAAACATACGTTAGCTTGACGGTAGTTGAGCAATGGAATAATGAAGCATTACGGCCAGCTAGCTGTACGATTTTTATACATACTACAGTAATGGGATCCATTTTCCCATTTTAAGTTTCTGTTCTTGAAGCTTACAAGTGGTTTGCATCTTGCGGTGAACCCTCTGAGGTTATGTTGGTGTAGTCTTCTCTTCATGGTAGTTTTTGACACATTCATGCCCACGTATTGGAGAGTATTCTTGATCTGTTTGGCAGGGGGTCATCCACTACTGTGGTCTATCAGCAATTGCTGAGCACACCATTGTTTTCTTACTTCCTAATAATGCATCAAACTGTTGATTTTGGCACACCTAATGTTTTGGCTATGTCTCTGATCAGTTATTTCAGTTGTTTTAGCCTCATGGTGGCCTGCTTTACTGGCATTGATACTTATTTGGTTCTGATGTTGAGAGACAACAGCAAGACTCCAAATGCAAATTCCACACCCAGAATCAACTCTAGACCTTTTGTTAGCTTTCTTGTGCATGAACTAATGATGCAAAGACACACCACTGGCCAAGAAACAGCTGAGCAACCAACTGTCCAATTACTATAGCTCCCCTATGTACAAAAAAAGGGCTGTAATTCTGACACAGATTATCCAACATGAGTGCAAATACCCTCAAATTTAAGCCGACAGACTGCTCTTTAACCTCATATGCACTGTTTCATGTCAAATCTAATGTGCTGGAGTAATTAATAATATTATTAATTCATTAACATCCTCATTTTCAGCCTTGTAGCATATAAGAAAATTATATAAATGTGCCATTGACTCAGACTAATGAAAGGTCTTGTAGTACTAACCTGTATTGGAAAATGTTTTTTTTTTTAACCTGCTTTTATTCCAATTTAGAATACACTGCCATATTTGTGGGCCCATCTCATTGGTGCAAAGTTCTCGGCCAACAAGGGAGAAGGCAGGCAAGCCGATAGTTTGCCAGCTGCCACTTCATGCCACTGTGCAGTCCACCTGCTGAGCCGCCTGCTCAGCAGCAGCAGAGAGTAGGCGTCTGATTGACCAGAGGTGTCACTGTTGTGCGATGACATGAGGACAAACTTGCCAACTAAAGCCCTCCCTTCCAGGGTGACACCACTGCTAATTACATGCCACCATGCTGGGCTATTGGACACAGTCGACACCGGTACACATTTGGCGACAGACCGAAGGGTGTGTCAAGGCATCGATTCGCAATAGTTTTAATGAGACATTCGACTCTGCAACCCCAAACCTTCGACTTCTGCTATGAGTGACATGTTCATTTTGCCCAATGATTCCACCCACAATAACCTGAATTTCAAGAGACTGAACAGACATACAACCATAGCCGTGCTTGTTGTTTTTGCTGCTTTTTTTGTGGCTGTACGGAAGATATTGAACAGAGTCAACGATTCCTTTCTTTTCCTTAAAGGATGTAAACATTTGTACATAATCACTCACATGTGTGGACTGGTATCAGTTTTCTCTGTCTGTGGGGGGTTATTGAGTGTGCTATTGTTGATCTGCAAAATAAATCCCCCCCCCCCACCCCTCACCCATGACTGCCTCAAGCCTGCCTCAAGCATCTCCACATCCCACCTCTCCCCTACCCCCTCTATCCTTCCCTCTCTCTCTCTTTAGCATTACTAATTCCCTCTCTCTACCATTCCCTGCCCTACCCACTCTCTGTTCTTCTCTCTGTCTTTTTCTTCATCCTCTCTTCCCAGTTCCCAGGTCTCTCACTACCTTTTCTTGATCACTCTTTCTACCCTTTCTCTCCCCACCCCCATCACTCTCATTCTGTCTATATATCATTTTCTTGCCATCTCATGGCTTAATGCAGTATTTCAAATGATTAGCCCTCAGTAACTGCTGTACTGTATCTGAAGTTTAAGCGACAATTAAATTTTATAAACATATTGTTGTAGTGTTCACCCAAATATCTTACCAACAAGTCATTCCCGAATTTTATGCCAATTAATTTCTATCCCTATAGTAAGTAATATGTCTTTTGTTGCAATTCAATGACATCATTGCAACAAACATAACATTGGTACAGCATTGCCACAACACTATTGCCACAACACACATACCTCAGAATTACACAAGAGTATTTATAACAGCACTACAGGTCCCTGACTGTGGGCCTGTCAAGTCTCCATTTTATTATATAGTTAAACAGTTAGAGTTGTACCCCAGTATCCCCCTGGCTATGGGGAGGTGCTTAATCATCCACAGTAATGGCCTTCAGACACACTGTGACTGCACTGCTTTCGCTAGAAGTGGGCCACAGTGCCTCCGTGACATGTCCACAGTTGTGTAGTAGCGGTAGCATCACGCCACTTGGTTATCGCTAAACTAATGAAAGGGCAGCTAAATTCCCTACACACGTCAGGCCCACCTGGGGCATTGCTTCCACCGGCTGCAGTGAACAACCCAAAACAATATTTGTGTGTGTGTGTGTGTGTGTGAGAAAGTGCACATGAAACGTGGTATGAGAGCGTGTTTGTATGTGCACGTGCAAATGCACATGCATGGATGTATGTTCCTGATATGCATTCGTGTGCATATATGTGTGTGTGCATGTGCACATGCATACCCATATGTGTATGTGCTTGCGTGTGCGTGTGCGTACGCCTATGCATGTGTGTGCATGCGCATGTGCGTGTGTGTGTGCACGCGCAGAAGTCATACAAGGTTTCTGGCAGAGAGCAGTCAGGTCCTGTCTGCTTCCTGCACCTCGGAACGTTTGAAAATTACGACTGAGCGAAACGGTGCTTTATTTCATCTTATTAAAGCGCGCGGATTGTCACCGTTATTTACCAAATATAGTCTGACAAAGAAGAAGAGGGAATTTTTGCTGATTGAAGATCAAAGGGGCAAAATCTCCTCCTCAATTCCCTCCTTCTCTATTAGCCCCCTTAAGAACTGAGGAAAACATCAATTTCTCACACATCAATGGCGGCTTCATAATCAATTGAAAAAGACACTTGCATAGGGATGCAAATCTTATCTTTGTCTTATTAAAGCTTTTAGAAGATACATGTTGGGATTTAATATTATTAAATAAAAGAGGTTGGTTTTTTAATCTAAAGATGCAGAGGCGTTGGTAATGGGCTAAATCAAAGCTAAGGGACTCTCTTAATTACCCGTAGAGTTTCCCTATCCTTATTAATATTGATAAAATGTACACTATCTGATCTGTGTACATATAATGCATTTTAGTGGTGGTTAATTAACAAAGAGGTGCATGAGGCATTTAGTAGACTGAGCCTCGTGTACAGGGTGCTGCAGAGGGCAAGTTCGTCACATTTCTCACATATAATTTTGAAAAAGGTGACGTCTCTCCCGTGTTTGCTGACACACTGGGGGGTAAGCGCTGTCCTATTAGTGATTAACGCGTCTTTCTCTTTCACACACACTGAATGACTTATTTGTGCCGCTTTATTATCCCCCCCCCCCCCTTGTAAAGAAACACACCTTCTCCTTTTACCATCTTTGGTTTGAGGCACAATGCAGAGGACTGTTGAATCTATATAGTAGGTTTGGAGATTGCAATTGTTCCGTACGCACAAGGAAATTCAAGGCTACTGTTTATTCAAAAGGTTTCATTAAGTATGGCACTCAAAGGCTCTGTATGAGACCATTTCCTGTGTAAGGCAGAAAAGGTTAGAGTGTAAATGAGCAGATGCAGTGGAGATGCTTCCCTGGGTATCACACAAAAACATGGCAACCAGGAACAGAAAGCTGCTACAATATGAAATGGACTATTCACCATTCAACATGTGTGTGTATCAACATGAAAAACAGCTAACATGCAAACCACCTCTTGGTAAAGGCGTTTTCATTTCAACAGTGTCATATTTGCATATTTGTTTTCCCCCAGTTATGCTTTTATGCTGTTTTGTGTTCGTCCAGACAATTGGTGAATGACCATTTTATCACGTCTTCGGTGTCCCAGACGCTCCAGTTCTTTAAAAGAAATTCCGTTTATCAGTGTCCTGGTGAAATCGGCTTGTCTTTTTCTTGGAGCCATTACGAGTGACTTATTTGAGGCAAATTGATTCTCTCTCTTTAATTTCTTAATTGTATTTCTTGGAAGAAACCATGTACACTACCACGCCTCACCAGAGATTTAAACAAACCCCAAACACAACTCCTCCCTCCAGCGGTCCCGAACAAATCCTTGTTTGGACAAGACTGCCTGCAAAAACACCTGAGAAAATGCTTAGCCCAGCACACATGCATGCCACATACCTGCTCATCCACAATGCAAGCCCACTCCATACACCTCAACAACAGCCTAGCGCTCCACAAACCTGACCAACTACCACTGCTACAAAGCAGAAGGCAAGGCCAACACAAACATTACAAAAGAGCATTCTCAGTCCTGACAAAAATATACTTTCCTAAATTTTAGCAACAGGGATCACCCACTTTGCCACAAGGACCCTGCACAATTGCTCAAGTGATGGACTGTGACTGCTAAAGTAAAGCATGTATACATGATCCTTGCTAAAAACCCCACAGATATTACTTCAAAAAGTCATTTCATTAGCACAGAGAAAAAAAGAACAACAAAGCACATATATGCACACGCGTGCACACACACACACAAAACACGAACATGCACACACACAAAGAAATGGCCATCGTGATTAGAGGCTTTCAGAACGGCAAAACGCTGGCGAATCCTTGCGTGTTGTAAGAATGCTTCTTGCGTTTGTTTGCGCGTGGGTTAAACGTTTCCCCGGCCGCTGCCTCTTGAGTGAAGGGCCCTCCGCATCCTGAGTTTCCCGGGGACAAAGGGGGCCCACCGTGACCAAAGGCAGGCATGGGGGAGGACGAAAAAGCAGAGACACAAGCTTTCTGTCAGTAACACTAATTGGGGTCAGGACAGCAACGTTACGTTACAAACTCCCTCCCACCCTGTCCTCTTGTGACACCCCTGATTTTCTTGACCGAAGTAAAGGTGAGAGGAAATATGATTCTTGTAATATAATATTTTCGACCTAATTTCAAACATCTAAAAATCCCTGTATACACTTATCACAGTGCCACCAATTTATACACAGGCCCCCAAATCTCCCGTAGTTCACCCCTGAGATCTGTGGGGTGCTGCTCCCGCTAAAGCTGTCAGTCAGTATGTTTACATGCACAGTTGAAATCGAGCTATATTAATAGCTCGATTTGGCCAAAGATGAGATTTCATTGGATTATTGTCGTTGTCCCAATATACATGCCTTGGAAAGAATCAAATTATTGACCGAGGTGTGTCTGACTAAGGCTTCTTATAAATCCTGCTTCCTCCAATTTTGTTGCAACTTTTTTGAATAGTTTGCCATTCCGCGTTTTTCTTCCATCCATGTTTTTTAGGATATTTAACTCCTTTAGTTGCGATGGCATGAAGTTGTCTCCTTGTCCGTCCAGAAATGTGTTTTTTCCCCATGATACTAGGGAGGGCAAAACGGAGCTTTAGAATGTCGCCAGCAGTGTATGTGCGTGAGCTCGACAATGCATTTCTCACAGAAAAGGTCGTTGTTGGCTTTTTTTAGTTCATTACAGTGGTGATAGAAGTGACAATAATTAAGTGGTACTGTGCTGTTAGCCTTTATTGATCGCCGTATAACGTTAATGTGAAGTACAATCGGTCACCACTAACCCATAAAAATATACTTTGAATGGCAGGCTACTTGCTCAATCGATCGGTAAATGTGAAAAACATTTGATTATAGTCAGCGGCACCAAAATTTTCAGTCACACCCTCAATAAACGGCAAAAGTCCCAGTAGAAGATTGAATTAAATCTTTTAAGGTTATATATTTTCTGAAACGTTATTGATTCCGCTTGGCCACCGTGAGCGTAAAGTTGCTATGTAAATTACGGAACATGCGCAGAACGCCTAGGCCAATTGTAGTCCGATTGAAGCGTATACATGCCGTAGTAAATCCACCCCGAACCGCATTATCTAGGTATGTTAGTCCGACTTCGAAAAATTTGACTTTGTACGATTTCAGTCGGACTATGATGTTTACAAGATTTGTAAAAGTCCAGTTTTAGCCGGACTAATACAATAGATTGACTTTTTCAAACATGTAAACCCACTGATTGTTTATCGCTATAACTTGCCTGTGCTGCAGGGGGCCTGAGAATCAAGACGCATGGAGGGCATTCACAGAACCTACATGGTCCTGATCCAACACATGGTCCCAATCCAGCGCATATACCCCTGTCCAGGACATGGTTCTGGTCTGGACCCAAACCGCTCGTTTGAAAGAAAGCCTTGTTGAAATGTTTGGGATGCCACACCCTTCTCACTTAATTCAGTCATATTCATTTCTCACATCGAGATATTTATTTTGTAAAATCAACATTTGTTCAATGTTTCATAAAATGAAATAAAAGTCAAATGATGCAGTGCTTCAATAGGAACATTAAATCACTGGGCGACCAACTGCTGCAAAAAATAGATGCACCAATAAACAGAAAAAACATTTTTAAAATGTTAAAACTCGTCTTCTGAAAAGGTTACATTAAAAATATACAAAAGAAATGAAATAAAAGTAAATTTAATTCAGATTGGAACACAAAGTAGATTGAAATCATTACATAATCACTATTTGCAAAATGTATATATATATATATATATATATATATATATATATATATATATATATATATATAAATTTATATGCATACAATTTTATAAAATTTCACTGAAAGACAGAAGTATCCTTGTTAATGACTTGATCTGTTTTTTTCAGGCTTTAACTAATTTGGCCTAATGCAAAATCTAGTATTTATTTTTGTATGCTTGAAGTTAAGCACCTTTAAATATATATTTAAAAGAAAGGAACGTGTTTAACAGCGGAGAAATCTGCATTACATTCCAGAACTATTTACACATGACCTTACCTCACCAAGAGAGACTTCTAATGCATAACTGGACACTTTATTTATAATACACTTTTTCTACGATCAAGTGCTTGCCTTTTTCAGGTTTGGCTAAAACCAAGTGTACTCCATCTCATTTTGTGCTTGCCTGCCTCCAGTTCCCAGAATTCATTGGGAATGTGAGTCTTGCCTCTCCTACCTGTTATAATTAGGAATATTGTGCTGCTAAAATGGAGAACATTTGAGCTATTAAAACAAATTAAGAGCTTTGAATAATAGATGGCTGCTGTACCAAAGTAAGGCAAAACGGTATTTTACATTTCCTGCAAGATTAAAAATTATCTTGCCTTATTTTGATGTATAGTGAGCTCTGGCCAAATCATCAAAAACTGAGGCCTTTGCTTTCAGAAATGTTGAGCTTAAAACTATTTCTACTGAGTTGAGTTGCAGATCTGCACTGACTGTAGAATCCATAGACCATGGGACCATGAGGGCTCTGGATCCACAGCTCATATACATATACATTCCATCAATATGCATCCCGTATCCCATTAGGGGGCCTACAACTTGTGCATGATCGACAAAGCACCACTTATATATATATATATAATTAAGCAACCAATTACTATTTACCAACACAGAGCAATTTTAACATCCTATATGACTTAAATGCCTTATTCAGTGATTAATATTGATAGCAGACTATTGTTTTTTTAAATGCCCACCAACCTATTGTGCTAGCAATTAACTTCCATTATATTACACCGAACTTAAAAAGTAAAGTGAAGTTATCCTTGAACTGGGACACAAATAGAACACTTCCACAGTTTAGTACTCTTCAGCACTATTGAAATAAGCAGTGAAAAGTAACAGACAAGGCGTTCAAAACCTGATAAAAACCATTCTGGTCAGACAAACTGTTTGTTTGAATATTCTCTTGAGTAGCAGGTTTTCATATTTGCTTACCAGATACACTCATATATGCCAGTGCACAGAGCTTGCATTTTTACATCTATTCTACATTTTCACAGCTGGATATTCACCAAACAATTCAGATGAAGTAGCTTTCTGAAGGTACAACAGCAGTTCTCCACCTGTGAATTAAACCTGCAACCTCCGGGTTACAGACCAGTAGTTTTTTTAACACTTAGTAATGCTATTAATTTTTCTGGTTTAAATTTCATTACAGGAAGGCAGAAGTTTGGCATTGCAAAAAACAGCATCAATTGATGTCAATGTCTTCATTAGGATTTTTAAAGTCAAGTTTGTTTTTTAAATTATTTTCTTTTGATCAAATTTTTTAGCTGTAGAAATTAAAATTACTTCTTCTATCCTATGAGTTTTGTATCCTATGAGTTCTCCCACACCAATGCAAAGCAGTCACAAACCAGCTAGGAAAACTTCTTTGATTCTGCTTTTCAAACCAGTTCACTTTCTGAATATTGACTACACAACATACACTAATACTTTTCATAATTGGATAAAAGATTCTATGAAAATACTCATTATGGTAAAATACACAATACATAAACCATTATAAGCACATAATTGTGGTTAACCAGGATATTATTCATGACATAATTTATCTGAATCTTTTGGAAAGAATGCTAAAATGATTAGCTGAGGTAGCTTCACAATAGGAACATTTTGCAATTGACTAATTAGGTTAGGTTAAGTGCCAAGTTCCATTTGTTAAAACAGAAGCCTTAATAGTTTATATTAACCTTGCTCTGGGGGGATTTTGTATGAATCATGCAATGGTAACTACAAAACAGCATGTAAAATGCACACAATGCTGCTATGAAAACAAGGGTGATGTAGACCATTAACAGACCCTACAATACTATAATTAAGAACAGAAACATTCAACCAAGACTTCATTTGCACTGGAGCATGTTTGCAATTAACCAATTCCATATAGATTTCCTTTATAAAATCCCACTTTTCTCTATTTTTTAAACTATCCATAGATACTCCAGCAATCATATCTTTTCCATTGTGATACTGATACTATTGAACGCAAGGTCTTGTGGGAAATCTATTAAGGCTCTTAACAATGGGAGCGCTGCATCTCTGATGATAGCCAGATTTCAGGTGCTACAGCGGATTGTTAGATTAGAAAACACTCAAGCTTCAGACTACATGTAGGCCTATTACACCAATTCACCAGTTATGAATATATGAGAACAAAAAAATACTAATCAGAACCTAAGCAATAAAAAAATGTTTTTCAGCTTTTATGCAGACATCAACTAATTAAATGGCTTTGGTCCCTTGGGACTGAATCATATTTACTTATTAACCAGCCCCTTGAGACTGTCCAAATGAGACAAACGCTAATGAAGGACTGAGTAAATGCAGTTTATGTGGAGCTGCTATTAAAATGACCCACTCGCAGACTTCGCTCTGAGGATACCTGCTGGGGTAATCCAGAGAAGCGTCAGACCATGTGGATCGACTGCTTTGGTCTAGTCCGAAGATTGTAGCCACATTAATGGTGAGCTGCCGAGTGGTACTTTCCCAGCGCATTGGCACAGAGACGTGTGCCGGTCACACGATTTCCTCACTGCATAAATTCAATGAGACGGAAAGGGAGGCAAGGTACATAGGCTAGGCTACTGAATAACCTCATCGGGTCACCCAGCATAGCACCATTATCTACACAACGCAAGAAAAACGTAACGCCCGCTAATTGTGGGAATTACGATTCTGTGTTAGTTTTGAACAGGCTGAACATCTACAAATGCAACTGCATGACATCACTCCATGTAGTTTATTTTATCCTGTTAAATTAAATAGCCTACAATGCTTTAATTAACAACACCAGCCTGTTGTTTTCAAATCATTTCCCAAAGTAATGTTGTGGGGTAATGCGACTTTAATATGGACAAAAATGTGATCTTAGATCTCTCATCTATCTGTTAAAATGTTGCTTTACACACACACACACACACACACAAAAAGACCGTATTTCCCCCCGCCTTTGTTAGCGTATTCAGAGTGCAGGTATTGGGTATGATTTCCGAATTTGTTACTGCAGCAAGCGGTTTGTTTGTCTGGTTCTGGGAATATGCCAGTTAAATAGTTTGCTCTGCTGTCGGCGCACTTAATATTTCCAGGATAGCCAAGCAAGTCTTCATAATCTGATTATTTCTAGATCGTTTATTTTAACTAGGCTGGGCTAAGCAGGAGCCGCTAGTGTGTGTGTCTGTTGTATGTGTGTGTGTGTTCGCAACAAATGAACGGGGCTCTCGTGTTTAATTAGTTTGTTATTATTTTCAGACAAGATCTGGCCACTTTAAGTTAGGATACTTTAGACCCCCACATGCCTGCGCGCACAAAAAAAAAACAGCCAAGTGTAAAAAAAAATTCCTCGAGATGCGGGCTCATCCGTAGGATACATTCTATGACAACGTTAAGTATGAAATATAAAACAAAACATCTAAAGACAACAAAGCCAATAAATAAATCTTTAAAATAACCTTTAAAGCAAAAAAAAAAAACACGTCCATCGTTTATTCCCTATTCATAAAAAAATTAAGAGAAGCGTATGAAAATGTTATGCTATTTGTTTCTTTTTTATTTTTTACCATTTCAACGTTCGGATATTATTTTTGTACACGATAACACCAACCACCCCATCTCAAAGCCCTTATTTCAGCGCCAACGGTCTGGTGTACAGCTCATCATGATGTACATAATATGCACGCATTGGCCTCCTACATAAAATAATTACACGGAAGATTTTAGGTCACGTAATTGCACATAAAGTAGGTAATTAGGCAACGCATAAAGAAATAACTATCACTAAATTGTTAACCTACTATAAATTGTATATATTTTAATGTCAATTTACACACACCCACATTCGCTGCGTAATTTAAGCTGCACTGTACCACTTTTTTAACGACACCATTTAAAGGCATCATTTGATTGGACTGGAAATTCCAGTGATACAAAGAAAAACTTTTATTAGTGCCATTTTTCCCCGGGCTTTGGAAAGATATCACATAGGCCTACTGCGCAGACACTGAGGAGAAAAGAATCCTACACAAACCAAGACCCTGTTCTTTTATTTATAATGAATACAGGTTAGTGCCCAGACCTGCGGAGCCTCATTAGCACCGTGCGTTGAGTCCACACGGTATTGTGTTGAGACCTCGGTGCTGATCGCTGGATCCCTCAACGCATTTTCCCACAGTTTTTTTCCCCCCCCTCAGCCTGGCCCTCCTCTGGAATGGGAGCGACAGTCCACCGTTAGCAACATTTTACTGACATGTTCTAAATCCTTGTAAAACCACACATGAAAATGTACTAAGTTACCTTGACACAAATTCACCTGATCGTTTACTATAGTTCTACTGCAGGTTACGTCAAAAATATTTTTCAGCCAAATTATTTAGACATCCAATTTTAACATCCTATTTCCAACTGGCTAGCAACCAAAATTAATTTGTAATTGAGTAATTTGCGGGTTAGGTAAAATCAACTACTTATCCAGTTGTCAAGTCTGCCTTGAGGATTTCAAAATAGTTTGCTTGCTGGCGTAACGAGATTAAATTCAAATGCAGCAACGACCATGAATTCCACGCAGCTAGATCTCTGGTTTGATTTGCTTTAGTTTTTTAAAACTTCTTATACTTGGATTATGAACCACGATCACTAAAGCCAGCAAGAAAATTACATTAACTAGATGACTGAACCACAACAAATGCTAAATGTTCGTTATTCCATAAGCATCACAATTACTTATTGCGTTCTATTTAGCTAGCAAGCCAGCTAATCCACGCGATAAAATGTCACGTCCTATATTCAGAGCGAGCAAACACCGTATTTAGGATTTAGGGTAAACTTTAAGCCATCCATGATAAAACTCGTCAGAGCTAGCTAATGCTAATAACGTTACGGTTGATAACAAGCTCCACTGAAATTTAAGAAAATGAGGAAGTGAAAAATAACTGTGGGACACAGATACCGCCCAAATATGTAATCCTCGCATTGGATTATAGTATTTTGCGACTATTCTATGTTTTTTGGCACAGATCTGAACCGCTTATCTGGATAGCTAACTCTCCTGCCTCTCTCAAAACTGTCTCTTCCTCTCTCGCTTTTCAGAGGGCACAGTCGTGCTCCGGCTTCCTCAAGCCGTTTTTTTCCAATGCTTTCCTGCCCCTCTCTATTTATGAAAACGTCACTTGAAGTCCCTCCCTGTTTGAATCTCATTAGTTTCTTGTGTGTTTCTCCCTGTCAATAATCCCGAATCCAGAGTCTATTTCCATCCCTCTCTATCTGTCAATCAGCGCCGCCTTTGAACTGAAAACCACTCCGACCAACTTCAACTCACTCAATCCGAGCGGCTCAGCTCCATCTCCGGCTCCTTTTTCTGCCAAGATTCCCCTCTTTTTAGTTTGTACAAACCGCCAGTCCTTGGAAAACGCTAATACAGACCCTAAACTTTAACTCGGATTCGGGATCACAAAGATCAAGGGTTTAAAAACTTTGTGTTTTTGCCCCCCAAAATTGCTCGGGAAAATGCCGCAGCTCAACGGCGGTGGAGGGGACGATCTGGGAGCGAACGATGAAATGATCTCCTTCAAAGACGAAGGGGAACAGGAGGAAAAAATTTCGGAGAACTCCTCGGCAGAAAGGGATTTAGCAGATGTCAAATCTTCTCTTGTAAATGAATCAGAAACGAATCAAAACAGCTCGTCGGATTCAGAGGTAAGTTGGAAATTAACCGGGTCATTTGTCCACCTAGTTCACTATGCTACGTTTTCCTAAATGTGTGTTTTTTTGTGTTGAAACCGCTTTTGTACGACTGAAACGTTACCGTTTGCGCTATACGTCTTTAATGCAAACCTTGTGTTTCATTGCATTTCAAGGCGGAAAGACGGCCTCCGCCTAGATCCGAAACTTTCAGAGACAAAACCAGAGAAAGTTTAGAGGAGGGTGAGTTTGTCGTTTTTCTTCACGGTCTGTCTCTGGGACTTTTACAGTACTGTACAATGTAAGCGTGTCGTGGATATCCTAACGGATTCTCAGACGCTTAAAAACTTTTCAAGGCACTTACAAAAGTTTTCTTCTTTTCCCCCGCCATGTTAGCTGCGAAAAGGCAAGATGGAGGTTTGTTCAAGAGCCCTCCGTACCCGGGTTATCCATTTATAATGATCCCCGATCTTACAAGCCCCTACCTTCCAAACGGATCACTTTCTCCAACAGCACGCACAGTAAGTTAATTTACTTAAATGTTTGTTTATGTATATTTAAGGAGACACGCATTTGAAGGCAGTGTGTTGTTATTCACGCATTGCTTCCTAGTGAGCTTGGTATGTTAGCTATTAATATAGCTAGCTAGCTAAAGCAAAAGTTTCGCAACTTTTCAAGTACTGTATAATGGCACGTACAGAGTCTTAGCTAGCTAGCTATGTGTATTTGTGTTATGAGCGCATAAGTGAGCAGTTTTCAGCTCCGAAGCGAACGCGCGTTTCCATCGCCTATTCTATTTGAGGTTGCATGTGATTAGGTATGTTATTTCACAAGCACGCAATTGTTTTACGAGTTGTACATAATAAAATAATCATATTTTGTAAACCCACCCTTTATTCTGTAGTGATTAATAACAATTTATGGTTGCATGTATTTATTTTAAATATGCGTTTTTCAATTCATTTTATTTTGTTATTTTACGTAACACGTTTACTTAGCGTTGCATTTATTATTATTTATTATTATTATTATTATTATTATTATTATTATTATTATTGTTATTATTATTATTGTTGTTGTTGTTGTTGCAGCAACAAATCCTTATCTCTCAATTAAGGAAGCGTACATAAAGGGAATTTGAAACATCACTGACATTTCTCTCAATTAATGACTATTTCACCAATGCAATTTTGCACAGTTATGCCAAGCGTTTCACGAGCGCAGATGGTGCAACCTCTCTGAAGAATGTTTTACTTTTAATTTATAATTTACCTTGTTAGTCACATAAAGCTATTGAGATGTTGTATCTTATTTATACTCGGGTAAATAAATAAAAAACATTTATAAAAGCAAATTTATATGTTAATTCTTCATTCAATCATTACGCATTTGGTCTGCTAAATGTAAATACATGCTTGTCATTATAAATTCCCATTTATCAAATTTCTGCGTCTTAATTATGACGACCAAATAAAACGTTTGTAATATTTGCACATTTGTTTTATGCCTCCGTGGTAGGTTGTCACCTACGTAGTAAATAGGCGTGAAGAAATGTTTGAATTATTTTCCTCATAAATAACGTTGTCTTATGGCATATAATAGACATTTTTATTTTTTAAGATATCGAATGCGATCGTACGCTTTCTCAAAGTGTAGTTCAGTAAAGACACAGAAATTGTTTTCCGTGCGCAGCTTTGTGTAATTATGCATATATACTAATTTACCCTCCACCAAATACCAGTCCCAGTGGGGCAATATAACTGCACATGGGGGGCAATTTTCTAAACCTACTATTTTTTTTATTCAATTTGTTTGTAATTACGAGTCCCTGCTTCCCGAGCTGTCATGTCATATTAAAGGGCTAGAGCAACAACGAGACTTCATGAAATATTCTACTTACCCTACACTTTTGCATAAAGAAATGTGTTTTTTCAATTTCTATTTTGAATAGCCTATTAACACCAAATTCATTATTTGCATTTTTTATTTGTCATGAAATGGTGTGATATAGAAAGTAATGAATAAATTGATGATGGTCTTATAATTTGTTCGACTTGGTTTCTGTGACAACAGACATTACATTATGTTTCAATATTTGTAAGATAATTTGGCATAATATCATAACAGGCCTTTTAGCTGTGCACATGTTATGCAAAAAAAATAATAAAACAAACGAAGAAAGGACACATTTTAAAAACACTGGAAAAACTAAAGTGCACATAAACAGAGGTAAAAAATACATAGTTTTGAAAACCTGTGATGTATGCAAAGGATAGTGATGATTGATTTGATTTATAAAGGACAAACACAGTGTGTCTTATAATATCTTTTTGTCCATCTAAAAATGCTATTAATGTGACGTATTTAATCTTGCTGTAGTTTGTTTTATTTGTTGGTGGCTTGCAGAGTTTACTTCGTCCTCATAAGCCATTGTTTGTCGGGTGTTACACACAAACATGGTTGTGTGTGTGTGTGTGTGTGTGCGTGTGTGTGTGTGTGTTTGTTTTCACCACAAGGCTGCTGTTAGCTAATCTGAGAGACAGGGCTCTGATTGTAATAACTGTATGAGAGTTGCATAAGGTTTCACTCTTTTTGCAATAAACACTGGAAAAAGGACAAGCCTTTGCTTTGAATCTGCATTTAATATGCTTACTGAAAAAGAGTGTGCTACAGTCCTGCATTGCACTTAGTGTACTGTGTATGTATATGGATACGTACATGCGCTCTCAAATGTCACATATCTTAGCACATGGTCTGTATTGGGTGCATTCGTGCGCAGCAGTCTTCTCCCTCCATTTTAAAAACGTTCAGGTGCTAGGCCTGAAATGCTGCGAGAGTCCTGGAGAATGTTTGCTGTCGCTTACTTTGTTTAGCGTCTTCACCGTGTGCATTTTTAAACAGAATAGCAGTCAGCTCGAGTCTGCAATGAGAGCACAGACCGTTGTGTGTTCTGTCAGATTGACTGGTTGGTTACAATACAGACTACAGCAGTCACTGTGGGATGGCACTTTGTGTATTTTTAGTTCTTTGTCTTTATGTATAATATATATATATATATATATATATATATATATATATATATATATATATATATACACACACACACACACATTCCATTCCAGTTATTTATTTGTTTATTTTAATTTTTTAGCCATGTCCCTGTTTGAAGTGAACGTCAATTTAATAACATGCTCAGGAATTGTGTGTTAATGTTGGCTGGTTTTTTTATCATCCATAATTGCATTGCCGTTTTAATGCATCCAGGTGTAGTATTTAACAAATGCTCAATTGTAATTGTGTTTTGAGACCAGTGGCTTTCAGTAAATACTTTGGATTGTTAGTAAATCCACGAATCTGTTTGCCCATGTAATCTCCCTTATTGTTCACTTCTGTAAACGGACTAGGTGTCAAACCGTCTCGGCTCTTGTGTTCCGACTGCTGTTTTCATAACGTATTACTTGGTTTATTCTAAATATTTTATCTGGGCATTGATTGCCCGTCTGTTTGGTCACAAACACAATGGGTCAAATGCCAGTGGTCCCAGAACAGTTTTCTGAAGCGTCTGTTAGCCCTTAAGCATTGTACTATGCACAGCTTACAGGAGTCGGTTTGGTGTCAGAATTTGTCAGTGTGGTTTCAGCTGCCTGTCCGGTAGATGTGTCACACACTGCCTCTTGCTTCCCTCTCAAATGTACTTTTAAGAATGAATGTACTTAGAAATTTCTTTTTGTTTTATTGCTTAATAGTTCATCTGGCTTTTTAGTGGTTTTGTTTTAACCCAAGGGAGAAATTCTCATTCATTCTCCTCTTGGAAATTGCACCAAAAAAAGATATTTTACGCACATTTGTGTTAAAGTAAAATCTATGTGGTCGTGACGGCTTCGTAGAAGAATGTGGTCCGTATGTGCGGAGTGTAATTGTGAATGAAACGAAAATTGTCCTATTTTACTCTGGCAGTGCAGTGTTGTTTTAGGTTTTAGTTTGATGGCCTTTGGCTGGACTAAGCATGCTTCCTGATGCATAGTATTCCCTTATTTAAAAAAAAAAAAAAAAAAAAAAAAGTATGTAGCTCCTACACACACACATAAGAAGAATTATTTTTGTAAGTATGTATGTATATGTGTTTTTATATATATATATGTGTGTGTGTTGTAGGGGTTGACAGCCTGTCTAATTTGTATGACCTCAGAGAGCTATAACGACGCATAGTTTGTTTTTTCAACTACCTGAGTCTGAAGTGCTTTATAATTTGGTATCATTTAACAGTTTAACATGAAATCATATCCAGAGTTTAACCCCTGCCGCCTTGCCCTGTCCCTACCCCTGCCCCACACCATCCAACCCTGCCACTCAACTCCGCACCCCCCTCCCCCCCCACCCCCAAGTCTTCTGAGTCAGAGCAGGTTCAGATAGCCATAACCGCGCGGCTGACATCCGCTCCACTCTCTCTCTCTCTCTCTCTCTCTCTCTCTCTCTCTCCCTCCCTCTCCCCCTCTCTCTCCCTCTCCACCGCGTGCGCCAGCGTTTGCCGGCAGCGCCGCAGCCGAGCGGCCCGGAGACTCCCGGCGCTCCGGGCGGCGAATCGCCCGCGCCGCCAGGTTGTCGCGCAGAAACGCACGGGGGCCCACAATCGCGCGCCCCGCAAATTACCGGGGGCCATAAATCCGCTGGAGCTATTTAGAGCGGCCCGAGCCGGCGAGCGCGGCGGTACCCGACGCCGGAGCGGGCCCTCGTGATGCCCCGGCCCCGTACCTGTAATTACCCGCAGTTTAAAAAAAAGACACGACACCCAAACACGCTTCTCAATTTAGAATAAAAAAAAACACCAAAAAAAAAAAAAAAACCATCTTCTCGAGAAGGAAAAAAAAAAACTCTATGGCCTATTCCAAGCAGATTTCGCAGGACATTGTGTTGCTGAGACAATGGAGTTGTTTTTTCTTTGTTTGGTTTTGTATCTGGTTTCTCTCACAGTTGCTTCCATTGAGAAATAAAATAACTGCTTGTCGGGGGGGCGGGGGGGGGGGGAAGGCAAATGACGAATTAAGTATACTGCTGGCTTCGGGAAGACTATATTGTGTAGTTATTTGTTAATTCGGGGCTGAATTAAAAATCTTTTTTAGCTTGAGGTGGAGCAATTGTGTTTCTGCAACGCCTGGTCTGAAGGGAAGGTCTGGAGAGATCTTTTATTTCTGTAATTCACGAGGACAGTATCTCTCCCTTTAATTTAGGGGGATAAGCGGAACAATGGAGCTCGTATGGATTATGTGTGTAGTGCTGCTGCCCTGAATGGCTCGCACCCGTGAGGTGAATAAGATTCGGGGACGGACTGCACCTTATCAAATTGGCTTTACATGCTAATGACTCCTAATTGTCGCCCGTGGGGGGTTTATTGGGCAGGCATTGTGCCGCTTTGTGTCGGCAGTCGCGAAACGCACGCTGGGTTTATTTGGAAGGTTGACATCGTTTTGTTTTGCAAATTGCGGCGTGTTTACGACGCACGGCCCCGGTCCACTCGTTGCGCGTTCGCACTTTCCCCCCTCGCTCGCCTTCCCTCCATTTTCTCATCGCAGCCAGCGGACCGAAAGGAAAGTGACTCTCCTGTTTTGCTGAACTTGATGAACGCCCATAAAAACTGCAATCTGGTTTGGATTTGAGGGAGTTAAGTTCAGGACTAAAGTTTGGCACCGTTAAAATAAATGCGGGACCTGCTCGGCATCAGTGGCCGGCCGCATACTTTCAGGGCTTAATTAGTGCAAAACTGTAATTGTTCGCGCGCCGCCAATAGGGAGCAATGTCAAGCAGAAAGTAGAGTTTGCGCGAAACTGGCCTACAGTTTTAAAACAATAAATCACTTGCATATTTGTGGAGTGATTCAGATGGAGTCGAGACCTCTCCCATCACGACATGTGGTAAATTGTAAAGTCAATGAATTGCAGATGTGGAGAGTACAGTAATGTTTTGTGAGCTCTGGGGATTGAGTGGAAAAGATTTGCGCTGTAAATATTTACTGAGATTACGGGACTTTTCTCCCCCCTCCGCCCAAGCCGATTAATTATCTGGCGTTGATGACATCGGCGGTTTGATTTACCTGAAAGCGCGTGAAAATTGGTCATAGTCGTTTCGTCTGACCTGCTGGTTTTGTCCGTTTGCTTTTCGGTGTTGTAAAAGTGCACTAGGTGTCTTGAAAGCTGCACCTCGACCCTTCTTGTTGAGAGAGCAGTCTGAATTTTCACCTGTCACAATTGGAAAATTGTGAGGGTTCTGTTTGATTTAGTTTGAGAATGGGGATTGTTTTGTAATTCATTTGTTTATTATTTATTTATTTATTTATTGCTGGGGCATAATCATTGACTGAATGATAATGAAGAGTCAAATATTTATTCCAATAAACAGGTTTTGTCCTTCTAAAAGGCATGAGTCTTAAATAATTAATACTGCAGTGGCCAATGTCCCCATAATTATGGCACTCTTGTTTTTAAATCCATTTATGGCCTCATATCAGACTAAGTGTTGGTGTGTTTTTATTTCTTAGCTAGAAAAGGAAAATGAAATGAGACTTGTAAGTAGAGTCTGGGAGTGTGTGTGCTTGTGTTCTTGTGCCTGCAGCTTTCAGTGTACACGTGAGTATTTGCATTATGTCTGCATTTTTGTGTGTGTGTGTGTGTGTGTGTGAGACTGACTCGGTGAGTGAAGTTGTGGCTGAATTCTCTCTCTCTCTTTCTCTCACACACGCACACACACACACACACACACACACAGCATTAGCTTAGCAGCTGTGGCGAACTGGGGTCTCTAATGCATTTCCATAATGCTTCACACAAAGATCACTCTGTACATCTGGAATGCAACTTTTGTCATCTGTTAAATATAGGCTACTGGCCCACATGGCTAGGCCGCTCGAAACATGGAAATTAAATTATTCTCAGTGGGGGGTGTGCGGAAAGCTCCAGATTTCAGGTGAAAGAAGGCATTCCTTTCCTTTTTATAAGTAGCAATAAAAATATTTTTTTAGCAAAATAGTTTTTGTTAAATGCCACAGACAAAAAAGTTATTTTTTTTTCCCTCTTCATTTTCTCTTTTCTTTATTCCCTTGGTAAGTCTTGGGTGAAGAGAATTATTCTCTTGATTGTAAACAGGGAAATATACTTTTACCAAATGCCACTATCTGCCTTATGCACTGTGCTGAACTACTCACTGCAAACAGACTCTGGCTATGCTTTGTGGAAGGTCAGCCATTTGAGGCTCTGGTCTAGAAGCTGCAGTGGTTTTTTTGTTTGTTTAAATAATAATAATAATAATAATAATAATAATAATTGTTCAATTTCACAGGTCCTGTAATAACTTTTCTGAAGCAATTGGATTGTTGTGGAGTGATTTTCTGTGCATGGAGACATTATTTATTTATTTATTTTTTTTTTTATCTTATTTTTTTCGTGCCGATCAGTGAATCGTAACCAGACAGAACGCACGTCTGATTGTGTGGGGAAAATGTTTTAGCCGTCGTGACCCTGGGAGTGTTTTTAGTTTTGAATCGGCTGCGGAAGTGGAGATCTTCAGATGAAGCTCGTGTTTTTCGCTGGTTGACGTGTGTATCGGAAGGGTACGAAAGCCCATGTTCGGTCCATTAATCATGCTTAGGTGCTGGTGAGCATGTAACAGTGGACTGGATACTCATAATTGAGATGTCATTTGTAAGAGCATTTTAATCCCAATAATAACGACAACGTTAATAACCTCCGTTAATAATAATAAGTCCATATATATATATATATGATAAGAGAGTGTGTATGATGTATGCGTTTGTGTGTTTGCATATATGTGAGTATGCATGTGTATGCATACTTACATACTTACATACATACATACACACTTACAGTAGATGCGTACATGCATACGTGTACATACATGTAAAATGTGTATTGTACATAATGCATTTAGCCTCCCGCCTGTTTACCTCACAGCATTGTGCAGGTGAGAAGCGGAGACAGGGAAAGTGCGTTGCGGACTGACGGAGCAGAGAAACCCGGTGACCTGGGCGGCTGCCCCGCCCCGCGGAGCGTCTCGCGCGCCGGGCTCCGGAGGTGGCGGAGCGAGGCGCGTAATTGGCGGTAATGCCGGCGTAATGAGAGCAGAGGCCGCTCGCGGTTAGCTGTCCAAACAATGGAGCCTTCGGGGGCTGCGTTTATCTCTCTCTCTCTTCCTTTTTTTATTTTTATTTTTTTTTAAATCGGCGGGGGGCCGCGCGAGAGAGGGAGGCGTCGTTTATCGCCGGGCTTGACTGGCAGGCGACGCGCGCGGCTCGAGTTTCCTCTCAACTTTCCGTTTTTAGGAATTTTTTTTTGTATCTTCTCCGAACCCTCGCCCGTTCACCTCGGCCTTTCTCCGAACGCCTCTGCCTCCGCCTCCTCTCCCTCTCAGTAATGATGTCCACAGGACCAACCCCCCCCCACCCCACCCCGCCCCACCCCACCCCACCCCACCCCACCACCACCTTTAGAAAAAGAAAAAAAACCTCAAAGGAGAGCATTGTCTGAGGGCGGAGGAGTGGCGCGTGTGTTTGGACTGGGGCGAGTTGGGGTCGGGCCGGAGTGCGGGCCGACGCTCGGCCCCCCGGGTTCGGGGAGCGCCGCTGCCGGGGAACGCGGGTGCGGCGGCCTGAGCTCGGGACCCTTACCTTTGGGGGCGCGCGGTTCGGGGGAGGGGATTGGGGGCGTGGCCGTGCGCGCTTCGCCCGTCCCGCCGCGCGTGTCACGGTCGGCGGCCGCCCGGCCGGTTGATTGGGTCTGCTTCTGGTTTGCGATCGCATGCAGTGATCCAGCCACAGTGTGGGAGGACTACGACAG
Organism: Anguilla japonica; assembly: GCA_025169545.1. NCBI lineage: Eukaryota > Metazoa > Chordata > Actinopteri > Anguilliformes > Anguillidae > Anguilla > Anguilla japonica. The sequence continues at coordinate 21,948,275 of CM045884.1, forward strand.
TGCTTTAAACACAATAACGATCAAGTTATTTTTTTATTAAATATTACCAGCATTGGCTTATTGTACAGAATGATGGTGTGATGTTCTGATGTAAAGGACGTTTTGTGAGCCTGTGCTTGTGTATGATTTATAATGGTGCCACAGTGTAAGGGAGTGATGGTGATGCTCAGAGATGCTGGTTGGGCCTCGAACCTTCTTCAAAGGGGCAGGGTGTCGCTAATTGGTGAGGCCTCGTGGACTTTATTAGTCGGCTGCTAGAACTGCGTGGAAAGAAATTGAACTGGCCTGTCGAGTGAGGAAATGGCCCATAAAAAAGAGAAATCATTGAGATGTGAAGAAAGCTGTGGTAACGTTTAAAACCAGGTCCTGGCTGCTTGGAAATATGAAGTCCTCTTTGCTGTGTCTTTTTAAAACTCTTTCTCAAATATTCCCAGGCAAACCTTTGTTTCTTACAGAAGCTTAGAAAATTCTCTGCCTGCCAGGGTTTGATGCTTTTTGATTCTGGTTTTTAAGATTTGATTCTGTTTGGGTTTTTTAAAAAAGTGGAGTAGAAATTCAAGACTGTAGTATGTGGAATGTAACGCTGCAGCAGAGGGGAAAGGTTGTGTAGTCCGACATGTATTTTTAATCTTCCGATTCAATTTTTAATTTTGGCGTAATATCCTCGAAGGAGCCCGCGTGCTCGTGTGCATGCGCTAATGAGCCACTCGTTACCTTGTTTGCTCGTCAAGGTGCTTAATTCACATCAACACGAAAGGTGAAGGAGACTGTATTGCCAAAGCAGCAAATAAACGATTGTATTAATTGCGAGATTTCTGTGGGATTTCGAACGGAATGTATACAAGGTTAAAGTGTGGTAAAAGGGCCTCTGGGCTGATGTGTTGGTGTCGGCACGCGATGAGCATTTTCACTTTGATAAAATAAAGAAAAATGTCTCCGAGACAGACTTATCAGCAAAAAAAATGCCAGTGAATATTTCCATATATATTTGAATATATCCATAGAACTGAAGTTTTATGTACATAATTGGTATCATTAAGGTGTAAGCAGACGCAGTCTTTATGGGTGATGCAGAAGTACCGGAGGCCGCCCGCTCTCCTCCAACGTCTTCGACCGCAGCTCGGTGCGTGTGTGGCTGGGGCGGGTGACGTCCGCCGCAAGGTGTTTTCGGGTTTTTCCGATAACGCGCGGTAATGCCTTCCTGTCGGACGCGCCGGCGTCGTTCCGGATTTTGCCGCGGAGCGGACCGCCGGGGCGGAGGCCGCCTTTTCCCAAATGAATCCTGACTCCGCGTAATTGATCCCCTGGAGCGTGTGAGGGGTCGGTCCCGTTGCGGGACGCAGGTGCGGAATGACGTGGTTTGTCGGAGGGGGGGGGAATCGGAAATTGCCGGAAATTGATCAAGCTGTGCTGCTGAGGCGATTGTTGGGCAAGCTGTAGGAGTGGGGTGGGTGACTGGATGAAAAGGGGGCGGGGGGAATAACCCCCTGTTCTGGCTGTGGAGCTGGTTTATCCAATCAGAGCTCACCCACAGACCTGCAAGGGAGGCCTTTTCATTTCACTACCTACCCAAAGCCAACTGTCTAGTGAGCTCTTTATCCAATCAGTGCTGACATCATAGACCAGCCAGGGATTCCCTCACCGAATCAGGGGGCTTACTCTTTCCTTTTTACCATAGATATTTGGTGCTGGAATGTGCAAAGGGTGCCGTATTAATAAAGATGGACAACTTTGACGACCACGTTTGTCTTGGCCCTCTGTGTCAAAAGCCGAGTTTTCAGGAAGTTACAAATGTTTCCTTTCCTCGTTGTGACGCTGCCTTTTTCGGGCACGGGGGAGGTGGTCATTGCGGTGACAGTCGAATCTCCTTGAAGGCTTTCAGCATGACCTCTCACCGGGGAAACCTAGGAAGAAGTCACGTGATCGATTGCGCAAGGAGGCCGGACGGTGCCCTGGTGACGCGGCCGTGGCCCGGCGCGGTCGGTCTGAAAGCCGGGCGGCGTTGGCGGTGCCGGCGGGGGCCGGAGAGCGGCGATGTTTATTGGAGCCGGGCGGAAGAATGGCGGGATGTTTAGATAGCCCTCGGCCCCCCAGCGCAGGTCCGAGGAGGGAGAGCTTACCCTCTGTTTACACAGCTCGATTGTTCTGCCGGCCTCTGTTCGCCTAATGCACTGCTGTTCAAACACACACGAGTGCAGGAATGACCCCCCCCACACTCACCACACACGTGGCAGACATGCTTGTGTGTGTGAGAGAGAGTGTGTGTGTGTGTGTTTGTGTGTGTGTGTTTATTTGTGTGTGTGTGTGTGTGTGTGTATGTGAGGGACTGTGTATGTGTGTGTGTGAGAGAGAGAGACTGTGTGTGTGAAAGACTGTGTGTATGTGTGTGTGTGTGAGAGAGAGACTGCGTGTGAGAGACTGTGTTTGTGTGTGTGTGTGAGAGAGACTGTGTGTGAGAGACAGTGTGAGTGTATTTGTGTGTGAGAGACTGTGTGTGTATTTGTGTGCGTGTGTGAGAGACTGTGTTAGAGACTGTATGTGAGAGACTGTGTGTGTGTGTGTGTATGTGAGAGACTGTATGTGTGTGTGTGTATTTGTGTGCGTGTGTGAGAGACTGTGTGTGAGACTGTGTATGTGAGAGACTGTGTGTGTTTGCTTGTGTAACTCCGTGTCAGTGCAGCATCAGGCACAGGGCCTCTCTGTGCGGCCCGCGCTCGCTCCAGCTCCAGCTCCAGCTCCAGCTCCAGCTCGCCCTGATTGAAATTGAAGAACAGCGAGCGGCGCTCAGCCGGGCGGAGCCGCCGAGCGTCGGGCGTGCGGGGGGGCTGGGGGGGGGGGGGGGGGGGGGGGGGCTTCAGACAGACGTTGACATACGGGCGAGTCATGGAACTAATTGTTGTTTGAATTACCTGTTATGATCCAATGACAAATCCCCGCCGCACTCCCACCACTGGAGCAGAAAATGTGGGCTGAATTGGTGAGATGTTAGCGAGTGTAAACCGTACTTCAACAAGATGGATAAATGCAATTATTGGGCCGGCCTGGAGAGCGAAAACCCATTTAAAGCTCGTAACGTTAAGCAGAGGCCGTGGTTAATTCATTTGGCCAATTTGCGGGTGATGTACGAGTGTTGGGGAGCATTAGTCAGGGGGGTTTGGGGGGGGTGGGGGTGGCGGGCGGGGGGGAGAGAGAGCGCGGTATGGCGCTCTTAAGCTGTCTCTGAGGGCCCCCCCCCCCCCCCATCTCCACCCGTTCCTCCCTTGTGAGTGAGTGATACAGATGGATGCGGTGGTCTGAAATGCTCTAAAATGGCAGAAAGATGCACTGGGTGCAGAGAGAGGGAGTCGCTGTGCAAATGAGCCGGTGACAGGAAGCAGGAAGCGGACAGACAGGGGCGTCGGCCTCACCTTGTTTCACCTGCCCCCCCCCCCCCCCCGGCTAACAAACCGCACAGGATCCTGGGCCCAGAGCCGCGGAACCCCCCGAGCCGCGGGGGGCTGCCGGCTCGCGTGCCGTCCCCCAGAGCCGGACTCTGGCCTCCGTAGGTAGCCGCGCCGTTAGCCTAGCGGCGTCCGTGACCCGGCCTGACTCCGGCGCTCGGAGCGGACCCTCCAAACGAGGCTCCGGCGGCGCTCGCCATCGAGTGGCGATTACGCAACCTCGACCTCACCGCCGCACGCAGAACTCCCTCAGAGAGCTTCAGAAATGGCCTCGTGTCATTTCGGTCTCAATGATTTCATTTTGCTTGTTCATATTGTAGTGTTTAACTCTGAAGAGAGGCATGTTTTTTTTTTTTTGTGTTTACAAAAAGCAGTGAATTGGTGAGAAGAATCTCACTTAAGGTTTAAGAGATATTTGAGGCGTTTATGTACATAAACACATACAGCTATGCAGTATATGTTAAGCAGTGAGCATTTTTAACAGCTGATGTTCCACAGGCACTACGTCAGAATGATTTAGGTGTGTGTTGTGAGCGTGCTGCGTTTGCTGCGTTTGTGCGCAGGGTTGCCAGACGGTGCGAAATGCGGCCGCAGCGGACGCGCGGGTCTCCGTGGCGCCCGCCGGGCGTGGGGCGGGGCCGCGCGCCCGCACGCCCAGCTGTTCCACCGTTACGCCAGGCGCGGCATGCAAATGCGGCGGTTACAGCGCGGCGGACCGGCAGAGCCCGGCGCGGAGCCGCTTAGCGGCGCGAAAAGCCGCCGATAGCGAAGCGTGGTGAAGGTTTGATTTCTGACTGCGGGAGATAGGGGTTCGCCATCAACAACGACTCGGGAGGGGGGGGGGAGAGAGTGAGAGAGAGAGAGAGAGTGAGGGAGAGAGAGAGAGAGAGAGAGAGAGAGAGGGAGGAGACGCCTCCCCTGCTTCTCATCTTTTTTTAACCTCGGCGGGTTCGCTCCGGGGTTGTTAGATCTGTGGGACTCTGGCTTTAGGGGCCACAGGATTGGCGGAGAGTTCATCACCTTCTCTCGGCCGGCGAGGGAGCGGAGGTCTGGCGTCCGAACGGGGAGCAAGCTGCCGATGTGCTGCGCGGCGGTTAGAGCGCCGGGTGTCATGTTGCGTAGCGCAGCGGTTAGAGCGCCAGGTTTCGTTTTGCATTGTTTAGTGGTTAGAGCGCTGGGTGCGCTGCTTGGTGGTCAGAACACTGTGTTTCATGTTGTGCTGTATAGTGGGTAGAGCGCAGGGTGTAGTGCAGAGTGGTCAGAACACTGTGTTTCATGTTGTGCTGTATAGTGGGTAGAGCGCAGGTTGTAGTGCAGAGTGGTCAGAACACTGTGTTTCATGTTGTGCTGTATAGTGGGTAGAGCGCAGGGTGTAGTGCATAGTGGTTAGATCACTGTGTTTCATGTTGTGCTGTATAGTGGGTAGAGTGCAGGGTGTAGTGCAGAATGGTTAGATCACTGAGTTTCATGTTGTGTTGTATAGTGGGTAGAGCGCAGGGTGTAGTGCATAGCGGTTAGATCACTGAGTTTCATGTTGTGTTGTATAGTGGGTAGAGCGCAGGGTGTAGTGCAGAATGGTTAGATCACTGAGTTTCATGTTGTGTTGTGTAGTGGGTAGAGCGCAGGGTGTAGTGCAGAATGGTTAGATCACTGAGTTTCCTGTTGTGTTGTATAGTGGGTAGAGCGCAGGGTGTAGTGCATAGTGGGTAGAGTGCAGGGTGTAGTGCATAGCGGTTAGATCACTGAGTTTCATGTTGTGCTGTATAGTGGGTAGAGCACAGGGTGTAGTGCAGAATGGTTAGATCACTGAGTTTCATGTTGTGTTGTATAGTGGGTAGAGCGCAGGGTGTAGTGCATAGCGGTTAGATCACTGAGTTTCATGTTGTGTTGTATAGTGGGTAGAGCGCAGGGTGTAGTGCATAGCGGTTAGATCACTGAGTTTCATGTTGTGCTGTGTAGTGGGTAGAGCGCAGGGTGTAGTGCAGAGTGGTTAGATCACTGAGTTTCATGTTGTGCTGTATAGTGGGTAGAGCGCAGGGTGTAGTGCATAGCAGTTAGATCACTGAGTTTCATGTTGTGTTGTATAGTGGGTAGAGCGCAGGGTGTAGTGCAGAATGGTTAGATCACTGAGTTTCATGTTGTGTTGTATAGTGGGTAGAGCGCAGGGTGTAGTGCATAGTGGTTAGATCACCGAGTTTCATGTTGTGTTGTATAGTGGGTAGAGCGCAGGGTGTATTGCAGAATGGTTAGATCACTGAGTTTCCTGTTGTGTTGTATAGTGGGTAGGGCGCAGGGTGTAGTGCATAGTGGTTAGATCACTGAGTTTCATGTTGTGTTGTATAGTGGGTAGAGTGCAGGGTGTGTTGTATAGTGGGTAGAGCGCAGGGTGTGTTGTATAGTGGGTAGAGCGCAGGGTGTAGTGCAGAATGGTTAGATCACTGAGTTCCATGTTGTGTTGTATAGTGGGTAGAGCGCAGGGTGTAGTGCAGAATGGTTAGATCACTGAGTTTCATGTTGTGTTGTATAGTGGGTAGAGTGCAGGGTGTGTGTTGTATAGTGGGTAGAGCGCAGGGTGTGTTGTATAGTGGGTAGAGCGCAGGGTGTAGTGCAGAATGGTTAGATCACTGAGTTTCCTGTTGTGTTGTATAGTGGGTAGAGCGCAGGGTGTAGTGCAGAATGGTTAGATCACTGAGTTCCATGTTGTGTTGTATAGTGGGTAGAGCGCAGGGTGTAGTGCAGAATGGTTAGATCACTGAGTTTCATGTTGTGTTGTATAGTGGGTAGAGTGCAGGGTGTGTTGTATAGTGGGTAGAGCGCAGGGTGTGTTGTATAGTGGGTAGAGCGCAGGGTGTAGTGCAGAATGGTTAGATCACTGAGTTTCCTGTTGTGTTGTATAGTGGGTAGAGCGCAGGGTGTAGTGCAGAATGGTTAGATCACTGAGTTTCATGTTGTGTTGTAGAGTGCTGAGAGCACTGGGTGGGATATTGTGTTGGACAGAGCGCGTTGTTCAGTTTCGGTTTGGTGCCGCTAAGCCAGCGCAGAAGCAGGGTTATGTGTGAAAAGGGAAAACCGTTGCGAGGCGGGGTCACATTCGTTATGAAAGAGCCCTGACAACAGTCATAGAGCTGCAATGTCGGGTCAGTCAGAGGTGGTAGTAGTATTAGCCTCTGGTACTGTGGATACTGGACTGTGCCTCACGTTAGTTCACATGACATCACATTAATGTTTAAGGGTAAGGCTATCTAATATAACATGCTAAACTGGAATACAGTGCAGGCAACATTGATACTTTTAATTTCACTTATTTTTCAGTACAAGTAAAGTGAAATTAAAAGTATCAATGTTGCCTGCATGAGCCAAGAAAATGTAAGTTCAATGTTAATGGGCAACTTCTCTAACAAAAAAACATGGTTAATCTAGCTAGCCAAGCAGTTGGTACATGTAATCTTAACAACATTTCTTTTAATGAAAATACAACTTTTCTCAGTCCTTATGGTTGGTGTAGTGCCATTGTTGAAATTTGTGGTTTGTGTCTTCAGCAATCAGTGTGAAGTTGTCAGTTTAATTGCAAATAGCTAGCTGTGTGTCAGTATCTGCCACTACTATATAGATAAATGGTTATTAATGGAGTTCAATTACAAAATCTATTGACTAATCGAAGATGAATCTTCATGATTAATCTAATAATTTCTACATTTCTAACTTTTTTAATATCTCATGATACCAGAGAATAAATAATAAATATTATTACAGAGACTTGGTATTTTCTGTGGTGTTTCTGTGATGGGTACTGTAATTTTTTGTCACGTCTAGGCAAGTATAAATGTAGTCAAGGCAAGTAGATTAAAAAAAAAAATATTTTTTTATTCTAACTTTCCAATTTGGGCAAGTGTGAAAAAAAAAACCGTAATGTGGAATGGTGAGTTGTGCAGTGGTTAGAGTGATGGATTAGATTTTCTGTTGCGTATGCTGGGCGTGATGTTATGTTGTGTAGTGGATGCAGTACTGGATGCGAGGTTGTGTTACATCGTCACGGTGATGCCTACCCCAGATTATGTGTAACTAGAGCCCCAGAGTCCGGGTTTAACGCCCACACTTGCATTTCTGGTTTTATGCCTGCCAACGTTGGGACATCCCAATACCCCCCCCCCCCCCCCCCCCCCCCCCCCCCCCAACACACCCTACCCCTCCATCTCGCACGCCCTCTCTGGAGAACAACTGCCCGCCTCTCAGTACACCGGTGGAATTCTACACCCTCCCTCGAAAAGCAGCCTGGAAGGTTTCTGTACGGTGCTCCGGATCATTTTACAGGCCACGCAGCCCGACAACCCCCCCCCCCCCCCCGAACCCCCTCCCTGCTTGGGGGCCGATGACGCAGTTTCAGTCCGGACGGCGGGAGGTTTTCCCATGCAGCTAAAATCTCCGGGTTAAAAAGAAAAAGGGAAAAAGAAGCCATACCCTCAGGCCGTGCCCTTATAAGGTATGCACACTCGCTGACATGGGGTTTCGTACTGGCACCCTAACTGAAAAAATAATAACCAAGTCCAGTTTCTGAGTCAGGTTGATTTAGCATCCCAGTCGAGATCTAGTCGAGATTTACGGCGTCCGGCGGAAAGCCACAGCGCCCCCTGTGGTTCTGGCTGAGCATCGTCACACTGCGATGCACAGCCCTGCGTTTGCAGAAAGGGGAAATATTTATCTTGCATCGCCAGTGAGTTTTTCCCCTCCGGATGGATGCTCTGTGAATGTTAGATTTATTGCTCCCCATCGGCCCTTGGCCCCGTGTCCCCCCCCATGGGCACCAGCCCGTAGGGGCCAGGACTGGACATTCTGAGGCCCCTAATTTGTTTTCTTTCTTTTTTTCTCTCTCTTTTTTTTAACCGTCCCTGTCAAGTTGAGAAGTGGCCAGCGTCAGTTGTGGGGATTTAGTCCAGAGGATTTCTGGTTCTGGTTCTGGTTCTGGTTCTGGTTCTGTGGTTGAACATACTGTGGTGCTGCAAGCCCCATGACCTGGTGAAGGGGTTTTTTTTCATTGGAGGCACGCACTTTACTGCTAAGCCCCCCCATCCTGCTGAACCGTCTGGGGTGGTCCGATCTACACCCCCCCCCCCCACCCCCCCGCACCCCATCTCTCTCTCTCTCTGTCTCTTTCGCTCACTCTCTCTCTCTCTCTCTCTCTCTCTCTACCTCTCTCTACCTCTGCTGTGTGCATTTCCATGTGCATTTCTTGGTGACAAGCTCGATTGTGAATTATGATTGGACGCTCGGATCCTGTGGTCAGAAACTGAGCTCTAATTGGCTACAGAGGCCTTTGGCACGAGGGACGCGTAGCAGCGAGCGAACCGCGTCGAGCACCGCGCCATCGGGAGCCGACGAAGGCCCTCGACGCTCCCCGTAGGCAAACCGCGGTGCCGAGCAAGCGCTCGTAAAACAAACTCGGAGAAAAGCGCACTTTCGTCACGTTTAAACCGAGCTCATTATGTGGTTAGCCCGACTGGGCTATTTTTTAATCTGTATTTTTTTTAAGGCAAAGATTTAGACCGGGTCCCTCAGGAGGAACAGGGTGTATTTAGCGTCGATATTATTAAACCTTTCTGTTCTCCTCTCGCTCTTGCCACCCCCTGCGCCTCCCGCGACAGACGATTGGACGGACCGCGGCTCGCCCGCCTCTCCCCCTTTCCCTCAGACTCCTGTTTTGAGTCGTTTTTGCGCGCGCCGTAACTCCGCAAATAACATCAGTAATGATGCGAATGGGCTTAAAGCGATTGAGAGGCCGCCTGCTCGCCGTCTGTCTGGTAAGATTATTGTTTCCGTGTAATTAAAAGTGTGACCCCGTGGCTGCCGTGGGAGGCGCCGGCGAGGAGTTTTTGAACCGCGGCTGTTTCCTTCGCCGAAACGAAACTTAAAAACAAAACAAAAAACAAAACGGAGGAAATGGTTCGGCCGATAAAAATAAACGCGAGACGGAGCGGGGCTTGCGGCGGCCTTCCCTCCGCGGCGCGTCTGCGCGGAGCGCGCTCGCGCGGCGACGGCGTCCCGCCCGCTTCTCCCAGAGTTCAATTTGGGTGGCGGTGCGGCCCAGCGTAGTCCCCCCTGATCCCTGTGAGCAGTCACTGAAACCGCCAAGGATCGGGAAGGGGCGGTTCGGGGGGGGAGGGGGGCCGGGGGTGCTGCTTAACTCCTGCTTCACGTGTGGTTTTTGTTCCCTGTCCCTTTGGACAGTTTCCAGAGATGCAGGTCTGCTCTGTTTCTGCCTTCCTCACGACCAATACCAAGGCCCCTGTAATTCCCCAAATTGGATTTCAGATTTGATCTTGTTGCGCGCAGCAAACAGAACATTAAAGGCAAGGAGATGGGGCTAATGACCCTGCCCGTGTGTGCGTGTGTGTGTGTGTGTGTGTGCGCTCCTGTGCCCTTGTGTGTATGGGTGGCTTTGTGTGTATGTGTGGCTTTGTGTGTGTGTGTGTGTGCATGCTTGCGTACACGTATGTGTGTGTGTATGTGTATGTTAGCAAAGCCCATCAACCGCACAGAAAACTATCCTAGCTCGAGAATCCTGAACACGAGTAAACGTGGACCAAGCGTTGAGGCAGTCCGCACTGAACATAAAGCGCTAAATACGTCAGCAGACGACTGAGGGACGGAAGGTAAACTCTTCTGAAAATGAGCTGCAGGAACACGACCGTGGAGGGCGTGGTCTTCTCTGGGGGAAATGCAGAAATAAAGATTCAGTTACGCTGCCGTCACTGGAAGTGACGGAGGTGGCACTGGGACGAGCAAATAACAGGAAGAGAAAGGGAAAGTCAAACGACAAAGAGGCAGAAACTTCCGGTGCTTGGAGTTTGTTTGTTCTCTGGGTCTTCTCTTATTTGTTATGTTTTCTGGATAAGCTCTGCCGTCTTGCCATTCGTCCTGCGATTCCCTTAGCCAGGCCCAAAGAGCACTGATATGTTGGGTCCAGTAAGGGTTTATTCAATTTTATTTATTGATTTTAAAATAATTTGGTGTAAGAATAGGACTGCCAAGATGGCCTTTTAATTGACATAAGCATACTGAGAGGGTGAGAAAAGGGATGTGAACAAAGTAACTATTCACACCGAATTTAAAGGCCAATAAAAATCAGGTCAGGAATCATGAAGGCCCGACAGAAGCCTAGTTTGAGTTTATAAATGGGCGAAGATGAATGGATCCAGTAGCTGACAAAGAATCAAATAAAGCAAGCCATCACAGTATTTACAAAAAAAAAGAAAAAAAACACTTGCTACTCGCCTAAAATATTGGATTTCTGAGCGCCTTTGTCATGAAATATGCGATACAAGCCACTGACCAGCAAAGCTAAACAAAGCAAACGGGCATCGTCCAGCTTTAGGGCCCCAATGAGGGCTGCGTCTGATAAGTATTTAAAAAGCGGTTTATCAGACGCTTTTTAAAGCATTGACAGTCTTGCCCTCTGTGTTTCTTCTTCTTTCCCTTAAGCCACCTGTTCAGGCTATGAGATGACCTCTCTCTCTATCTCTCGCTCTCCCTCTCTCCCTCCCCTCCTCTCCCTGTCTCTTCTCTCTCTTTCTGTCTCTCTCCTGCCACCTTAACCACAGGCTCCTCCCGCCTTAACCGCAGTCCTTGTAGAAGCCGTAATGAAGTGAAATGGTGATAATACTAACAGAAGCGGGTCATGAGAACATTAAAGTGAATAAGTAACGCTTGCCCGTCACTCACGGTTCCTCTGGTCCTGCCAGGCAGAAATGTACGGTAGCCTGTATCTTACTGTATTTCTGCCATTTTAAAATGTCTCAACGGCTGTTTGAGCGTGGCCTGTCCCCTTCGGGTAGCCGGATCTGCGAAAGCTGCTAAGTCTTCCTGTCTTCCCTCCCTCCTTTTTCTCCCTCCCTCCCTCCCTCTTTTTCTTCTTTCCTCTCCCTCCCTTCCTGCCTCCTTCCCTGCGCTCCGTGCTCCGATTGTCTCTCTGAACTGGCAATAAGTTGATTGCTTTACAGAGATGATGTAAGCCTTTGCCCAAGGGTACATCAGGTAGGATTTCTCCTGCTTTATCTTGTAAAGCCTAAATTAACAGCTGGTTTGGTTTGAGTTCTTCTGGATCTGACTAAAGGATTACACTCGGTTCTCATGTGAGTCAATCTGATTTGATTTATTGCAGGTCTATCAAAAAAGATCAATGACGGCTCTTTTGAAAGTAAATCCTTAATCGGTCTTCCCTCTTGCATGTCACTATTGTGATTTTTTTTCTCTCTCCTCCTCTCAGTCGGTCTCCCTCCCTCTCTTTCTCTCTCCCTCCGCATTTCTTTAACCCATCGCTGAGAAATGTGTGGTGAGCGTTCTGCAGTGTCAGTGGTATTTCGCCAAGGTGCCTGTGGGGGTTTCTCTCATTAGTTAACCATCGCAGCAGAGCAAAGTGAAACCCACCTTGCTAACACAGGATGACAGCAGTTAGGAGGAAGCAGAGTTCCGCAATCTGAATTTCATTTTACGGTACATTTTTTCAGACGCTTCTCCCCTATAGCGGTTGCGGGCGTGCGTAATGTGTGGTGGCTGCAGCTTTCTTCCAAAAAATTTACTTGGATTTTCTCAATGCTGAATACAGCTCCTCAAGCTGGAACCGTTATTGTCGAAGTTTGAAAGAGTGGATTGAACCTGGCCCGAGCGCGTGGCTGCGCAGACAGTCGGAGGGAGCGCGATATCTGACGAGCCGGCGACGCTCTTGAACCAAGGCCGCTCATTGTGTGAGGCGCGCCGCCCGCGTTCCCCGCCCAAACGAGGCTTCGGATGAGACCCCCCCCCCCTACCTGTCCCTCCCCCCGAATCCCTGAATAGTCAGGCATTTATTTCTTTATTTTCTTTGTCAACAGCTACCACCGCATTATTATTTTTTTTTTGTTTAGTTTTGGGGCGAGTAGGCTGTGACGTTGCCATGGCAAACGCGAAGAACGGCGTTTGAGTTCCTCGACGAATCTTTGACTCGGAACAAAAACCAGCCGCATCTGAAGGGCACCAGAGTATTTTTACAGTGTGGTTAATGCAAACTCCAAATTGCGTTCTCCTCAACACCCCCCCCCCCCACCCCAAAGGGGTAAGGAAATTGAAATCCAGACCCCCCCCCCCCCCCCCTTCTCCCCCAATATGTCCTGGCAGCTGCATTGAAATGAGATACAGTGATGTTATGTGTGTTTCTGCCCTCTGGTTCGTCCCCTTCTGTAACACTGGGCCCATTGTACCTGCCCCCCCCCAAAGGCCCAAGCACGTTGCCCCCTTAACGATCCCGTAACCCCCACAGCGCCGGCCCCGCACCCCCCCTCCCCCTCACTACCCTGCCCGCCATTCGTGATGACACTGTTAGAGAGGCGTGTGGGGGGGGTGGGGGGTGTCGGCCCAGTGTAATGAGGACTGAACATCAGAACACCAAGGCCCGTGGGCTGAAAGGAGAGAAAGAAAGGAAAAAAAGGAGCAAAAAGAAGACTTGAAAAGAAGCGAATAGATGACAAAGAAAGAGCAAGACCTGCTTACCTCTCCTCTGTGGCTCCTACTGTCATACAGACATAAAATAATTTCACTTTGCATTTCATATAGTGTGTGTACGTGCGCATTTATTCATAAGCATACTCTGCCTCTCTCTCTCTCTCTCCCTCCCTCACTCTCTTAGTGTGGGTGGGATTCAATCGACATTTGTCCTTAACTTTGACTTTGATTCTTGCTTTAAAGTCTTTTTAATTTTATTTCCTTCACAAATGCAATTTGGCGAGTTCAGCAATCGCTAACACCGGCTCTCCGGAGTCTCTGAAGAGACAGTGTAACGCCTGCTTTACCTGCAAGTCGCAGTTAAAGACCAGAGCTGAGCAAGCCTTTCTCTCGCGATGCCAGGTACAGGTAGCTGTGTGTCTGGGGGCGTGGCGAGGTTCTTCGGGGGGCGGGGGTAGTTTCCTGTTTGTGGGGCGCCGGTCGTCCACGGCAGCGAGCGAGGGGCTCTGGGTCTGCGGCCTCCAGCTGCGGGAGGTGGGTTTCATTCCCACAGACTGCTCCGCTGGCTGGGGAGGGGGGTTGGGGAGGGGGGGGGGGGGGGGGGGGGGCATGGGGGTCGGGCTCCTGCTGTTGAACTGCCTGCGTTCTCCCCAAGGTTCTGGGCTGTCATCCCGCTCTCACCGAACCGCCCCCTTCCCCTCCTCCTCCTCCTCCTCCTCCTCCTCCTACGCCCCCCTTGCCGTCACCCTCCCCTCCCCCCTTCCCTCGCTTTGAGGACTCTGATTTGGTTTGCCCCGAAACACCAGCTTGTTTTCTGACACGTGCCGCCACCTTAAAGTGGGGTTCGGGGTGTGGGCTTGCTCGCTCTCTCTCTCTCTCTCTCTCTCTCTCTCTCTCTCTCTCTCTCTCTCTCTCTCTCTCTCTCTCTCCTCTCTCTCTCTCTCTCTCGTCTCTCCAACTCTCTCTCTCCTCTCTCTCTCTCTCTCTCTCTCTCTCTCTCTCTCTCTCTCTCTCTCTCTCTCTCTCTCTCTCTCTCTCTCTCTCTCTCTCTCCTCTCTCCTCTCTCTCTCTCTCTCTCTCTCTCTCTCTCTCTCTCTCTCTCTCTCTCTCTCGGGGCAGGTAGACGCCACACTCGGGCGTGTCACGGTCTGCTGTCATTTGTGGAAGCTGTTCCTGTCAGAGTGCTGGGCTTCTTTATCCTACTTCCCAATGGGAAAGATGCGCGCGTGTGCTCCCAGGCTGTGCGCGTGTGTACGTGTGTGTGTGTACGTGTGTGTACGTGTGTGTGTGCGTGTGCGTGCGTGTGTGTGTGAGAGAGAGACCAGGACTGTCATGTGTTTATTTCAGTTATCAGCAGATAAACCCTCTTCCTTAAGAGAAAGTAGGCACCAGGTTACCGCCCCACCCCCGCGCCCTAAAATGCCGTCGTTTGGCGGTACCTGCGGTCAGCGGCTTGCGACGCCCCTCGGCGCGAGTGGGCCGCAAGAAGCCCTTTCCTCTGTTCGTTTCCCTCCGTTAAATAGCCTGGTTTCTGTTGCATCACACTCCGCGTTCCACGAGGTAAAAACATGCTATTCAACCGCATTCCTCGCAAACCTTGTGCTGTTTTCCCTTTCTGTCTCACCCCTTCTCCCTCTTTCTCTCTCCTCCCTCCCTCCCTCCCTCGCTCTCTCTCTCTCTCTTTGTCCCTCCCTCCCTCTCTTTCCCTTTCTCTCTCTCTTTTTTTGGCGTAGACTTTTGCATGTATCACAGACTGGCAGGGTAAGAGCCCGGGACTTCCCCACGCCACACTTCAGCTCTTTGATCTTTTCCTTTGGAGGTAACATCAAACGCAAGCAGAGAAAGGGAGCTACTACTGTGAACTTCAATGTTCGGCTTGATGGCTCGACTGAGGGCTTTTTTTATTTTTTTTTTATTTTTTTTTTTTATTTTCGCTGGTGCTGCTGTACTGCTTCGCCTCGATTGACAAAAAACCCACAGTTTGTAGCCAAGGCTTTCCCCCCCCCCCCCCCCATGCATGTTAACCTTTATGAGATCTGAGTTGAACTGAGTTAACGTGCTAAATCTACATGTACGCAAGCCAACGGGGCGTTTGAACGAATTTGAAATCGCATCTAACGAACAAATGGGAAATCTCAGTCTCATTAATACAAAAACTGTATTTTGGAAGTATCACGGTTTTCGTTTTATTTTAAGTGAAAGCGATGTCATGGGATGACACGTTGTGGGCTGGCGGGGGGGGGGGGGGGGGGGGTGTTGGGCCAGTGGTATATTCCCCCCCCCCCCCCCACTCTGTATATTCAATTACACGTGCAGCAGCATCATAATCGTATGAGCAGGGTCCCTTATGAGCTCTGTGAAGAAAATCTGGATCTGTCTCTCGTGAATGGGAGCACATTTCGTGATGGTTGGGTCCCTGGGTTTTCAGACGTGATAATTTAGTACGGATTTAAGGGGGGGAGCAAGGGGGTGTTTTCTGCTCTGTAAATACAGGCATGAAGTGTTTAAGTGTATCTATAATTACGTTCCTCAGCCCCCCTCCCCTCTTAAACACCATCTCACTGCACTCAAATTAACATGGAAATGTGGGTCTGTCCTGTTATCCTGGCTGCTTTAGCAAGCCTGTCTTTCTGCATGCCTGTTCAGTTCTAATGCGCGTTAGCACGGACCCGTTTCACTGGACCCGACTGTGTTCATTCAAGCGTTAGCATGGCTGTGTTTCCCCAGGCCTATCCTGGTTTAATACAAGCGTTAGCATGGCTGTGTTTCCCCAGGCCTAACCCGTTTTAATACAAGCGTTAGCATGGCTGTGTTTCCCCAGGCCTAGACTATCTGAATACAAGCCTTAGCATGGCTATGTTTCAGCAGGCCTAGCCCGTTTTAATACAAGCATTAGCATGGCTGAGTTTCCCAAGGCCTAGCCTGTCTGAATACAAGCATTAGCATGGCTGTTTCCCAAGGCCTAGCCTGTCTGAATACAAGCGTTAGCATGGCTGTGTTTCCCCAGGCCTAGCCTGTCTGAATACAAGCGTTAGCATGGCTGTTTCCCAAGGCCTAGCCTGTCTGAATACATGCGTTAGCATGGCTGTGTTTCCCAAGGCCTAGTCTGTTTTATTACAAACATTAGCACGGCTGTGTTACTCCAGGCCTAGTTGGTTTTAAATGTGCACATAAGCCTCCCTGTCATTGACATTGACTGAAGCCTCTGTCCTGGCTGTGCATTTGCGCTTGTCTCGTCCAGGTTCATGTCTGGTAAGGGGTCTGGCTGATCGCTGGAGTAGACCCAGCCTGAGGGTTTTTTGTTGAGACTGGTTGCGTATCCTTCAGAGTTCCCTCCATGCATTTGAGACACAGGGAAGGGTGGCAAGGTTGATATTCCGTGGTTAAAGCGGTGTGTGTCAGTGGGACGGAACATGGGGAGGAGGTCTGCCACGTTCACAGATAACAGCCCCTTTTTACGGGACGTATCCCGTTCCCACCCCGTTCACCCGTCTTGGATAAGGGGGGTTTGAGTTGGGGGTGGGGGTGGGGGGGGTGGGGGGGGATCTCCCTGATGGGACCTGAAATGGGTTTTGGGTAGAGAGATCCTGCCCGTATGTCTGTTGCAGGATATTTAAACCTTGGGTCCCTCTCTCTCTCTCTCTCTCTCTCTCTCTCTCTTGCGCTCTCTGCCTATCTCTTTCTCTTTCTCTCTCCCTCTATCTGTGGAAGGCTTTTTTCTCTCCTCGTAGACCGAAGGATTAGGTTTCGCTCTTAGAAAAATGAGACGGTTAAAAGAGCGTATTAAAGATTTATCAATAATTGGCTGGTGTGATGATGTCTGTCAGTGGTGTTTGTGGACTGGGGTTTTAGATGGATTGTGGAGTGATTGAGCGTTGCTGTAATTAGCCGAGAGTCTGTTCTTCAGAAAAAGCCAATGTCAGACCGCGTAGGGGCGGTCAAGGGTGCAGGTGGGGGGGTCGCGGGGGGAGACGGGAGGTGGTGGGGGGTCATTATAAGGGTTGATTTGGAGGTGAGGGGTTTGGTTCTTGGGGAGAGGAGGGGGTGGGGAGGGGGGGAGGCCGGTCTCTGCCCTCCGGTGTCACATTGCAGGCGAAGAGTCCTGCATTTTAATGAGCTCTAATAGCCGCCTGTGCTTAATCCGCTCCTTTATTTAATATATATATTTATTATTCATTAATTTCATACTTATTTCATTACCTTTTTTTTTTGCTTGTGTTTGGCGCAGCGTCCTCTGCCCGGCCCGGTGAGGTGTTTGTTGGCGGGTGAAAAGCGAACTGGGACCCGCTGCGCTTTCCCGTCGGCCCCCGCGATGTTAGCGAGCGGAACGCGCGCGTACGGCGACGCGGGGAAGGCGTGACCCGGCGCCGCCGGCGCGTGATCTGGAGGGCGCGGGCGGGGGGTCGGGCGCGTTAGCCTCCCCGCGGCGCTATAAAGTGTAGAAAATAAAATGAAGCAAACCGCGTAAGGACGCGCGCTTCCTTTCGGCCGGCCGAAGCGGCTCCCTGGAAGCGGCTTGGCTCGAAGCGCGGTCGGACTTCGGTCCGAACCGAGCTCTGGGATTCCGCCGATCTTCGTCTTGGCGGCGGCGCGAGACCACGGCCGCTTTCAGGCGGTCGCCGTCCCCGTCAGGCTGGAACCCGCCCTGAAAAAAGAGAGGCGTGAACTATGGGATGGTTGTCGTGCTCTCTCTGACACGGGGTCGCTTGGTTTTACCCCCCCCCCCCCCCCCCCCCCCCGCGCTCGGCGTCTGCCTCCCGCTCTATATTTAGAGCCGTCTGCAGCCTCGGCCGCGCCAGCGCGGTCCGCTCCGCCCGCGTTTGAAACGGCCGGCCGGTCGGAGCTCCGGCAGCTTCCCCCCGACGCCCGCTGCTTGTAGTAACGAGGGGTGGGGGCAGAGGGTCGCGACCTCGTGACCCCGACCTCCGCGTCCCGCCCGGGAGGCGGTGGTCGGGTTCGCGTGCCTTCCTCTGGTTTCAGACGGGGTCCCGCGGAGCGGTGGGTGGGCGTGCCCGGCCGCGTGTTTCCCCGCCCCGGTGTCTGCCGGCTGCGCGCGTCCTGCTTCTGCGCGCGCGCGCTAGCCCGGTTACCCACTCCGGCCCTGTTCACTGAGACCTTTAGCGCACGCCAAACCTTTTAGCGCGCGGAAAGCCGATAGCATGACGCGGCGGTTGTTCACGGCGCTAGTTTCGCGCTAGTCGTCGGTTGCGTTACTGGTCTCGCGTGTCCTAAGAGGCGCCGCGCGTGCTGAAGGTCTGAACCAATCAGGCCCGATGTCTTGCGCTTCGGTTCCGTCTCAGCGAACGGGAAATTGAAATGTGAAGTCGTAGGCGGCCTGTTGTTTTCCTTTTCCCCGAGCAGTGTTGCATTAGGGCCCGAAGGCCTCTGTAATCTCCGTGTGTTTGAGTAGCGCGCTGTCCCCACCCGCAAAGCAAACAGCCGCCGAGGCGAACCCGCCCGCCGCCGACGCGGCCAGGACCGGCGCTCCGCGTTCCGTCTCGTCGTCGGGCGGAGCGACGGCGGCGGCAGAGAGAGGAACGCGGCGCTTGCCGGGCCTCGCCTCCCCCCCGTTCCTTTGTTTCGGGGGTCCGAAAGTGTACCAAAGTAACGGGCTAGGCAACCCACCGCGCCGGCCTGCAACCGCATCCATACCTGGGAAGCGCAAAAAAATCAGAAATACAAAGAAAAGGAAAAAGAAGGAAAAAAAAAAAAAGAATTTTCTAGAAGGAGGGAAAGGTGGAGTCGGGGGGGGAAAAAAAGGAGGGAGACCTTGCGGTGAGAACTCGGGGAGGGAGAGAGAGTGAGGGAGCGGGAAGGGGGGAGAGGGAGAGAGGGAGAGAGAGAGAGAGAGAGGGGTAGCGCCTTGTGCCCTGCGCTGTCAGCTGCAGGAAGCCCCTCGCGGTTCTGGCTTTGGAGTAAATGTGGGCCCGGCGGAGCTCCTCCTGCCCCGAGGCGCTCAATCCGCCGGCCTTCCCACAATTCCACTTTTATTTTCCTGCTTGCGAAAATGCCTCTGGCTGTCAGAGCTGGTGGGGCCTTTTTTTTTTTTTTTTTTTTTTACTCATAAAATGTGTATTAGGAGAACTAAGCAGATTTGAAGAGCCCTCGTGTAACCTAACTTTCAGTTTTATGCCGACTTCTGGCTCTTAGCTCCACCGACCCCCCCCCCCTCACCACCACCCCCCACCCCCGAAATCTCGCCTTCCTCCTCGTGCGAGTAGTCCGATATGGAGGTCTCCCCCGCGTTAGTACCCCCGCTCACGGCTGCCCCTCCCCTTCGGGAGCTGTTGGGGTGCGTTATTATTTTTATTACACAAGATTGCGTCCGCGCTCGAGTTGCGGGAGGCGGGCTTGTGCACGCGCAGCGCTCCCGGCCCCGACGCCGCGGCAACGTGACAACGTTACTCGCCGCATCTGGGAGAACATTCGCCCTTCCGTTTCTCAGTTAGTGCATTGTTACTGCGAACGCTTAATATACAGAAAACAATCAAAAATGTGTGCATTCATTTATTTGCATTCTAAGTTAAATGGATTATTCTTTAGTAGATAGTAATGTATATAGCAATAAAGCACACACACGTAAATACCACACGCATATATATACCTTGCACGTGTGTGTGTATGTATGTGTGTATATATATATATATATGTGACATATGATAAGCTTGTTTTTGGTGTTTGAAACGTACGTACGCTCATGTAAATGGCCTGCACTCGTTTGCTGGAACGTGTGTGAATGTTATTTTGTGCTGTGAATAGGTCGGGCCGTGTGACAAGTGTAAGAGTGTCTGCGAGCTGTGGCCCTGTCCTGTACTGTCCAAATCCCCCCCCCCCCCCACACCCCCCGGCAACAGGCCAGTTGCGTTTGTCTCGCCCTCGTGCCATAACTGCCACAAGTGTCGTTGCACCCCCTGCCCCCCCCCCCCCCCCCCCATGCACGGTCGGAATGGAAAGCTCGGTCTCCGTGGCGACTCCGGGAGCTCCATGTGCTGGCAGTAAATTTTGTCCCGAGCGGGAAGGCGGGTCGTTCTGGAATCGCTCGCGTCGCTGAAATGCTTCGCGGCAGGACGGCCGTGTCGCCATCGCCACGCGCAGCCGTTCCCCCGCCCCGGGGAGCTTAAATGTTACGAGCCCCTCTGCGTCGTCGTAGCGACCCCCCCCCCCCCCCCGCGGGCTTCTGCTGCGGCTCGCTACGGGCCGAGCCTCGCTGGTTGTTTTCCCGTTCGCTGGGCCTTTGGGTCAAGTGACCGCAGGATCCAGGGGAAAGCAGAGGCCAGACCTGAGCAGTAACGGCTCATGTTTTTGACCTTGACCGGCTAAAGGGTTTGCCAGAGAGAGCCAAGACCCATTACTGCTGCTGCTACACAGACTGTATCTGATGGCGGCCGCTCTCCCCTCCCCCCCCCCCAGTCTGTAACCGTGTCAGCTGGTCCGTCGCACTCGTTTATAAGTTTGCCGTCGTGCTTTGGAGGAAGGGGAGGAGCCAGCGCCGCCGCGCCGCCTGTCCGTCACACCCTCAGGGGGCCCGGGGCCGCGGAGCTGGATCTGCGCGTTTTTCCTAGGGCATTAGTTTCGGGTTTATTGCCGGTGATTCATTAAGCGCTCTGATGTCTGTCTGGCCGGTGGCTGTGGCGAGGAGATCCTGTTGGATTTGGTGGAGGCCTGTTAGCGCTGTGATGACAGCTCGCACATGCCAGGGTCACGCTGGAGACTGCGGCGTCGAATGGAAGGGGCCAAATGAGCGCGCTTCACGAGAAGAGGAAAACAAAATAACCAACTAAAGTTCTGCTAAAGCGCCGATTTGGGTACATTTTTCAACATTTATTTAATAGGTTTTTTTGTGTGTTATGTGAAGTATGTGGATGGGTTCATTCCCTGGGTGTGGGGTTGCTCTGGCGATTTCTTTTCATTCACCCTCCTCTCTCTCACTTCCATAAATTCAAATGAAAAAGTGCTTTATTGGCCAGAAATCTGTCAAGCCAAAGCATACAGCAACATATCTGAACACAAATGCAGATGAAAAAACGGCTATGTATATGTTAGCATAATGGTGACCGCAAAAACAATGATATATTGTTATTATTACTACCATTATTGTTTTTATTACAATAATAGTAATAATTATTGTTATTATAGTGTACAAAAAAACAAGCTCTCCCTCTCTTTCTCTCTCTGGATAGTTCATGTGAGGCGTTGGATATTGCAGCACTTCTAGAAGGGCTTAGCTCCCTCCTCCTTCCAGTTCATCAGAGACAATTGAGTCATTCAGTTCCCATTGTGAGGCCTTTGGCACGGAGGCAGGGGGGGGATTAGACCGAGGGGAAACCCCTGGGTGTTTCTGGCAGGCGATAGTGGGTGTTGGCACTTGAGCAACGGGGCTGCAGATGGGAGAAGCTGTGGGCCGAATGGGGCAGAGGTCAGGGGGTCGAGGGTCAGGGGTCACGGGTCGACGTGCGTCGCCGCCCGTCGCCCGCCCGTCCATTGTCAGGTGCGTCGTGCGGTCGGGGTTAGGGGTGGGGGTGGGGAGGGAGGGAGGGGGGGTGTGCAGACCTGTTCCTTTCTCTGACTGTCATGCAGTGAAGCCTGCAGGATTGGCGCAGGAGGAGCCCCAGCGGAGGAGCGCTCTGCCTGCCTGTACACGCGTGTGCCGCGCACTGTAATTCACCGCTGCTTTTCAGCGTGATCGACGGGCTGCTGAGGGCGGGGCCCGAGGCGAGGGGCGGAGGCACGGGGTGGGGGGGGGGGGGGGGGGGGGGGGGGAGGTGTCGCCTGTCTGATGAGTTCCAGAGACGGCGAGTGTGCTCCCTTGCGTGCGTTTTGAAACAGCACAACAAACACGCCTGTTCGGACGCACCCTCCAAAATAAGGCGAAGAGAAAAAGCTCGTTCGACGCTCCCGCCTTATTGGCTGCGGCCACGGGGCTCCCTGCGGCTGGGGCCCGCGCCCCTGCGGTTAAAGACACGCCGACGCGTCGGCCACCGTTCCCTGCGCCGTTTCGTTTCCTGGATTCGGCCTCCTTCGGAGACGCCCCCGCTGTACCCCCCGACCCATATTTTCCACCGAGCTGGAAAATACAAAAAATAACGAAAACAAATAAAACTCGTGATAATTGTTGCTTTGTCGCATTACCTGACAATTAAGTCAACTGAGCCGGGGGAGCGTGAGTCAATAACTCCACTGCAGCAGAAACCGCAGACCGGTATCCTGCAGTGAACCCGCCTCATTACGCCATCTGCGATTGAGCAATGGTTTAAAAGAGGGAGTGTGAGGGGGGAAGAGAGAGAGAGAGAGAAAGAGAAAGAGTGGAGAGGGAGAGAGGGGAAGGGAGAGAGAAGAGAGAGAGAGAAAGAGAGGAGAGAGAGAGAGAGAGAGAGAGGAGAGGGAGAGGGAGAGGGAGAGGGAGAGGGAGAGAGAGAGGGGAGAAAGAAAAGAGAGAAATGGCGGTAGAAACTGAGGGAGTCGGTCTGTGGCGCAAATGTTCAAGATCGGAACGGTGTATGTTTTTTTTTTTTTTTTTTATAGAATCCAGAATCCAGAGGCTGTGCCCTAATGTTTTTGGGGTTGTGTGGCTGTAACTTTTTTTTTTTTTTTCTCAAGTGAATGCAATGCACAGTGGGTTCTAGCTGTGTTTTCCTGGGTGGGGCTGGGGGTGGGCCTGGGGTCGGGGATTTCACTCATTCACCTTTTCCCCCCCCTCATTTTTACTCAAAAACCTGTTTCTGTTTAAGTTTGGAGAAACGCATCGCTGCCAAGTTCGGCTAAGATTGCCTGCCTCCGTTCCGCGGGCAGCAGCGCTCGGTGTGTTTACGGGAGCAGACGCTCCGTTGTGGAACTCGCCAAGCCAGTTTCTGTGAGGCGTAAGCCAAGGTGCTGATATCAATACGTAAATCAACCGGCTGAAGCCAGCTGTCGTTTCTCGAGGGATTACAATTTGGATAAAATGCAAAAAAATTATATTAAAAAAAATTCACACTTTAAAAGTAGCAGAGGCGGGGCTGTGTCTGGGTGGAGTGGTAGGAGATTCGGGCTCGCTCTTGTGCTCCTAGTTTGCTTTTTAAATCCCAGCCTGTTGTGGATCTCCTGGTTGCTTTGTAGGTCAAGGTCTCGGGGACAACTGCCTTTAAAAGCTTTCAGTGGGCTCACATCTGATGTGGTACAGATTAGGGATCCAGTAGGGTGTAGAGGGGGGATCCAGTGGGGTATAGAGGGGAGAGGTCCAGTGGAGTATGGCATGGGGGATCTAGTGGGGTATAGAGGGCGGATCCAGTGGGGTATGGCATGGGGGATCCAGTGGGACATAGATGGGGGGATCCAGTGGGGTATGGCATGGGGGATCCAGTGGGACATAGATGGGGGGATCCAGTGGGGTATAGCATGGGAGATTCAGTGGGGTATGTCAGGACAATCCAGTAGGATATGGCATGGGAGATCCAGTGGGGTATGGCAGGGGGAGATCCTGTGGGGTATGGCATGTGGGATCCAGTGGGGTATGTCAGGGCAATCCAGTAGGATATGGCATGGGAGATCCAGTGGGGTATGGCAGGGGGATCCAGTGGGGTATATAGAAGGGGAACAAACAGTGGTCAGCCTAGTAACTCCTTTCTGTCTCTCATTGTCTCTTAAGTCCTTTCTTTTCTGTTGTGAAACTCACTGTGAGAGAGGTAGGCTTATTTGAAGGGAGAAATGTAGATGGATCTCTTTCTGATGGTCATTCCTTATGCGTTTGTATTGCCATACGTACAGAAAGGAGCATGTCAGTCTTCATCCTTTTGTTTTGTTTAATGTTCACCATTTTTGAAGTAGGTTTTTGCGTGTTGTCTGTGTCTGTGTGTGCGTGCGTGTGTCGTGTCTGTCTGTCTGTCTGTCTGTGTCTGTCTGTGTTTTTCTGTGTAAGAATGCTGCTGTTCAGGGTGTTCCATATTGTTGGCAGTAGTATCTGTGTGCTTTACTACTCACTGTATTCGTCATACAAAGGTATTTTACACCTTCCCTTTGGCAGCTGAAAACAGTTTGCTATTTTATATTTTAAGTCTTCTATTTGCCATTTTGACAGTTTCTTTAAGGAAACTTGTCTAATTAATTTATTTAGATCGGTTCCTTTTTTCCCATTTATTTTTCATGTTCTAAGTAAACGGGGTTGTTATGTTTGGAGTTTGGAAGCGTGCCGCGCTGACATCACACGGTGGGGGAGAGAGAGTGCCGCGCGTGAGGTCCGTCTGCCGAGAGCTCGCACGGTTCGCAAAGGTCAGGGGTCGCCGGTAGGCTGGCGGCGGGGGATCGCTGAGAGCGGGCAGGTGGCCCAGACCCGCTGAACGCAGCTGAGGGGGGGGGGGGGTGACACATGATCCTATCCCCGGCTCCAGCCGTCGTGACACGGAGCGCCCGGGTTAATTTATTTTCGCTCTTCAGAGGGCGACGGCGGGTCGCGGTGCGGAGAGGAACGCCCCGGTCTCTTCTGTGCGAGGCACGCGGCCCGCTCCTCCATGGGCGGGGTCTTGAGCCACGGCGCATTGGGCGGGGTTAACGGCGTGTAGGTGTGGTTTAGGGCATGTGTAGGTGTGGTTTAGGGCATGTGTAGGTGTGGTTTAGGGCATGTGTAGGTGGGGTTTAAGGAATGGAGTGTGGGGTTTTGGGTGGGGTTTAACTTCGATAGCGTGTTTAGAATGAGTTATTTCCCCCTGAAATGTAGCTGAAGGGCTTTGTTTTTATCTTTCTGTTGTTCAGTGTTAGCCCCGGCCTACTTTCGTTATAAAGGCCCCAAGACCTCACTGTCAATGGTGGTTTAGTGACCAGTGGAGGACCAGAAAGAACTGCCCTTATTTACTAAAAGTATAGGTTTTGAATTTTAACTTAACTTTCTCCAAGTATACCGTCACTGCCTAACAGGCAGCATTCTGATTTCATTTGACAGATGTTGTTAGATAATAACCCCCCCCCCCCCTTGCCCCACACCCCCGACCATCTGCAGAAGAAGGTTACCATGGTGTCAGCACATAGGGGGTGGTGCAAGTGGTGTGTTAGTCTGTCGAACGGTTTGTAAAAACATTTTTTTTCCCTTCTTTCCCAGTAGTTTGTCGAGAAGACCTGGCAGGTCTTCCTCTTGCTTTATTGGCTGTCACAAACTTCCCTGCAGTGAAGGGAGAGCGGAGCCTCTTCATTACAGATACGTTCTGCCCGCAGGCACTGATCTCAGAACAGCGTTTACCGCGCGTCATTTGTTTGGGCCTGTAACGTGGGGTGGTGCTGGCTGATCCTGGATCTGTGCTGTCCTTGAGGGCGGCGTGGTTAAAAACCTTTCGGTTTGACCGCGCGAACCCCGGCAGAAGACCGGGCCGGGCTGAAGTTCGGCTGCAGCCAAAGCCGCGGTCGTTCGGTCGCTGCGGGGGATGTTTTTGAAAAGCGGGGCCCAGCGCAGGCCTGCACACGCCAGCCAAACGCCGCTTCCTCTCGCCTTGAGGTCTGGAGTCCTGCCGCCGAGGTGCGGAGTCTGCTCTGGGAAACGAGGCGCAGTCTCTGTGAGCCCCGCCCGCCGCCGCAGAGCCCAGCGGCCGCCACCTGTAGCTGTGCCATCCCGCCGCGCGCGCCCGATTGGCACACTGGCCTTCCGTGACTTTGCGGGGCAGTTATTTGAAATTTGGGAATTTTCCACATATTTTTTATTTATTTTTAGTCCCCCCTTTTTTGGATCTGTGCTTGTTCCGCCCGCGCTTGTGAGCGGAGCGCTGTGGCTAAAGAGGATGCGTTCTGCTGACACACTCTGAGCCAGAGTTTTACACTCAGAAGTGCACACAGCACTGCAGGGGAAAGACTAGCGCAGGTCGGAGGACACCTCTTGGAGAAGAGAAACCGAAAGACATCGACTGTCTCTCGGCCTCTTAATCACGGGGGATGACGACTGTGACTTGCGCACAGCCTCACCCCCCGTGCGGACACACACATGCGCACACACGTGCAAACACACACACAGAAACTGGAAACATTCAGGCACTCGCATGCTATTTTTCTCCCCAGGTACACACTCGCGTACGCGCATGCATTGTGTGTGTGTGGGTCGTTAGGCCAGGCGTTGGCGTGAGAGCGTTATTCGGTGGGTAAAAGCGGAGCGGGCCGTCGCCGCGCCGGTGCGGGGGTTGCCTCGGCTGCCGCGGCGGCCGGCGGCGGAGGGCGGATGAGAGGCGGCCGGCGCGGCGTCTCTCCGCAGGCACGCCGCGCCGCCCATCTGCTTTCGGTTTGCTCTCCCAGCGGTGGGAGCAGCGGCCTCGTTTCCTCCAGCCAGCGCGCTGCCAGAACGGTCGCAAAGGCCACCCCCCCCCCCCCTCCCCAAATCCACCCCTACGCATCATTCTGACCCCCCCCCCCCCCCCCCCCCCCCCCACCCCCCCCCCCCCCCCCCCCCCCCCCCCCCCCCCCCCCCCCCCCCCACCGCCCCCCCAGCCCTATCCCTCTGAACCACTCTGGCTCATCCCTCTGGCCTATGTCTCTTTCCCGGACTCGTTCGGGGGCAGGAAGTGCTGTCAAAGCATGCAGGGGACCGGGTTGCCAATACAGGTTTTTTGGAATGTTTTTTTTTTTTCAGAATTCTAAGTCAGTGTTCTGGAACTCCATTGCTTTCAGTCACCAGCGCTGGTTGTTACATCAGCATTAGAATGTTCATTTTAAGAATATTATAATCGCAAATCACACTTGCACCTTATAGGGTTACGTAGGTTTTTCCCTTTTATTTTTAATGCGGTGATGCTTCCTCAGAGGGGCGGGTGTACGAACTGTGGTGCAAGGCCCTTCCCACGTCGCGTTCGCTTGGCTGTTTCTTGGGGTGCACGGTTTCCCATTGGATAGCGCCACCCCCTCACTCCCATTGGCCTGCTCTCTGGAGGGCCAGCCCCCTCTCCAGCCTCCAGGGCGACCTCAGATCGCTGCGATGCGCTCCCTGTTGCTGTGGCGATAGCTTATCGGCATGGGAACGTGCGGCCATTAAGGCGAGAGTTTGCTTGGGGGCGCCAGCTCAGCGGCGCTCTTGTTGAACGGCATAATGCGTTGGAGCCGGGGGGCGAGGACGCTGGGTGACATTGATACACGAGCATCGGTGTCCCATCTAATTCACCCCCTTCTGTTACCCACCTGAAGAGGGCGTAGGGCCAGGTCTGGGGTTTTTGAGATTAGGTTTGGGTTTTTGTTTGGTTTCAAGCTTCAGGTTTGGGTTGGTGGTTACATTGGTTATGTAAGTTTGTACCCGCAGGTGCAACCACTGCACTGCGGAAACTTTTCTGAAGAGGGCTGGCATTTGCAGCCTCGTGTCATGATTGTTTGTCTTATCACGGAAATGGTAATATTAGCCAGGCTAAAGGATGGGGTGGACAAAACTTGTGGGAAAGTGGCTGTCATTCTATGTCTCGGGGGCAAGGAAATCTGACAATCTGAAAAGGCAAACTTTTAGATGAGTATGTTTTTTTTTGGAATATTTTTTTTTCTTCTGAATCATATGTCGGTGTTCTAGAACTCCATTGCTCTCAGTGCCAGCAGTGTTACATCTGCTTCAGAATGTGCAAGTTAAGAACATTCTAATCACATTTTAGTGATCTTACACCATAAAGGGTTAATTTTTGCAGGCCAGCTGGATCATGTTTTTATTTAAGGAAGTACTGGGAAATGAGCTGGCTGCCTGCTATATGAGGCATAATGAGGTTTAAGGTCTTTATTGTAAAGTGGAGAGTGGCAGGAAATCGAGCTTGGTGAGGGATCATATTGTTACGCCTCTTTGGTAATTCTCTGATAATAGAGTGGGTGGGGCAGACTGTGTGGGTGGGGCAGACTGTGTGGGTGGGGCAGACTGTGTGTGGGTGGGGCAGACTGTGTGTGGGTGGGGCAGACTGTGTGGGTGGGGCAGACTGTGTGTGGGTGGACATTTCAGATAGTGGACTTGGAAGAGGAATTTGAAAGAGTGGCCACTTAATTCTCCAGCACCTTGATTATTTAATTTCATTAGTTGAATTCGTTTCTAAAAAATGAATCTGTGTGTCTCCGTGTAAGCCCCAGTGCCTTAGTGCTGGCAACAGAGTCTCAGCATGTTAGGATGCACTTGTGTTGAATTACGTTTTTTTAGTGGAACTGGGCAAATAAATGTTATGACAGTGTTGCACAGAGGAACATTAGACATTGTATGAGAGGGATTGGCTGAACAGAGGTGTCATTACACTGAAATAATTCAGAATTACCCCCCCCCCCCCCCCAACTACAAGTTCAGTGATATTGCTGAATTTGGAGATATGTGATTTCAAAAAAATAATAATAAATAAATATATATATATATATTCCAACCAATTCCAGATGTGATGATTCATCAGAAGCCTCATTTCCTCAATCGCAGCTCATGTGCCATCCTTTCCCTCCTGAACTTCATTTGAATTCCTTTTTTTTTTTTTTGAAATCATGTGATCATTTTTTTGGGAAATATTTGCTTTCTTTTTTTTACGCTCATTTGTTTCTGTTTTGTCTTTCTTTTCTGCATTGTTAACACGCTTATTCTTTGTTTCTCCGTTTTTTTGTTTCTTTCTGCCACTCAGTACCTGCAGATGAAATGGCCCTTACTAGATGTTCAAACAGGAAGCCTACAGAGCAGACAGGCCCTCAAAGACGCTCGCTCTCCATCGCCGGCACACATTGTTGTAAGTAACACCCGCTAGTCATTATGTTTACCTTTTTTTAGACTACTTCTGTCTGTTCCTTTTGCACCCTTCCACGTTACTACCTACACAGGCTTTTGAATGAGAGACTGGGACGGATGTTATGATGTCGCGCTGGAGGAGCGCCCTCGTTCCCCTCCTTCGGCCACCGGAACGTGGGCGTCGAATTTGTCGATAATTCGCTAAATTCGGTAGTTTTTGTAAAAGTGCTTTTTTTTTTTTTGTTGGGCTGTGGAACTGATGCATTCTGGGAAAATGCCACCGCTGCTTTAAACAAGCCGCCTCCCCCTCCCCTCCCCTCCCCTCCCGTGCGCGGAAAATAGAAGCAGCGCACTTTCGGCGCAGCGCAGGCTCCAGTCTGCCTCTAGACGGAGGCCCCAGTGCATTCTGGTCCTGCTTCCACGAACGCCTACCTTAATAAGAAGCCGGAAGGCGCGGGGACGCGGCGTACCTGTTGAACCAGGTAATTAGGCGAGCAAACTTAGGAGCCAGCCGCGCTTATAAAGATGACCTGCTGCTCTCTGGAATGTTTATTCTGGTTTTACGAGCGTGACTCGGGCCGGGTTACGCCGGGGCTGCTCCGCTTCGCAGCTTAATGAACAAAAAATAAATAAAAACGAATCCGTAGAGGAAAGGCCGACCGGCTCGCAGTCTCGAGACACTGAACAGGATGTATTCAGTGAGAAAATGTTTTTCGCCCTGGCTGTCTGTCAAAAAAAAAAAAAAAAAGAAAGATCAATATTGATAGCGCGTGTGCGTCTACGCCTGTGTTTGATTAATTTCGTTTACGTGTGGGAAGAGCCAGTGAAGAGAGAACCGTGTTTTTTGGCTTTATAGCGTTTTGTGGCAATAAGAGCAGATGGTTTGTTATAATTGAGAGAATCGATGTTGTGGTTTTAACTTTGCCTTTTTTAAGTCTTTGCTGTATTTGGATAAAGTAGCACCTTAAACCGTTTTAACAATAAGACATACGTGTCTGCAAGGATGCCTTTTTGGGGGGAAGATGGCCTTTCTAAAATTTCTAAAATAAATAAATTCACAGTTTTATATTCAGTTAATTAAAAGTTAGCCATAAGCAATTCAGGCAGTTAGTTAGTTTTTTTAAAGCCCTTTTAATTATTTTATTTTTTAGAAGTCTGACATTAGAGGTGGTTTGCGTCTGTATGATAAGGTCCCATTCTGGAGCTTAGCCTTGAGCCGCAGATGAAGACAGATCTGGCAAACGGGGGGGAGAGCGACAAACAAAAGAACCGCGGATTTCTGCCAATTTGATCCGAGCGGCGCTAAAAATAACCCCGACGGGTAAAACTGGGATTATTTGAAACGGAAACTTGTCAAAAGTTACGCGACGCTCCGGAGTGGTGCTGCCGGGTGCGGCGATAAAGAAAAAAGACAAAGGGAAAGAGAAGTCTTTCCTGTGCAGAACGCGGTGGCACTGTTATTTTCTGCTTCTCGGAGGTTTAATAGGCCAGCCCACGTGGTTATTTTAAGACGAGAGAGAACGAGCGAGGAAAGTTATTTTCACGGTGCTGTGAAATAAAAGCCCTAGGCAGTTTAACTGGCAGGTAAATATTTAAGTTTTATCCTGCTCGAGAGTTGGCGTTATAAACGCTTATCAAGTTCGGTGTTTTATTGCTGCTCAGGAAGGGGCGTTTTGTAAGACGGGCGTTGGAAGTTGCCCCCAATTGACTGGGCGTTTGGAAGACGCGCCTTCGTCCCGACGTACGTGCGGAAGCGCCGCTCGGTAAAGTTCGCCAAGCGGCTCGTTTGCCACAGTTTGGCGGGTCCGTTTCGAACAGGCCTGCATTTGTAACACCGTGAAAAACATTGGGGAGTGTGGGGGGGGGGTCTGGGGGTTGCTACAGGTCGCGAGCTCATTCATGTTACGGAATCGAACGTGAAGTGCATCACGTATCGTCTCTTTCTTGGAGAGTTTACGCCTGTTTGGTTCGGCTGTTGCAGCCGTTTGCATCATGCCGCGTGGACCTTCGCACCTTTCCAGCGATTTGTCTGGCCTCGGAGTGTGAGAGGGAAATTGTGGGCTCGGGAGTGTATACGGGGGGGGGGGGGGTTATTTGTGTTATTTTGCAAGGTTCCCCCAATTACCCCAGGGGACGACCCTGCTCTGCAGTCAGATAATGCCCCTGTTTATCACCCCCCCCCCCCCACGCCCAACGTGTTCCTCCGTCTGTTAATAAACTCCAGTGTAAACAGTAGCCCTTTTTTTCCGTTTTTCTTTCGAATCGCGAGAAATGGGACACCTTGACCTTTCGAGTGAAGAATGTGCATCTGAACCGGCGCGATAAGACACCGCAGATAGCCGAGGGAGATAAGGAGCAGGATCCGAAGTTCAAGTGTCTCTTAATAAAGGAAGAGAGATGCAGGGAGAGAGAGAGAGGAGAGAGAGGGAAGGTGGTTGGAGCGAGAGAGAGAGAGAGAGAGAGAGAGAGAGAGATTGGGTGAGAAGGAAAAGGAGAGAGAGAGAGGGAGCTAACAGGATTATGGAGGCCAGAGCGGACGGTGAGGTGTGGCTTTGAAGGTAGAATCGGCAGCAAAGGGGTTCGGGCCCTAATTCGACCGCTCCCTCCGCCTCCCTCCGAGGGCGCGCTGCTCCCTCTTGACCGCGCCCCGGGTCCCCTGCACCTGCACCTTGCACCCTGCGCGCGGGTCCCGAAGCGACCGCGTCAGCGGCCGCCGCGTAGGCGGAGCTCCGCCCCTTACGCGTCTCCCTCCGCCCGCCTCAGAGAGCTGGAGCGAAACGCACCTCCGCGTGTCAGACTGGGAACACTGTCTGCCTCACACGGGCTCACTGCGTTCAGTGTCCTGCTCATCATGGTCTCATCATCATCATCATAATAATATCATAATAATAATAATAAATAATAATAATATTTCAGGGTAAATTCAGTTCTTCGATGCAAAGATTATATGCAATTCAATTAAATGTTTACAAACTGCTGAACCAGTTTTAGTTTTGTGCCAGTTTCATTCTGTGTTTAATTTGTAAAAAAAAAAAAAAAAAAAAAATTTTTTTTAAAGAATCTTGTTTTTGATTTTATTGTTTGTCTGATATTTTTTTTTTCCATTAAGAAAAAGTGAGAAAGAGAAAAAGGGGCAGAGAAAGGAAAGGAAAGAAAGCTCAGGACAATGTGAAAGGAGAGTGAACTCGCAGGTCCCGCGGGAGCATTCAGGCCCCGTCCTCGGCCAATGGGAGCGGGCGGGGGCGGGGACGACCTCCCCTGAGTGAAGTGACAGGTTTTGACGTGAAGCAGCACGACGCCGTCGCTTCCGCCATTCAGAGAGAGCGACCCCGCGCACAAAGCCGCCCGCCGCATTCCTGCACGCTCGCGCGGCGAGCAGGTGTGAGCCCCCCCCCCCCCCCCCCCCCATTATGGGAATGGGCCCTCCTTAAAGCCATAGGGGGCTAAATCATTTTGAGGGAGATTTTGCCCTCCCCTCCTCCTCCTCCTCCAACCCCACTCCCATTGACACATCCGCCTCTACTTTAGGCATGAACCTCGGATCAGCTCCCCCGCTTCCTCACCTCGAGATTCGGGGGTCAGGATTCGTTTGGTTTCCTAAGCCGATCTCGGTTCCGTTGTTTATGGGGGCAGACAGTCTCTCCAGGGTTTTTTTTTTAAACTTTTTTTTTGCTTTTTAATAAAACGGCGGGCGCCGGTGGGTAATTTGGGAAGGGCAGCGTTTCGCGGGTCGGGATTAGTATGATAA
Organism: Anguilla japonica; assembly: GCA_025169545.1. Lineage (NCBI taxonomy): Eukaryota > Metazoa > Chordata > Actinopteri > Anguilliformes > Anguillidae > Anguilla > Anguilla japonica. Next base: position 21,980,595 of record CM045884.1, read on the forward strand.
TCTGGGGTTCACGGCCCGTTTGGTGCCCGCTGCGTCCGATGGCGCCCGACCGTCGCCCGTCAGAAGGAACCGCGAGTCGGTCGGGTCAGAAACGGGCTTCCGTGGGCGGGCCGGTCAGACCGCGTTCAGCGCTAGCGGAGAACGATCTGGATCTGTGAGTCACACCCCCACCTCGACTCGCACGTGTCTACCGTTAATTTTTCGTCTAATTCTTCTCAGCTTGTTTGAAAAAATGTAAACCAGGCACGGTACTTGTTTTTAAGTTATCCGGATGTCTGACTGACAGCCAATCGTGTGGGTTTAGGAGGGAGGGTTTGACCTTGCCTTTGACGGACGCCTTTAGCAATAGGGCTTCGTGAGCCGCCGTAATGGGCGGAGCCAACGCGTGCTGTCGCCAGAAACTCGGCGTCGGACACGTCATCGCCGGTCCGCATCTCCGCCGACGTTGAGCTTCGCGAAGCTTCGTCTCCTGAGGCGAGCGGCGATGAACCCTGTGATTGAACCTGACCCAGCTGTTGAACCAGGTCCACCGTTGACCCCCCCCCCCCCCCCCAGATAAGGGCTCCTCAGCAGGGTGACTAAACGAAATGAAATAAATAAAGTAAATAAGCGGGGTAAGACTTGGCGCTCCCAGCCTGCCCAGGGCAGCGTGCTGGTGTGTGTCAGGTTTTAATGATAGTTGTTAAAATTGACATGCTGGGAACTGGGGCAGAAAAAAAAAAAAAAAAAAAAAAAAAGTCCTTCCCGAGGAGTCTTGTTTGGCCGGACAATGTCTCCTTTGTTTTCTTGGGCATTCACTGGCTGCAGGCAACAGGGGAATGTTAACCACTTCCTGCCTGGAGCTGGGCGGTCGCGCGCGAGGGACTGAGCGAGCGAGTGAGCGAGGGAGGGAAACGGAGAGACAGAGGGAGAGAAACAGAGAGAGAGAGAGAGAAAGTGAGAAGTTCATTGTACAGCGCCGTTGGTCTTAATAACAAGAGCAGGAACGTGAGCGGGAAAGTGTGGCTTACGGGACCTTATCGGTTATGCTGCGCTCCTTCAGGTAGTGCAGGTGTTCTTACAGCATTCCCTTCTCCTACGTTTAAAAAAATAAATAAAAAATGGGGAGTGAGGGAAACAAAAGTTTGATGAAAGGGGTTTGATGCAGGTAGGAAATGGGCACCATAATCTCCCAGCTTCTGACCGTAGCTAGTAGATTAACACGGTCAGGGTCAGTTTTTTAATGTATATGTATATTTAGTATTATTATTTGGTTTTTTGTAGGACAGAGCATACTTTAGGCTTTGTGTTTCCTTTAGAGCTGTGCACCTGGGCTGTTCTGATAATAGCTGTGAGCAGCAAAGGCCTCGCCACACAGAAGCCCCTCAGCCACTAATGAGCACGCTCAGCCCTGCTCCCCTGACCAGACACCAGCCCAACTGTTTCTGTGGGGCCTCTCTCTCTCTCTCTCTTTCTGTCTCTCTCTGTGTCTCTCTCTCTCTGTCTCTCTCTCTCTCTGTCTCTCTCTCTCTCTCTCTCTGTGTCTCTCTCTCTCTCTGTCTCTCTCTCTCTCTCTCTCTCTCTCTCTTTCTCTCTCTCTCTCTCTCTCTCTCTCTCTCTCTCTCTCTCTTCTCTCTCTCTCTCTCTCTCTCTCTGTCTCTCTCTCTGTCTCTCTCTCTCTCTGTGTCTCTCTCTCTCCCTCTCCCCCCCTTCCCCATCCCCATCCCCATCGCCCTCCCTCCTTCTTGCTCTCAGACTCCACCCTTTGTTTAGCAGAAGGACAATGAGGCGTCAGTAGGCCCCACTTCAGGGTGTCAGAGGTGTCGAGATGCGCCTGAATGACCACACGCATGACATCATTTGGCGTCGTGGCGAGGCGTAGGTAACGGTTACTGAAGGGTTTGGGGGGGGGGGGGGGGGGGGGGGGGCGCGATGGACTTTGGCGGGCGTTGACAGCGTTGCATTCGTAGCAGTCGACAGACGAGTCCGTTTTACAATAGTTCATTTGGAAAAACGTCCGGAGAGGGGATTCGCCGTGTTCGACTGAGGTCTGTCCAGGGAGGCATTCCTTCACTCCAACCCGTCCGCCAACCGTCTCACCGACCCGAGTTCCCGCAGTGACGTCTCCCGGCCACTAGGGGTGCTGAACAGTGCGCGTGGGCAGGCAGGCAGACGGGCCGGGGGGGGGGAGGGGAGGGGGGCAGCCCGGTCAGCGGTGCATCGCCGTAGCGTAGCTGTTACGTAACGGTGAGAACCAGGGCAGGCGGGCGAGAGTGGGAGAATGTTTGACTAGCGCGGGGCGAGGGGCGCGCGGATAGCGGAACACGCGCTCCTCACGCGCACGTCACCCCTCCTCCGCCGGTCCGGCCCGCCGCACCGTTCCTGTGGGCCGTATCCAAGGACGACGGCTCGCTAGCAACCCGGAGCGGAAAGCAATAACTTTTTTAGCCGTGTAATTTGCCGTAAGGAAACCCGTTAAACTCCTACCGCTGGGTTTGGCAGGATAGAAGGTTGCTAGGGGTAGCGTCAGGTTTCGTCTCCCCACTTCTCTCTTTTCTCCCTCTCTCTTCCTCTGTCTTTCCCTTTTCCTCTCTCCTCTTCTTCCTGCCAGCAGTGGTGTGACTTCTCCACAGTGGTGTGCGGGTTTGGCTCGCGCATGTTCTGCTTCACACTGTGTTGCCGTGTTGTGTTTTCAGGAAGAGCCTGTCCTGTGAGCAGGAGAGCGGAGTTAAAGGTCTGATCGTAGTGACTGAGAGATGCCAAACACGCAGGAATCGTTCTCTGTTTTCAATTGGCATCGCTGTTGAGACCTGGCACAAGGGGGCAGAGAGGCTGGATGGGAGAAAGGGAGAGAGAGGGAAAGAGAGAGAGAGTGACAGCAAGACAGACAGAGAGAAAATGTGTGTGTGTGTGCTTGTGTGTGAGAGAGAGAGAGAGATAAAAGGGAAAGAGAGAGAGAGTGACAGCAAGACAGACAGAGAGAAAATGTGTGTGTGTGTGCTTGTGTGTGTGAGAGAGAGAGATAGAAAGATTGTGAGATTTCTTTTTTTAAAATGCATTGCATTCATGCCCTAGCAGAGTAAATAAATAAATAAGTGAAGTGTGCGTTTCTAATGATGTGACTCGGGACGTGCGTCTTTGCATTTCAGGGTCCCCTCTGTTTGGAATTCCCTGGACAGACAGATCTGAGCCTTCACCAATTTCAGTTGGTGAGAATTTAAATTCCACGTATCTTGTAGCTGGTTAAAAAAAAAAATAACAAAAAACATTTCTGATATACATGCAATGTTGTCTATACATCCTTCTCCTGCTACTGCTGCTGTGTGTCTGCATGTGTGTGTGTGCGTGCGTGCGTGCGTGCGTGCGCGTGCGTGCACTTGTGTGTGTGTGAGACCTGCTGCTGCTGACTGATGTTCTACCTTCTGCTGTAGTGCTTGTAGATTTCGTAGATATCTGAAGGATTCTCTCTGTCTTTCTCTGTTTTATTTGCCTGTTTAGACTTTGAGGCTGTTGTGTTTTTTGATGAGAGCTCTGGGTCAAGGGGTTGGAGGGAGATGCGTTTTTGTATCTCTGGAGCACTGTTTATACCTGCACTGTGTATGCTTGCTGGTTTACTTGGCTCGTCTCTTTATTGCATGATGAAACTACGGAGTTGAGCTGGTGTGTTGCTTGTGGCTACAGAATGGTAGAACAGTGTTTTCAATGTAGATCAGGGTTGGTGGGAAGCTGCTTCGGTCTGTGGTCTCAGTCGAATGCAGCACAGTCTCAGTCCTCAGACTGGCATCGTTGTCTTGGTCGGTTGGTGAGTTTGTGCCTTTCTGCAGCTGGAGGATTCCGGCTCACTGTACCAAACTGCTGTTCTGGGGCCATCCTTCCAGGTTATTTGTGTGCGTGTGCTTGTGTGTATGTGCCTGTGTGTATGTGGTGTGTGCCTGTGAATGTTGTTTGTGTGTTTGCGTCTGTGTGTATGTGTGTGTGTCTGTGAATGTTTGTGTGTGTGCCTGTCTGCGTGCGTATGAGAGCGCACATGCGTGTGTGCGTCAGTACCTATGTGCACGTGTGTATGTGAATGCGCATGTTTGTGCGTGCCTGTTCATGAGTGTGTGTGTCTGTGTGTGTGTGTGTGTGCATGTGTGTGTGTGAGAACTTTCTATTGAGTGCTTGGGCGGGTGAATGTGAGGCAGGGAGAAGTTTGCAGTGAGACAAGGCGGTCTATTCTAATGCGTTTCTTATTGTCCGTCAGCAGGAGGATCCAAGGCCCCTCGCAGTCAGCCTGTAGACAGTTAAAAGGTTTTGTCTTTTTTTTTTTTGTCTCCCCCTGTTGCTTTTGTGCGGCCAGTTTAGCCTCTGCGGCGCGAGTTAGCAAGTGTCTCAATCGAGCTCTGGCCCCCCTCGAGGGACACGGCGTTATTGGCAAATAAAAAGGGGGACACAATGTTAGCCTTGGCGCGACAAACGGATTGCTGTGAAGATCAGTTAGCCGCGGCCGTTCAGCCCACCTCGCTCCTCTTCATCTCGGGCTCGGGAGCCGGGGTTATTGTGCCGTGAGTGACACCCGGGCCTGCTGGGTGTTAGTCGCGCATCGTGTTTGTCCGCTCCCTCTCTCCGGGTTTTAATTGGCGGCCGATAAATTGATTGTTGTTTTCTCTGAGCGCCGGCGAAGTTCGACTCGCCCCCCCCCCCCCCCCCCCCCCATCTTTTCGTGAAGTGCAGTTCACGTCACTGTCAGAAACTGGCTGGAGTTGCTCCTCTTGCTTTTTTTTTTCGCTCCGTCGCGAAGACTGGCGGCTGAAAAACTCGTCAAACCTGGTTGGGCCTGGCTCCTCTGCATGCGCGCACGCGTGCGCCTGTTCATCTGTGCCTCTCCGTGTCGGCCCGCACACGGCCTCTCGCACACGCTCTGTGCGGTGGCAGTGTGAGTCCTGCATTTTTGTGTGAGGAGGGGGTGAGGATGCTGAGCCATCCAAACACCTCCGTCACTTCCTGTCCTGCATGCGAGCCCGCCCAGTGCCCTTAGCCCCGCCCCCTCCTTTCAGATCTCTAGATGTCTTTTCTGTGAAAAGTCCTGCAGTGCTGTTTGGGAGTGTGGCCTAAAATTTTAGGATACTTATGATCGTTTATAACAGATTATGATTTAATATGAATAATTGTGTAACTAATAAAATATTATTATTGCTAATTCTTTCCCCTGTCTTGCATCAGCAGCTGTGTTATCCCCCCCCCCCAAAATCCATTTCCCATTGGCCTTAATGGGGGAGGAGGGGGTGGGAACATGGCTCCCCCTGCTGGATACATTAGTAAATGCTGATAATTTTTACATCTGTCTGTGATGACATATTTGATTGATTGATTGCTGTGTCTGATTGGAGGTGTCCCTATGGGGGAGGGCCGTAACATTGCTGTGACTTCTGATATGTGTTAAACTGGTAGTGTAAGAATGAGTGTGAGCTTGTGCGAATGAGGGTGTGTGTGTGTGTGTGTGTGTGTGTGTGTGTGTGTGTGTGAGAGAGAGTGGGGCCCGTGAGAGAGAGGGAGCCCGAGAGGGAGTGAGGAGAGGAGAGAGAGAGAGAGAGAGGAGAGAGCTGAAGATCATCTGAGAGTGGGCTGCATTGTACCGCTGTTACTTTGTACTGTGTGTATCCCAGAGAGCCCCCCACCCCACATACTGCTGTAACAAATATTTCATATGGTGAACTTCCACTGCATTTTAAACCTGCAACCCACTGATCATGAACCCCATTACATTACATGTTAATGCATTCATTCACACACGTTTTTTAAATTACATGCACGTGCATACATACACGCTCACACACTCGCATGCACTCGCTCTCCATCACACACACACGCACACAGGTTGAACGCGCGTGTACACATACATGCGTACACACAGACACACATGGAGTGTCGATTGCAGGAGCGTCGGCTGCGCTGAAGGTCAAAGCCTGAGCGATCAGGCTGTGGCACAATGGGCAAATTTGTAGCGCAATCTTTAACTCCCTAATTTGTCTACAGCTGACTGACCCGTGGGACATTTTTCCTAATTTTTTCTCCTCCTCCCTCTACTCTAGACCCCTTGCCATGTGTTTTTTTTCCCCTGGGGGGGGAGTTGTCAAGAGAGCATGTACTGTATTGGTGCTTGAGCGTTTTTCACAGCGAAACTTGTTTTGACAGAACTCCAGGTGTCTCATTGTTGTAGCCTGCTATGGTTCAGAAGATTCACCAATTAGCGTCAGGCCTGGGGGGGGGGGGGCTGCAGTCCGGGGCTGTGGGGGGGGGGGGGGGGGGGTGGCGGCGCAGGACTCTGGAAGGTCATGTGGTGAAAGGGACATAGGGTAAAGTGATACAGGCCCCCTCTCAGGGAGCTGTAATGGAAGTGTCTTGGGAAAGTTTGGCCAGCGAGCCGTGGGCGGAGCCTTCCGGCGGAGGGGGGGCAAGGCGGAGATTCCACAGGGGGGCCCTGCCGGAGCCTGTGGCTAAAAGCAGCAGTGTGGGAACCCTGACACAGCGCTGCAGTAACGTTAGGAGAACGTCACGTGCCGCCGAGCGTCCTAATGGCATGTGAAACTACGCGCTTCTAACCCCCGACCCCCAAGGGCCCAATCGGCAACCTTCTCCCCTCCTGGCACCGCCTTTCTTACGCTCCTGGTTACGCAACGTCTTGTCCTGTTTTTTACGCGGTGTCTTTGTACCGAGTTTAGTCCCGGTTTTGAGACCTTGGTGGCTTTGAGCTCCCGATTTGTATTTTATTCTCCTTGCCTGCCTTTTTAAAACTTCACCTTCCTCTTTTGAGCGCTGTTTTCATTGTTACAAAGACGGACCTGTGGAACCGTTAGAAATAAATCGCTAGGCTGTGAAGTTAAGAACCGAGGTTTCCTTTGTATTCCCTGAGGTTTTGAAATAACACGGCCCCTCCCGTGGGTGAGGGGGCATACTTGTTTTAATGCCCATTTGTTTGTATGAAATGGTAATTAAAAGGAAAGAAAATTCCATTGTTTTAATGCTTCAGAAAAGGTGTAACCTGGCCTGTCACACAGGCTACATCTCTGGATGTGAAGGGGTCTCATCCAGGAATTAAGATCTTTCTTCCGCAAAACCTGCTATTATATAATGAATGGCGGTGTAAAATAAGGAAATCAATTCGCTAAGTGGCTCTCGGTCAAATTAACCTCGCCCGAAAAACCCCCCCAGGGTTTTGGTGGCCGACCCGCTGTTTTGATTGGAGACGGGCCCATCAGTCTGCGGCGAGCGAGTTGCTCTAGTCGCCAAGGGAAACTTGCTTTTATTACCCCCCCAAAAAATAATATATTAACACATTGTGAGTGTGAGTGTGTGTGTGTGTGTGTGTGTGTGTGTGTGTGTGTGAGTGAGTGTGTGTCAGTGTGTGTGTGTGTGTGTGTGTGAGTGTGTGTGAGTGTGAGTGTGAGTGTGAGTGTGTGTGTGTGTGTGTGTGTGTGTGTGTGTGTGTGTGTGTGTGTGTGTGTGAGTGTGAGTGTGAGTGTGAGTGTGAGTGTGAGTGTGAGTGTGAGTGTGAGTGTGAGTGTGAGTGTGAGTGTGTGTGTGAGTGTGTGTGTGGTGTGTGTGTGTGTGTGTGAGTGTGAGTGTGAGTGTGAGTGTGAGTGTGAGTGTGAGTGTGAGTGTGAGTGTGAGTGTGAGTGTGAGTGTGAGTGTGAGAGTGTGTGTGTTGGCTGGCGGAGCTCTTGAGCTGCCCCAACTTGCGTTTAGTGTTTGAGGTGTATGACGGCGCGCTGAGGGAGTTATTTAGCGGCTCTCGCCGTGTCGTTTTGAGTAGCGTGTTGCTCGCGGGCGTGTCCCCTCGGCTGCTCCGAGGGCCGGTCCCGGCCTTTCGTTTTCGCTTTTGGTCTGATCGAGCCGGGCGCCGTTACTCTCGCCCGATCCTCTTGTGGCCCATGACAAGGGCGCCAACGCATGACCGTTACAGGCGCTTTAAAAAAAAATAATAAAGTCTACTAAAATTCATGTTTTATTTTTCGGAATTATTATTTTTCTATTATTTTTCTCGCCCCCTGAAATATTTTGATGACCTTTATAAAATTGGGGTCGTAACCTCGTTTCACGGAGTGCAAGTGTGCATGTTTTTAAAAAAAATGTTTTTCGTACGTTCAGCTGCAGTAAATTTGGCACCGTTGCATGTGTGCTGCACACTGAGGGAACGTTGTGGGATTAACCCACGGGGACCGTAGGTACTTGGATTTGGATGCTATGCTTTTGCCCTCGCCGACATTTGCAGATACATTTAAAATTTGCAAAGTTTAAATTGAGGTGAAGTAGAAATTCGAGCGCACGAGTACGATAAAGAAACATTGACAGTGGTGTTTGGATGTCCCGCCTGGGTCGGCAACCGATGTCTCACTCTCGGGAAAGGGAAGGTCGACGTCTGAGGATGAGCTTGTCACGGGTCAAAGGTCACGTCGTAATGCGCAGTTGCCTCGTGCACGGACCCGGCTGGACCACGCGTCATAGCAACCCGCGGAGAACAGCGTCGCGCCAGACTGTCGCCTCGTCAGGAGGGAGCCGGGTAGAAGCGGTGCATGCTGGGACTATAAACAAACAACCAAACAATATAAATAAGTCCTAAGTTCTCCAGAGTGTCTCTGACGAGCTGGGGGAGGGAAAGGAATGAAAACTGTCAAAATAAAGCTCGCTCGTCATCCATTATTAACATTACCTAAACATACTATCTGTGTATTTATTCGCTCATTTGTCTTGTTAACATCCTCTTCTTAAGCAAAAATAAATAAGTAGATAAATAAATAAATAAAGGAGTGGTGCGTCGCCCGCGTGTGACAGGGGGGGGTTGTGTGGTTTTGGACGCGCCGCGCGTTGCGCTTCCTGTCTCATTAAGGCGCCGCATTGCGTCGGCGAAAGGGACACTTTGAGCGTCGGGGGCCCGTTATCTCCAGCGCTCCCCGTTTCTCTGTGACGAGACGGAGCCTCTTTTTCTGATGCGAGCGCACAAAGAATGCTCTCGTCTTCTGTTTAGGTCTCTCTCTCTCTCTGTCTCTCTCTGTCTGTCTGTCTGTCTGTCTCTCTCTCTCTCTGTCTCTCTCGCTTCGTTTTCTGTCTCTCCGTCTAACTCTCCCTCTTTCTCGCTCTGTCTGTCTCTCTTCCTCCCTCTCTCTGTCTCATGGAGTCATGCCTTGAAAGCCAAGAGGAAAGAGCAGTTTGTGATTAGGCAAGTGGCTGGAGCTCTTAACTTGCGTTGAAATAGCAGGGGAAGGGGCTCTTATTTTGACTCTGCATTAGAACGGCGGTTGGAGTTTAGCAGCTCCCTTTGCGATTGGCTGAATCAGAGCCCAGCTTTCAGCGGACTCCCGCCGACGCTTATGTAAAGAAATGCGGTGTAATCGCGATTTCCCTGCGTCGTGCGTGTTTTGTGTGCGCATGCAGGAGAGGACATGTGTTTGGTTGTACGGTCAGGCCCAGACAATCCTTGCCTTGCTCTGCTTTAATTCCCTGTGATGTAATCGCTTGGAAAGTGTAGCACCGGAACGGCGGGGGGGTGGGGTGGGGTGGGGGGGGGTCTCTCTCAGAATCGGAGCAGCGTAGCTGTAGTGGCGAACTGTGCAGCTGCTCTTCCACGGAATGCTGGCAGAGAGAACCGTAACGAAGTACAGTTTATGATAATGCGCAAAGTCTACTTTTACACACTTTCCAAATCCGAGGACGGTCCCGCCGCCGCGCAGAAGGTCGGTCCATGCCTGACGTGCGACGCCGCCCCTCGGCCGTTAGTGCCAGACTTGCACCTGGGCCTCGCCCGTTAGCAGCTGTGCGGCGCACGGACTTCTAAATTCCATTCATTTTGCTCTTGATTCTTCCGCTGTCAGAGTGTTGGACTGAAGGTGACGTGAATTTGTCTGGAGGGGACGTGACCTCGTGCCGCGACGGGCAGGGGCGCGTCGGACCAGGAAGTCGCAGGGAGCGCTTCCTGGTGCGCGGAGCGGAACGGCGCGGCGGTCAAAAGGGCGTTCGATGGAAACGAGGCGGGAACATGGAAACACCTGGCCACCCTAGGCCCCGCTTGCCACTCTGCTGTCACCCCCGAACCCCTCCTCCTCCCTTCAGGGACCGAGTGGAGCCAATCACACGCGAGCGTTCTCAGAACGTTGACGCAATGTCGTAGCGACGCCGTTTCGGCGTTATGACTCGTCGTCACGGCGACGTGGTGCCTCCTGCAGGTAGAAACGAAACGCTTTCGTTTTCTTTTCTGATATGATTACTGAATCGTATTTTTGTAAGTTGATTATGGCATTAATTAGGTGAACCCCTTTTTGCTGAAATACGGCGTTTGGTTGCACTTACTGTCTCATTCTTGATTTACAGCGGTCGTCTTCCTTTCCGTATGTTTGAATGCTCACCCATCTACATGCTCCATGGCTGGCCTTCCTCATAAGGGCTTTTGGGGCTGTGTGTGGTGCGCCCGTTGCTCTTTATTAGCCTGTTGAGCCGGGCTGTTTGAATGTAGCGGCCCGGCGCGTTCGGTCTGAATCGGGCCATTGGAGCCGGGGCGCGAGGAGAGCCTCCATAACAAAGGAACTGGCACAGGCATTCCGTACGGCTGCAGCGATCCAAAAAAAAAGGATCCCCTCAGCTTTGAACTTTCTCTTTTTCTGTCTGCATCAAAAAAGAAATCGATAAACGAAACTTCGCAAGGCACGTGTATCACTTTTCTCAACCCCCCCCCCCCCCCCCCCCCCCCCCCCCCCACCCCGCCCAATCATTTGTTCGTTAGAGGAGGTTGTCGAGGAGACGACACCGCATGGGATCCGGACGGCTCGCAGGAAATCAGTGGACGGCTGTTTTTACGCACGTGGAGACGGCGCGTGAGGGGAAAAATAGTTTTTGAAAATGATGGACTGGTTTCACCCGTACAAAAAAAAAAAAATATATATATATATATATATATATATATATATAAATAAAGTAAAACATCCAAGTCTGTCAGAAAAGTAAAAAAACAAACAAAAAAAAACAAAGGATATGGGGGAAGAAAGGACTGCTTAAATTTGTTTCATCCAGCCGTGCAGCAGCGTTTGTGGCTGTCTTCCTGCCGCTTGTTGTCGTCGTGGTTTCCCTCTCTCCTTGGTCGCGGGGCGGTTTTTTTTGTGCGGCGGTGATTGATGACGCGTGAGTTCAGGTTCACCGGCGGCGTGTGCGTTCTGCGGACCTGGGCAGAATGTCGGGGGGGCGAACGCGCCGTTGAGCAAGACTGTGGTGTCGAGGTGGCGGGGCCACCGGGGGCCGCTTCCCGCCGCCCGCTCGGCGAACGAAATTACGCAATCGTTTACGCTATGAAGGACGTACTGAACGTTTCCCAGATTTCTCCAAATGTATAATTTTGCTTATTTGATTTCAGAAATATGAGAAATATACTGTACTTCCTTTACATGCAGTAAGTGATTATATAAGTGCATTTAATGGATTCATTCTAAATAAAAACAACAAGCAGGATTCCTGAGTAAAGTTTGCCTGTCTGTCAAAGGCAGTATGCAAAACTAGATATCCCTGAGGATTGAAGGTTTGGTACTGTTCTGAAGATGTCGAAGCAGTAAGCACTTTCTTTAAGTGTCAAGAAAAACACTGCCGAGACATTTGCAATAAGCAAGTTGCAAACAATAAGAAAACTTTTGTGTCTTTATGCCACCTTTGAAAACGGTTGCAAAGGCTGTGCGTATTTGCGGTTCCTGGATGAAAACCAGTCCTCAATATTTTAAGGCCTCATAATAGTTCTTTTTCTCAAATTATCGGCACAAACCTTGGAGACACGTTTCTATTTGTGATACTGTAATCAATTTGTGCTTATATCCCCAACAGTTAGTATGTTGTTTAACCTAATTTGCATAATACATCCAAAATCTGTCTTTAGATAGGTCTACGGTTGTTTATGAATAGTTATTGGTTATTCCATCACTTTAATAACTTATAAGTTTGCAAGAAAAGTCCAAAAAACAAATGTGTTAGTCTCATATTGATACCTTAAACCGTCTCAGAGGGGATTTAGATGTTTTCCACAAAAGCTGATATGGTGGAAAATCCAGTATGGCAAACTTGAACCAATTTTCTGAGTTCTCCAACTCACGGTGTGGTTTACGGTTAAAATAACATACCAAGACACACCGCTACAGCGCCACCATGAGGGCCTTTTACAAGCCTGCCAAGTTTTTGACAAATGATAAACACGTTATAGCCAAGCTGGCAGAAGAGAATTAAAATAAAAATCCATACAATAACAGCGGGGTGTCTGCGCACCTATGGTGCTTGGCCCCCTTAATAAATTATTATTTTTTATTTTTTGTAATATATTTTTATCGCCGTTCTCGCCAAACGCCTGACGGTCTGTTTTCCGCAGAGAGTCTAGCAGCGAGCTCCGTGTAAACTGCGAAATGACTCCTTAACCCTGCGAAGAGAATCCCCTGGAACAGTGAGCGGTACACCGGGGTACTTCTGGTGAAGGATGGTTTGTACCGAAAGCCCTGGGCTGTAAATATTGGCCCAGTGAAGGAGGAGGTGCCAACGAGGGTAAACTTGAGCGGCAAACAACGCATGATCTGTTCTGTGGAGGGGGGGTGGGGGTGGGGGGGGGGGTTGCAGTTCCACGTGCCCTGGGCTGACTCTAATCGATTTTTTTGTGACTAGGGACTGTGGAATGGGCCACCGTCAGCAGACCGTCCCGGAGGGGGGGCTGTGGTTCACGTAGCCGGCCCCGCTCCCCTCGCTTAAATTGAGGAAATGATTTGCTAATTGTGAGTGTTAATGAATTATCAATTGATTAGCAACAGCTTTGACTGTACGTGAAACACTTACGCTGCTGCCAGGCCAGCGGCAAGCTTGTTGCCTTCTACTCTGAGATATCTCTTACAGTAATTCTAAGATGTGGCATAGAATGCTTTTCTTTTTATATATTCTGTCATAAGTTTTGCCAGAAGATTCTGAGCTTGCATCTGGGAACCAGGTGTGAATCACAAGTTCAGGTTTCACTTTGATCACCTGTAGGTAATCACAGTCATGGTTTACTCGGTGCTGTAGTCCCCTGTAATCCCACATTTACGGCAGGAAGCATTGTGTGCACACGTGTGTGGCATTTGCACACGTTTGTTTGTGTGTGTGTGTGTGCCTGTGTATGTGTGCACACGTGCTTTCGCTTGTATGTGTGTGCGCATGCATGTGTGTATGTGTGTGTACGTGCGTGTGTGTGTGTGTGTGTGTGTGTGTGAGTGTGTGTGTGTGTGTGTGCACATGCATGTGTGTGTGTGTGTGTGTGTGAGAGAGTGTGTGTGTGTGTGTGTGTGTGTGAGAGGGTGTGTGTGTGTGAGAGTGTGTGTGTGTGTGTGTGTGCACATGCATGTGTGTGTGTGTGTGTGTGAGAGAGTGCATCTGTTTGTGTGTGTGTGTGTGAGTGTGTGTGTGCATGTGTGCATGCATGTGTGTGTGTGTGAGAGAGTGTGTGTGTGCGTGTGTGTGTGTGTATGCGTTTCCATCTGTTGTGGCTGTGTGTTGGCCTGCCCATTGAAAGCCCCTGGCCTTCGTTTAGTGAGGGCAGTGAATGTGTAATCGTGGTGTTGCGTGGCTCACCCCGGTGTGCTGAAGTGGGCTTCCTGAAGCTTCTTGATCGTGGCGCTCCTGTAGTTCACAGGAGTCCCCTCCCCTGGGGTCCTCAGAGAACTGTTACTGTTTTTGTTTTTTTTTTTTCTTTTATTTTGCTTTGTTTTTCATTTCTTTCTTTCAACTTCCTGTTTTGAAACCCATTAAGGATGCGAGTTTCCTCGCCGGGAGAGAACCCATGTCCTTTTGAAAGCCGTCCAAGTGCAACATGGGACAAACGGAGAGATTCTTATCAGTAAGCGGTCTTGTAGTGGGGATGGTGGTGAGGGGGGACACAGGGTAAACGTAGGACAAGGAACTCCATGCTTTTAATTTTGTGATGAGTTAAACTAAAGGTCGTTATTTGTGTTTACTGTAGTGCTGGCTTCACACACCAGTTTTGGATCTGCTGGGTCATATGCAAGGCTTACATTGTGATCCTTCCACCTTCCAGCCATGCTTTGTGAATTTTGTAACTTAACGCTTAACTTCAGGCTTTTAATAGCTCTTTGAAACTCAAGCTTTTAGACCATTTTTATTTTTATTAGGCCTACATGTTGATTAATTAAATTGTAAATATTTTTACCGCACGTACCACACCCAGAAAAATGCTAAGTATTTTTCAATTGGTCATTTTGATGCATGCCAGTATTCTGTTTATGAACTTAAAAAGATCAAATCTGAAACTGCTGCGAAGCAGTTTGTAGAATAGGTCGGGTCCAGATTTTTTGTTTGGGCTAATACATCCATGTTACGCCGATTGTGGCTTTATTCTTTCTGTTTTGTTTTATCTGTGGAGAGATGGCTTTTGCAGTCGTGGTTGAAGTCTCCTGCAGGAAAGACTAGGACGTATTGCAGACACATTTCTGCCGAGGTGTTCTGTCTCTGATTATGACATCGCCGAAGCGGGGGAGGTCAGGTGACACCAAACCCTCCAGCAGGAGTGTTTGGAAGAGGTGCTGACCTGCAAGCATTGGCAGTTGGCCTTTTTCAAGATGTATTTTATTCTGTATTTGTGTTTTGTTTACTCAAAACTGAAATCCCTTGTGTCAGGTCCCCCTCACTGTAAATATGCAGTAAGTTGAGACCAGAGTTGCACAGGATTCTTTTCAAACCATTTTCACTGTCGGATATTCAGTTTGTCAGATTTTTTTTTCTGTGTGCGCGCGCTGAACAGCTGGTGGACACTTCTCCTGTGACCTACTGTGGCCTGGCATTTATGTATTTTTTATATATTTTTTTCTGTATATTGTTCTTATGCTGTTAAAATAAAATACGTTTACTTTATGTAACTGTTCATAGAGCAGTTTTGATTGTGTTTGGCACAAGCTATTTAATTTTTGTGGGGAAGGCCATGTTTATGAAAAATAAGAATTACATTGTTTTATTTCCTGATGAAGTTATTAATGTATATTTATAATATTTCTTTTCTTTATTGTAATATTTCACATCCTATTCTTGCTGAGAAGTCTAGCAGCACTGCCTGGACTGTGTCTTCGAGGGGAGCGGGGGTGGAAGTTGGGGGGGGTTTGAGGGGATCTCTGGGTTGTCCAGACGGGTGACAGGGTTCATGTCCCGGCCCCGCCCCTCTCCTCTCCTCAGTGTGGCCCTCGTGCACGTCTTCGTAAACCCGACTGCCTGTAATTGAGGTGTAGTTGAGGTGTAATTGAGGCGTAATTAAGGTTTAACCGAAGGCAATTGCACCCTTAGGGCACCACTCGGAGCGTCGCTGCTGCGCAAACAGCAGGGTGTCGCCATCCGGCGGCGAGGGGCGGCGCGGCGCGGCGGGTGGGGGGGTTGGTGGGGGGGTGGGGGGTGGGGGTGGGGCGGTGGTGAGCAGGGACAGGGTGCAGAGGCCAGTTTGCCGGTTTTCTGGGTCTGAGTGGAGATGGGCCCAGCCCATGCGTCATTAGCTCTCCACCCCAGATTTGTCTCTCTCCATCTGTCTCACTTGGTGTTTGTGGGGCGTGGAGGCGTTCGCGTTCCAGCTTGTAGCTCCCTGCACCGGTCTCTGAGGGGAATTCACTCAGGAGAAAGGGCTTGCATTCCTCTCTCTTTCTCTCTCTCCCCTTTCACCAATCTCTCGCTCTCTCCCCCAGCCCTGATCTGTTTTTCTTCCTCTTGCCCTCAGTCTTTCTCTTCCTCAATGTCTTTTTCATCCCCTCATGTCCTCTCTCTCGCTTTCTCTCTCTCTCCCCCTCTCCCTGCCCCCCCCCCACACCATGTCTATTTCAGTAAGTTGGCTCGTCCTCCAGCCAAACTTGTGTACACAAGTTTCCCCTTTTGTTTTTTCCCCGGGGTACTGAATTTATCCGCCCGTGCCTCTTACGCAGCAGAGTTAGGTGTGTTTCCTGCTTTCATTTCCGTTACATGGAGGCTGGTTGTGCCTTAGGGATGAAGCACAACCAGTGAATAGTCTAGATCTTCTTGATTACTTTTTTGGATTACTGTTCATCTGTTTTCTTCTGGTACAATCTGTTCACGCACTTATATTGAAAAACATTAAAGAATATTTGAAAATGCAATTTTTTCTCAAGTTAGTACTTTGTTTAATCATAGTTTGGAGCCGTGTCTGTGTTTTGCCTTTTTGTAATGCTGTATGTCTTATAATCTTGTCGCCACTAATTTAGGGTTTTTTGGGTGTTATTTAGTGTTTAAAGTGCCTGTATTGGGGGAGGAGCCTGGCGGGGTGTGCTGGAGCTTGCTGGGGTGGGGGAGGGGGGGGGACAAAATGTTCAGGGGTCTTTGGGGTTCACCAACCTTAATCATATGGGTGAATTGGGCGAAATTCAATCTCGTGAAATGGCAGAACTTGCCCACCTTCATCCTGCATCCGTGACCCCAGGGCGGCTTTGGAGGATCGGATAGAGGCCTGCACCGCTGCACGTGCGGCTCCACTTCCTCTATACTACTCCATCTACACTTCTGCCTCATCTACACAGTACCACCTGTATCTACACATCTCTGCTTACATCTACACGACTCCACCCAGATCTACACAACGTAGACCACATCTCCACAACTCCACCCAAATCTACACATCTCTGCTTACATCTACTCAACTCAACCCAAATCTACACATCTTTGCCTACATATCCGCAACTCCACCCAGATCTACACAACGTAGACCACATCTCCACAACTCCACCCAAATCTACTCAACTTTGCCTACACCTCCGCAACTCCTCCCAGATCGACACAACTCCACCCACGTCTATGCGTCTCCATCCTCTGTGGCGGATGGAGGAGAGTGTTATGGGGCTGCCAGTCGCGGCCTAGCAGAGAGACGGAGCGTCGCTGCGCGCGACCTGGCGTTTCCTCCGAGCGCTCGCGCCCGCGCTGGGAGAGCGGTGTGGACGCGGGGCGTGCGCCGGAGACAGGCTGCAGAGCCGCGTGGACGCGGGGAGGTGAAATGTGAAAGGCAGTTGGCAGGTCCACAGAAACACACTGTGCAGAGCTTGTAAAGAGCGGGGAGCCCGGGCGCGATCGGGCTGGATCATGTTGAAAATCACTTTGCACCCTCTGCCCCCCCCCCTCCCCTCATCCCACCAGGGGACTAGAAAAAAGAAGTAAAAAATAAGCATACTTAAGATACACATCCTGCCTGGGTCTTTTTATAGAGCTGGAGGCTTACATACAGAGTATCTACAAGCCAGCGCTTGAACGCTGAGGACTGTGTGATGTCACAGAATTGTGATGTCACTGAGGACTGATGAACACTGTTCTGTGCTTCAGGGCTTATTCAAAAAAATGCTCACCCGGCTATGAATTTTCATGAGGGGGAGGAGTTAACTCACATTGCCTTGGTTCTTCTTTTCCACTGACTGGCGAATTCGAGGGCACTTGCTAGCCCCTGGTTATGATTACTGATTCTGGTGGGGCATCATTCCTTGCAGCAGACTAAAAAACTGTTGTGGTAAAACTGTTTAGCTTCCTCTTCATTTGATAGATGACTCTCTTCTTTGCTTATAGATTGGAAACGTGAGCTGCGCTAAGGGTTACGGAGGAGGTTATTCAGTGCAGATTCTCCGGATCGTAGCTTTATTCTAAGCAATAACTACAATATTACTCTACAGAGAATCCCAGGAGTCTCCTGTATCCAGAAAAGCTATGATAGATTGATGTTTTATAGCCCTTGGTTACCAATGTTTCAATTTCATTTTGGAGAAATCATGTTTTTTGTTAGTTCGGTATTTCAAAATACTACAGTGCCCATGAGCCTCAGTGCCTGTCACTATGGTGATAGCACAGTCCAGAGCCTGTGAAATCAAAGAATTCCAGGTGGCATCCTCATTGTCCAGTCTAACCAACTTTACCTCAACAAAATAGCAGACCTACAGAAATTGAGCTCTGTGATTGGATGTTTATGCAATACTCAAGATGAATATTTTATGTATCTTCTAAAATTATGCACACAAATGTGTATATTTCCCTTTTTTTCAATGAGCCAAAATTTTTTCAACGCTTGCTAATTTTCCAGGGTGATGATTCATCCAGGACTTTTATGCCCATCTCAGATTGGGAAATGCCTGAACTGTGCATCATGTTAGACTGTCAAGGTAAAAAGCGAATGGAGTTTTTTATTCCGGAAGCTAAGACCCTCATAATAACCACGCCCACGTTTCAACTCTATTGAATGTCTATTAATGTTCAATAACCATCTGGCAAACTAGTGCCTTTGTTAGCATAAAACATGGAGTAATTAGCTGGCTACCTGGACCAATATGAATGTGGCTCATTTGACAATGCTTTTACACTGTAGGTAGCTAGCTAGCTGAATATCTAAAGTGGAGCTTGCAATATCACATCACCCTGAAAATAGGCTAGCTATTGATTAGCTTTCTGTTTTCAGTGATAGTCAATGGAAATTGCTTTGTTCACCAAACCTTATGTATTTTAAATATTGTGTATTTTTTCTAATCCCAGCAGAAATGCTAAATATATGCTACTATTAATGTTGGTGAGCAAGTTGCATTTTATTTCAAATTACATTCTTGCTGTGAATCACTTTTGCGGCCTCTAAGAATATTCAGATATACTGTATATCCATTTGTAGGGGACGTGCTGCAGAAGATAGACAAGCTTATGTGGGCTGTGATGGAAGTGACTGTTAAAAGTAAAATAAAGATGGCAGCTTATTAATTGAATGCCCTGAACGTGACTCGGTGGACATGTTTACATGTCCTTGTCTTTGGACAGCGGCAGTCCAGAGAATGGCAACAGGGTCTCGTTTGTTTCTTTTTTGTTTTGTTTATGTTTGCCAAGTTCCCCGCTTTAATTGTGTCTGCCGGGGAGCGTGGTTTCACCATAAAGTGCCCCTTTAAACTTGCCCCTTTAAAAAAAAATAATAATAAAGTTTACGCGTGTGTGTATCTCAGTGGCTGTCGCAGCATCTTTGGGTTTGTTACCGCAGCAGCCTGCTGTGGTTCCAGGCTGTGGTCAGGTTAGCCTCCCTTAACCGCTCGGCTACCCCTGCCGAGTGCTGAGAAGCCCCCGCCCCCCCCCCCCCCCCCCGCCCTCCACACTCACACTCCCGAGTCCCCCCCCCTCCTCGTCCCCAGCCCAGCCCCAAAAGTTATGTATGGGCCCCGCTCCGTCGGAGGCAATGGTGTGCACCCCGTCACACCCCGTCCCGCGCCTCTCCTCCCCCTCCATCCCTCGCTCATTGCGCCGTGTTTTGTCCTCCCTAATGATGACCATCCATCAGCTCGACCGGCGGCCGCGCGCCGAAGATGGATGGAATTAGCGTCGAGGGAGAGGGTTCAGCGAAGACGCGTAATTACGCTGTCGGGGTACCCCACGCGCAACCTTAACACGGCCAGCGCTGTTAATTACGGGGTCCCTCACATGGGCAGATTCACCCCATGGAGCTCCTAATAACAAGTGACTGTTACAGTCGTTTAGGAAGGATTCGTTTATTTAGGGTGTGTGTCTGAGTGAGAGAGAGAGGGTGTGTTAATACAAGAGAATTTAGAAACTTTTTTGCTGTCCTTTTTTTTTTTAACAATTAATGCGCATTTGTCTTTTGCTGTCTCACACAGAAAGACAGACATTCAGACAGACAGACACACACACACACACATACACAAACAAACTAAAGAGTGTGGTTTTCAAATGCAATTTCCTCATGTCTCCTCTTCATTTTTTTATTTTTTTTTTTATCAAACAGCATTAGAATATTTCCTAGTATGGCAGTGTTGGGTACCAGACAGCAGTGCAGCATGTGTTGAGGCTTTGATGCTCATTGCTATCACGGTTCTGTGTATAAACTGGGAACGTTATTTCCTGTGTTTCTCATACCCTGGCAAGTGATTTAGGGATCTTAAAAAAAAATCACAGTATAGACTGTATAAGAAATTAAAATTGGGCTGAAGTCTATCTAATTAAATAAGTCTTGGGAAGTCCAGGAAATGTCTTAATTTCATATGAAAACATCGGACCACAGGATCTTAGCTAACCAATTAACCTTGGCTCAGCTCATTAAAACAGTCTTTCATGGTGTAGAAGAGTGACTTATCTGTGAACACAAGGACATGAAAGACAGAATTTGTAAACTCCAAAATCTGACTGTAATTGGAAGGGTAGATAGGAACAACCGTTAATGAACTGACACAGTTGAACTGACATAAAAACTAAAACTAATAATGGTAGAAATAAAAAAGTCATTATCATGTTGTCTTAATATGATTTTAGAAAACTAAATTTTAAGGATAAAAATACAGTAAGTGGATGAAAGAAACCTATATATTTTATATATATATTTATATATGTGTGTGTGTGTGTGTATTTCACACACACATTTCTTTGATTACCGTATGAAATTCTTGGTCTGTATCTCGACAGTAATATTAAGCTGGTTTGAATAGCTGAAAGCTGAGGGTTGGCTGTGATGCTGTGATATTCTTCAGTGACCTTTCTGTGTGAGTTAAGGGCCGTCTGTGATTCTGGGATACAGCCATTCTCAGAAGGACAATCGCCCATTGATTTTACATTTAAAAAATAAATTAATTCGGAAAACCTTCTTTTTTAAAAAAGCTGTCAATCTAATTCCTTCCCGTAAATATATCTGCAGTTTGCAATGTAATTGGAGTTAAACATTGAAAAAAAAAAAAAAAAATTAAACCGTCTCAGTACAAATACGCTGTGGAACGGATTCTGAAAAGATAAGTGGCTTCACAGGTGAATTGGAAGAGAAATTGTTTAGTTATGTTTCTCCTTCATATTTTCCTGTAATTGAAAGGAGGTCTGAGGAAGCACTTGAGTAAAGGAGCTTTATTAAAGTGCGGTGGCCGCTCTTCCGTGCCCAGTCTAATAACCTCCCGCGAGCGTGAATGCGCGCACGTGCAGCGTGCGGTCCAGCTTCAGGGACGCCCTGAGGTGCTGCCCAGACCGCCAGCGGAGCACCTAGTGGCCGCTTCTCCTTAACACAGCCTGCGTTCGGTGCTCGCCTTAACGCTGACCCTTAAACCGAGATTCAACTCAAGGTTCTCTGGGGGGGGGGGGGAATCCGTTTGTGCAAGCGTAAACTCGAGGAAGGTGTTCAGTTGGCCATACTGTTTAACTCTTTTGGTGATACCTCTCGAACTGTACATTTTCTACCTGTGTGGCCGCACCTGGATACTGCCTTTGTGTGGTGTGTGTCTGGAAGGGGGGGGCTCTGTTCCATCACCTGCAGTACATGGCTTCCTCTCCATTCCCTGTGTTTCTCCATCTCATTGAAAGTCCATTAGTCTCACGGTAGCAGGCATTATCAGCACGTTGCTGTTTATTCACAGATAGGATGTGACCACGTCCATGCCTGCTCCTTACAGACATTACAAATAATTAACCCTGCGCCCATAGTTCTCTCTCTTTCTTTTTTATTTGCCCTTTTTTTATAAATGCGCTAATCAGTTAATGGGATTTACATCTATTTCTGAGCCCCACTCTCCCGATGTTTGTGCACCTTCTTTCTTTGGTGTTGTAAGGTCACCTCTTACTGAACACCAGATACACAATCTCCAGTGCCATCCTCCTTAGCGTGGGCTCATGTTATGATTTAGGCCTTAAGGGGAGCGATATATACTAATGCTAATGTTAAGTGGCGAATAGAGATGGTAGCTGGAGAGCTGCGTCTGAAACATCGTTACCCAGGCTGAAGGAGAATGCGCTGTGGCTAAGTCCTGCCGTTGAATGATTCTCCTAATTCACTTGTGCTCACGACATTTATAGCTTCCTGGTGGTAAGTAATATTGATTGTCATTTCACAAAGTCTTGATAAACACGCAACATTTTACGAATCATAATAAATCAATAAGTAGTGTTTACTTAAATGTGAACAGTATTAATATACTCAGCACACGCACACACTCTCTCACACACACACAAACGCACACACACACACAAACACACATGAACGCACACGCATACACTCTTTTTTTTAAGACAGGCCTTTATGTTGACAAAATACATGCTTTGATATTTCATGTGATGTACTTTAATAAAAATGTATACGCCTATGAATTCAGATCAGAAAAAGAATTAGCGCGTATTTGTATCATGCAGGATTTATTCTTCATTAACATAATGCATCATCTCTGTAAAAATATTTGGTATATGTTTAATAACAGAACCCAAAATAGTGTTTTTACTGTTTGGATAAATAATAGAATAGTGACTCGATGCAGCCTTGTGGCTTTCGTCAGGGAGATAAATTTAGGCTTTCGAGAGCAGGATTGGGCTCAGTAGTCTGAAGCGCTGTGTGAAGTATATTGGTTTCATTGCACTTGTTACCCATCACCCTTTTCTCCTTCACAAAAGCAAATGGCTACGAAATCCGACTAGCCCATTAAAGAGTGATATTTTCATCTCGCCAATTCTCGGCACTGTATCAGGGCCCGTATTGTTCAGTGCCGGGAAAACCTGCGCCTTGACAGATAGTAGATATCCCCACCGTCGGCTGTTTGGACATTTCTGTCTTTTGTGACATGGGAAAAAAAGACAGGCAAGAAAATAAAAAGCAACTAAATAATGTCAAAAGATCAGAAATCAATGTGGCGTAGGAACCCGATCCCGGTCTCGGTGTAAGCGCGCACGTTTCCCCCCCGCATTAAGTCCACCGGAGCGTCTTCTGCAGGAGCCGGAGTTGCTTTTGTTCACCCTCTCCGAGATGTAACCCTAGCATTAGGAAGGCTTCTTACCATGTTTGGATATCAGCAAAAAATAGGCTTTTACTTAAAGGTTACGAACCAAGGTTTATTGAGTTACACGTTCATCATGGCTTTAAAACAATGTCGAGGGTTCATAATTTCAGCAAAGCAGGATTTTTAATGCGACAGATCTGATTTCTGTTGCAATTTACAGGGTAGGCTAGTACCTAATTCGGAAAGGGGGGGGGGGGGGGGGGGGGTTGCAATAAAACATTAAGACACTAATTTACGTCAGGGTAGTTTGTTGGAACAAACCGTCCTTTCAGTGTTATCTTTTCTATCTGTAAATACACAAACAAAAAGACAAATTTTATCTTCATTTTAATTTCAAAGAGCACTATTGTTAGCAAATCTATCAGTATATTTTATTTGTAAATACTGAAATACCACTGCCATGGGCAGGCATTGAGCTGCAAATTTCTACAGTGTTTTTTGTAACATTCAAAATAAGTATTTATTATTTTGTTATAAAAGCAGAATTATTGTACATATTTGTGTAGCCTATGTTGTGATTTGCTGTTTGAGCAAATCAGGTTCTAGCTATGGACTGAAATTTTCAAAAAATTGTTAGTTTTGACTGGACGATTATTTTTTACGACAAATTCTGAAACTTTATTTCTGTGGGAAACCGCATTTAAGCTCAAGCTTATTTTAGCGAAATTCTAATCAACACAATCTTTTGAGCTGACCCGTTTGATAGTCAGTATTGCATTGTTTGTCTTTATTTATTTATTTTCGGTGATGGGAATGGGTTCGGTTTGTGTCCCTGGTTTCTACCTCTGTGAGAGTTGTGATCTGTTATAATGAGAGAGAGAAAAAAATCCACCCGCTATACTTTGTGTTGCACACTGAGACCAGGAGATAGACACAGGATTAAAAAAAACAATTTCTGGACATTTCTAGAAGATAAATTTAATTTCTTTGCTATTTGGAGGTCTTCTTTGAAAATGCAATTGTAATGAACACATTCAGAAACCGGAGAATAGATTTACCCTCAGCTTCAAATAAGTCCGCGTTATCGGGCTCTCTCATTCGCTCCTTCCTATTTTCGAGCTGCTAATTGATGTTTTTGATGTTGGCGAGAAAATTGAAGAAAATGTCATGTGTGAACCGGCGCGGAAGTTAATAAGATTGACTTCGTTGGCGGAATTCACAATGAGCGCAGAGACGGCATAATGGGACCGCTGCGAATTCGTACGCCGTCTTAGGGGGAGCGAAATCGACACCTTGCGCTATAGGCCCGCGGTCGATATGGAAAGATGGAACATTTGGGAAGGTTCCCTAATCTCGATCCTTTTTTGTTGTTTCTCTTTTTCTTTTTTTTCTTTTCTTTTTTTTTTTTTTTTTTTTTTTTTGCTGTTGTTTTCCCGCTTTGGTGTGTGGAGCTGCTGATTCGGGCGTATAAGCAGCTGTTTATCCGGAGGGTTCCTGCCCCAGACCAAGCCAACACTTCTGAAGAGTCTCCCAGGGCCCCCCAACAATACTCATTGTTTATGCTGTTTTGAGTTTGAAAGCCACAGAGCTTTAAAAGGTTAGATTAAGATGTGTCTACAGATACACTAATATCAGTCAGGGTCATTGCATATGCTTGGGCGATGTGAAATAGAGCTCGAACTTAAATCCCTCTGAATAAAAGGATAGAAGCACCACCAAGGTAGCTCCATCTTGAGCCATTTATTGAGCGTTGGCCGAGAGCCGAGCTGAGTCCATTGTTCTAAATCTCTCCCTCCTCTAGGTTTGTGTATAATAGATGTACGTTTTCATAAAAAAAATGTATTTGCGTTTTTCTTGACGATGAATGAGTGAAGTTCCAGTTTTTCCAATTGTGACGTGTTTTTCGCTAATGTATTTATTTATTGATTTATTTATTTCGTCGAT
Source organism: Anguilla japonica (assembly GCA_025169545.1). Lineage (NCBI taxonomy): Eukaryota > Metazoa > Chordata > Actinopteri > Anguilliformes > Anguillidae > Anguilla > Anguilla japonica. Next base: position 22,005,242 of record CM045884.1, read on the forward strand.
TCGTGCTATGGCAAAGCGTAATGGGTTTTTTCTGCGTTTTAATTAGGGGACGGATTAGCCGAGTCTGGTTCAGCGGCTCTGATTAATTTTCTGGCCTTTAGGGGAATGCGCTAACACCCCGAATATGGCCAGCTACCCCCAAGCGGTCTCTTTTTGAAGACACCGAACAAAATGTGGCCTCCGTCAGAGCTCGGCCTCGGAGGAGCTTGGGCAAGGGACATTATTCTCGGAATAGCCAATTAATTCCTCTGGCAATGATCGGTTAGCGCTTCTTCTGCGTCCCCCCAATCCCTCCCCCCATATACCCACTATTTGAAATGCTAACACAATGAAATATTTTTTCATTGGTCTGTGTCCCTCGGCTAAGCCATAGCCGCGGGCGGAGAATTTCATCGACTGACGAGACCAGAGGCAGCACCGATAAAAAGGTTAACGTACGTGACATGCAGCCGAAATCGGGCGCTACCTTGAACTCGAAAGTTCCGTAACTTTTATTTGACTTTTTTTGTTAGAAAGGTAAGAATTGTGTGTGGCAGTAGAGGACATAATGAAGCTCACCACATCGTTTTTCTTTAAATGTGTAAAAAAAATTACTTTGTCGTATCGTTTTTGCGAAAGTTAGCGTATGCATTTTTGATCACATATGCTATCCAGTGACCACAGGAAAGCTTTTTAAAAAATATTTTTAAAATAAAATAAACATGCATTAGTATTAGTATTATGGGTAATAGCTACACCCGTGTCGAGCAGATATTTATTTTAAAGAATCTTTGGCTTGTCATATGAATTTTGACCGTTGTAATTGACAGTATTATAAATTTCGTTTTTTATCGATTTCTTTTGTTTTCATAAAAATGACATGACCACTATTTGACCTGACTGAAGGTAAAAAGATATCTTTTTGCCATTTTTTTTACTGTACACGTGACATACTTTAAATTGTTATTTTTATTAAATTTTTTTTTTTTACTGCATGTATTTGACTCGGTGCTATTTCTCCCCCTGTACCTCCCCCATTAGCATTCAGCGTGTTTCCGGGCGTTATATGTGCTTTGTTTAGTAGGACTAGGCAAGTTGAGGCAGTGCAGCGCACCTGTCACATTTCAACTGAGGGATATGCGTGTTCAGGGGGGTGGATAGGTGGGGACTAGGGGGGTGAAGCCTCTTCTCAAATTGTTAGTAAAAGGCATTGGCATGGAATACGTATCCCCCCCCCCCAAACACACACACACACACATACACACACACACGCACGCACGCACACACACCCTCGTCTGTCTGTGAGGAGTTAGGCAGGTGGCTCCCCATGGCTGAGGCTTCATGACAAGATGCCATTAGAAATAGTGGGGCTGTTGATCAATCCTGCCGACATGACAGCTTTGCCGCGAGGCCCGGTTCTTTGAGCACCGGCGCTGTGCCTTCTCCCTCTCCCATCTCCCCACACTAATTGGTGAAAGTTCTCGTATGTGTGCTTGTGGCATGGGGTTTTTTTTTTATTTTTTTTATTATTATTATTTTATTTTTTCCTTCTTGTTCTTTTTCTCTTCCCACCCCCCAGTTTTTTTTTATTTCTTCTTTTTTTTTTTTTTTTTTTTACTTTTACGTTGTCAGATTGGAAGTGATACCTTTAAGTTAGATGTTGCAAGCGGGTTAAAAAATAAAGAAATGTCTCTGCTGAAGGCAATGGTACGTATCTGGTTATTAAGTGCTGTAATAAATGCATTGTATAAATGCACATGTAGCGTGAATGGCATATGCGTCTATGTTCTCAGCATTGATAGTGCTCATGGTTTGATGATAATCAGTATTAGCTGGTAGTAACAGTAACAACAACTAATAATATTAATAGATACATCATTGTGTGAATGCATGAATGCGTTTTCAATTTTTGATTATGGAGAACAGATATTGAGCTTCTTCTCTGCATGGTGGCCTGTTGACATCCGGTCACAATTTTTTGTTTAGAGTGCCGAGTGATTCAGAGAAATTTCACTGTGGCGTGACTGTTAACACTTCTGACATTCTCTCATTTTCTTTATGACTAAGTGAACCCCCTACACATGCACTTGTATTGTGGATGAAGCAAATGAAATGGGAAGTTTCTACTTTAAATGGTGTCTCTTAGCCTAACCAATTTCCACTTAAGAATGAGGGAGGGCATACCTTGAGAACTGAACTCTTAGTGCCAACCTGTCATCTGTTAATTTGGCTGTCCTAGATCACTTTACACACACGGTGCAGTTTTTGTGGGTCCGGAATAATTTTTGTCTTATCTTCTGTTTACAAAAAGATTGTAGAAAAGGTGAAATTGGCAAGAATGTAGACATGGGTCAATGGTCTATATACATTTTTGTCAATATATGTAAAATGTACGTGTGCTTCTAAACACGATTATGAGATTTAAGTCTTCTCCAAAAATCTAGAAGGCAGCCTGGTTTTTTAAGTTTAGTTGTGAGATGTTTTTTTTGTTTTTTTAATTATTAATCATGAAAAGGAAATGTAATGAAAATGTAAAACTTGATAATCTGATAACCCTCGACTGTTTTGTGATATTTCTATTTATGTTGGAGCCACATGGACTGCGCACAAAAAAACAGAGCAGTGTTCTTTCATTTATTTTCTCGGATTTTAACTCTTTTTTTTTTTTTTTTTTTCCCCTCCTTATCATCAATCTAATACATCTCAAATTGTTTTCTTCTTTTTCGGTATGAGTCAGTGAGCGTCTCCACCCAGTGGTGTTAGGCGGGAGTCTGAGTGGGAATCGTCAGCACGCCTCTTCAAACGGGAAGCGTGTTGGGGTGCCCCAGGCCGAGCAGGAATAGTTCACTTCACAACCGGCATATTTTATTCAGAATTATTCATTGTTCTTCATAAACACATAGTATTACACATTGGAAATTCTGTTTGGGAACCGCGCCGCCTGAACAATATGGAATTTTTTAAAGGCGGCCCCCCTTTGATTGAGCGGAATCGGGCTTTCGTATCTGCGGCGCGGAATTTAATAAGATGTTTCTGCGCGTCGGCCGTCGGGGAAGCGAAGCGCGCGCTTCCTCGAGCTGAGCGGGAGGACGGAGGGAGAGAGCGAGGGAGAGAGAGGGAGCGATCGCGCGAGCCGGAAGGCCGGCCGCCCGCCCGCCTGGGCGGTCGGAGCGGGGCGCGCGGGTTTCGCGGGAGGGAGGTCCGCGCGCGCGACGTCGTGTCCGTAGCGTTCGCCCGCTCGTTAAATCTCGCGCAATTAACACCGTCAAGGTGTCGGCCGGGCGCGAGTGGGACGCGACTCGCGGTGAAGGACGGGCTTAGCCAGATTTCGGGGGGTTTCCAAAGCCCTCTCCAGATCGGCGCTGGGGATCAAAGCGGCTTGTTTTATGTGGCTGCGCGAGACTTTGAAGGCTCCGAGTCACCTACAGCACTCACTTCATCAAGTTCAGTGGTGTCTTAATAGCAGATCAATAAGTTTCAAAGTCGGAGAGTTAATTTGATACTCGGGCTGATGCCATCACGCTGTGCCGCCGGAGCGCTGGTGGGCGAGCGGCCGAGCGGCGGGCGAGGAGGGGAGAGAGCGGCCCGGCGGCGGCGGCGTCCGCTCCGTCACGGGGCCGTGCGCTCTTTCACACAAACCGCATTTTCCGTCCTCCGTGCGTTTAATATGTACACGTGCGTCGTGATTCTGTTTTTTTTATGTACGCTCGTGAATGCTGGCACATAGCACACTGTGTTTTGTGTACGTATGCGTGTGTGTGTGTCTGCGTGAATCTGTGTGTGTGTATGCGTGCGTCTGTGTGTGTGTGTCTGTGTGAATCTGTGTGTGTGTCTGCGTCCGTGCGTTGACGTGCATGGGAGTGCGTGCAAGCAAACTGTATATTAACGTCAGATTAGGTGAATTTTGTTTTTATTCTGTTTTTCACCATCTAAAAATCATGCATATAGCTGAATTTAAATTAATAGTGGTACAACTAATAATAATAGTCATGCATATAATACGTTTTATAAGATAATAATGTCACCATAATGCATACTTATTAATTATAATAAGAGTAGCATCAACAGCAAAACAACAACAATATTATTATTATTAGTAGTAATAATAGTAATAGCAATAACAACAATTATAATAATAATAATATTACTTTATTGTTTTTGCTATTATTATTATTATTATTATTTTTATTATTATTATTATTAGTATTATTATTATTATTATTTGACAAAACAATTTATATTAATGATCTCTTTTACCTAATCCATTTTTAATAAATAAACACAGAAATATTTTGGATCCTGGTTAATGGCAGCACCAACAGAGAGAGATAAAAATGAAAATGACAGTTACAAGTTCCACTGATTCACATTAAGAGGCACACTGAACGAGCGAACGAAAAGCTGCTTTGTTTTGAACAATATTTAAAATCCACTCCACATTATTCTTAATGTCTTATATTATTCTGGTATTTTAGCCTGTGGTCTGTCATGCACTTAGTGTTTATCCCTCCTTACATTTATAACCAGGCACAGTGAGGTTCAAAATTATTAGGGTAAATTTGACTATAGTGTTACTTGCAGGTTAATTTGGAATTTTTGTTTTATAGTTTTAGAAGCCATACCAAATTTTAGAAATAAATTACTTGTATTTTTTTTTTTTTAGCAAATATCACAAATTGGGAAAGACGCGTCGGGAAAAGAAAAACGGCGATGCCGGCGGCTTTGGTGCGAAACGAAAAAAAAAAAAAAAAAATCGGTAGAATTTAATCTGCCGCTTTTTTCTTCTTCTTTTCTTCCCCTCATTTTAGTAAAAGACCCACCATCTGCATTCGCAGCCTTGGGCTGATGGAACAGGGGGGTCAGGTTGGCACCTCCAGAACAAAACTCCAATTTAGAATGTTCATCTAAGGGTTGCTAATGGTATTATGGGGCCGGCGGCTTGGCCAGCAGGAGCCGGCCGTTCTGCGACGAGCCCACTGTTTGACCCAGACCTTCAGCGATTCATCGGTCTGATAGCATTAGCGCCCGCATCTGTCATTTTCCGTCCCCCCCCACCCCCCTCTAGCTTTTCGCAATATATATGTTTTTGTTTTTTTATTTTATTGAAACGAGCGGGAACAAAAACCAAACAATTCGCAAACTTCAAGGTTTTCGCGGTCGCCTTCCCCCGACGGGGGAAAAGAAAGCGAGGCGGAGATCGGTAAACGGAGCAGAATCGCGGTCGGGGCGAGAGCCGTTTCCAGTCGGCGTTAGCCTCGCGCTTAACTTCCGTTTGTTTTCCCCGCTTAATTATTTAAGTTGCGGAATTCCAAAAATAAAAAAAAGCCGAATTTAGGAAACGCCCGCGTTCTTGAGCTTCTGCGGTTCGTAAGATGCGCAGCGCGAGGACGGGCTTCTCTGCGAGGACGCAATCGTGCTAAATGGCATGTTACGCGGCTAATTTCTCAAAGAGGCAGTCGCAGGTAAGGACGCCGTTAACGAGAGCCGGGCGCGGTAGATGGGATGTTGGGCGATAGCGTTCACGTAATGCAATTTGTGTAAACAATGCTTTCTTGCCAAAAGAGATGAGCGTGTGACACTCCTTTTCATTTTATGCTGGCACTGCAGAGGTGTTTAATTTTTTTTCTGCTTTATCATGGGAAATCAGTTTGAAAGTCGGTCTCTGGGTTAAAAAGTGCTGTTTGCGGTTGTGGTTGTGTTTGTGGGTTTTGGTGTGAGCAGATTGTGTGGTCTAAAGGGGGGGTGAGAGGCAGGGTCGGGGGCCCGGACGCAGGCAGCGGTGGCTGTGGTTGAAGCGGTTGATTACGGTGTTTTTTTTTGCCGAATTTGTACAGGAATTATTTACTGTTCTGTGTGTCATTAATTCCCCTCAGCTTAAAAAAAAAAAATGCTTGGGGAAATGATCCTGTTTGTGAATAAATATGAGGCCTTAGAACACAGATTCTGTCTGAAAAAAGTCTCCACAGAACTATTGAACAAAAATTTTTTGGATAGCTGTCGCATAAGATGTGCCATTTGTGGGTTGAATGCTTTCAGTAAAATGCTGAATTTGTGAGTTGGAATATTTCCCCCCCCCCTCCCTCCACCCTCCCAGTTCACGCACAATAAAATCTTGCTTCATTAAAAGTGTATTAATCTGGTCTCTTGTCTCAAGGGAGACACCTTAAGATGATATTGTGTCTTTTTCTTTAAATTGTTGGGGGGGGAAAAAATCTACCAGATTTGGTCCCTGTCAGTCAGAAATAATTGTGTTCTTAATCTTGTCCCTGATGGATGACTTGGAGTTCAGCAACGGGCCAGCTCCAATGACAAATACAATATTAATATTCATTAACTGCTTTGACAATGCTAATTTTGATGCAGTAGTAAAGGGCCTTCCAAAGTTAGCGGCCAAAGCATCAGAGCTGTGCAAGGTGGCAAGATAATTTGTGCTGGTTTACTGAGCTGAAGGCTTTTAAAGTCTTTAGCGAGAAAAAAAAGCGAGGTACCACAAACAAAATAAAAGAGAAAGGGAAAAGTTCTGAAGCATTGCAAGGCAGGACTGTGGAAGTAACGCGATCAAGAGTCACTGCTAAAATTTGACACCTCCGATGCAGCATCTTTGAGCACAATTTTTTTTTTTTTAACAAAAAAGTTGCAACAAAAAAAAAAGAGCATAACATGGTAAGTCAGCACATTCTCGATTTTGTTTAATCTTTTTGATCTTTTCAATTATCGCTATTTGAAGATCAATAGTAATTTTTTTCTACTATGGTTAAAAGGCGCACAGCGGTGGTTCGGCGGTGTGTTCGGATCGCGGCTTTAAGAGCTGGGTCCCTCTCTTATTGCCATTAGTTGCCCGTGCTAAATTTTCAATTGCCAATCGCTTCTGAAATTAATGTGACTTGTTTCTGTTTTTTTTTTTTTTTTTTTAATGGAACGCGGTTTGTCGGTTTGATTTCGGAGTTCGCTTTCGTCTGCGTCGCCGTCTTTAAAGAACGCGGCGCCGTTCGCAAAGCAGCAACAATATGTTGTTTTTTTTTTTGTTTTTTTTAAAGGTTCTGGTTTATGTTTGCCGTGTTTATGTTTTGCCTGTGCCTGCGTCGAAATTGCGAGTGAGCCGGGAGCCGAAGCGGAGCGCGCCGACGCCGCTCGCCATTTTATTCTTCTTTTGCCCTTTTTTTTTTTTTTTTTTCCCCCCCTGCTTTGTTTTTAGTTTGTTTTCGTTGCCGACCTCTGAAACCGAGCGATGTGTTTAGGATTAATGACACGGTGGAGGACACCCACTGCTCAAGTTTAGCCAAGTTAGGGAAAGTTCTATAGAACCGTCTCGAGTACCTTTATGTTTGCCAAGCTCTGGAAAGAAGAGGGAGCCTTTTTTTTTTTTTTTTTTTTTTTTTTCTTTCAACTTATCAAAGAAAGGAAGATGGACACAAAAGGGCTTATTAAGAGGGATATGAGGATGAGCGGCGGGGGGAGCGGGTTTGCGTCGGTGCGGTCCTTTCCCGCCGCGCGCCCCTGATTCCTGTGAATGGGGAGCTGGGGCGCGGCGCGTATTCCGGCGGAGGGCTCGGGGACGGGGCGCTCGGGCGGCTCCGCTCGGCCGGTCTCCCCCCTCGGCTTTTTTTGTTTATCGGTCGGGGCGATCTGGCCGCCGGACCGCAGTTGGGAAGGTGCTGCCCTCCAGTGGAATAGCTGATGAGAGCGCGATGCGCGCCTTGTGTAGTCTGAGCGCTACAGCGAGCGCCGGCATGCTTGTTGTAACCAGGAAACCAGACGCATCGGTACCTATCCCAAACCAGGCTGGCGTAAATGGTAAGCGCTCTCTCTCTCTCTTTTTTTTTTTTTTTTAAATTCTGAGTACCACTTTGTTGGCTAAATTTTTATTAAGGTTGTGTTTTATATATATCACATATAAATGATATATATTATATATATATGTGTGTGTGTGTGTGTGTGTGTGTGTAATAATAATTACTATTATTGATTGTCTTTTCTTTCTTTTTTACTCTTTTTTTTTTACATTTGGGTAGTTCAATTATGTAGGAACATGTTTGAATTTTGGTAACGAGAGCTTAGTTTTGTATTACAGTTTAAGGTTGTTTTCCTTTTGGATGTGGTATATTTATAAGGGATAGATATATATGGATAGATGTGTTTGTAATCTTGCATTGATAAATTGTGTAGGTTTCATTTTTAAGGGACTAATTTCCATGAGAAATCTTGTGTTTGCAATTCTACAGCCCCTCTTTATCATGCTTTTGGATGGTATTGCCATAATTTAAATTCAGAATTCAAATTTTCTTATACAGATTCCATGAAATCATCTTAAGCGAAATTTAAGTAAATATTTTTTGTTTTCTGAAGTTTATATATTTTTTAAATTGCCTTTATGGACTGTTTGAAAGTTGTATATCACAAGTCAGCATCTTCAAAATTACTGTAAGAAGTTTTTTGTTTTTTTTGCCAAAAAAAAAAGTTCTAGCAGGTGAGCAGCTGCGTGTGTTTTGTCTGTTTTGCGCACGCGTGTGTCTGTACGTGCACAGGTGTGTGTGTGCGCGTGCAAATCTTTTAAATTGTCTCGTCTGATTTACTTCAAAGTTGAGTGCGAATTTGGCATGTGAGGGGTGACGCTCCGTTGTGGTTTTGTTCTGGTTCCTGTAAACGTTTGTTTGTTTGCTTTGTTTTGTTTCGTTTCGTTTTCTTTTCGTCTGCGCTTCCCCTGTCCTGGCCGGGGTGGAGCCGGGGAGCGAGGGGGCTCTGCCGACTCCGCGTGCTCCCCTCTGGCTCGCGGGCCGGCGCGCGGCCATTGTATCTAAACTGATTGGGAGCTGTCGGTTAGCGGCAGGCGAACTGGCAGTTTGCTTAAGAAATTGCACGTGTGACAAAGGGGCCGGTGGGAGTGTGGCGGGCGCCTGAATGGAAGGAGGGGTGGTAATTAGCCGCCGTGTTGTTGGGGCTCTTTGGCTTGTCAAGCCGGGCGCTCGTAGCTTTTGTTGTTCCCATGTAAAGGAAATTCTGCCGGTTTTGTTTAGGCATTTTGGTTGTTGAGGGCCCAGAGTTTTCTGGCGGATGTTCTGTGGGCATGGGGAACACAAACTGGAAAAGCAGAGGAAGAGCATACCATTTTTAGTTTTGTTGCTGGCCCTTTTTTTTTTTTTTGTTTTATTTGTTTTAGTTTTAGTTTTTGTTTTCTGTGCTATTTGGGATCCTGCCTTTGCAGTCCCTCCCCACCTTCATTACAGCTTTGTATTTTGACTAATGTTCAGCGAACAAAGTAATTACTTTATGAATTGATTTAATTCCAAATTTAAAATCTCACTGTAAAAAAAAAAAAAAAAAGCTTGCTGAAAATCTTTAATAAAGATTTTCAGTGAGCTTTTTCACAGCTCGTTGAATATGCAGTCTTTCAAATGAATGTACACCTCAATTGTATTTTGTTTATTGCAGTTTTGTAATTGTAATTGTAGCTTTTTTCTCTTCTCTTTCTCCTTTTAAAATAATATTAAAATTAAATTAAAAGAAAAAGATGAAAACATGTTTAAAAATAGGAAAAAGTGAGAGCCTTGAAAGTGACATGCTGTAAATCAGAATTGCAGTGACATTACAGTTGTTTGATGGCCTGTAACTTTGCTGTGCCAAAGGGTCTTTGAGGGCTAAATGTTATGGGGTATTATTTATGTACAGTAGGTAAAAAATGAAAGGCATACTGGCAGGTAGATAGAGGCCTGGTAGAAGAGCAGAGAGCTTCGGGGACAGGTTAGTCAAAATTTTTGCGCCTGCGTTTTTTTTTTTCCCCTATCTTTTCTTCTTCACCCTCCTCTTCCTCTCCTTGTTCTGCTTCTTTAAAAAAAAAAAGGAAAAGAAAAGGCAAGCCACTCGTTTAAAAAAAAAAAAAAAGGCTGAGAGAGAGAAATGAAAAAGCCCGTGATGTAGATGTCACAGCCGTGTCAAAGTGACAAGAGAAGAATCCCCTGCGCGGTCTCGGAGGGAAGCGTGTGTGTGCCGCGCGCTTGTGTCGCGCTTTTTGTGTGTGTGTGAGGGGGACCCGCCGGAGCGCAGATAAATGACTGCTCGCTCCAGTTTGCTGATCTCGCGCCGGCTCCGCGGATGCCGCTCCGTCGCCTTCCTTTTCTTCTCCCCCTTCATCCCCGGTCCTCCTCTCCTCGCCTCCTCGCGCGCGGAGGAGCGCCGCTGTAGCCCGAGCCTTCCAGCCGGCGGTGCGTTTCCGGGGCGCCCCGGTGGAGCCCCCCCCGCCCCCCCGCGCCCCCCTCCCCCCCGATGCTTAGCCTGCACATGTTGGGGCGCGTTTCCTGGGTCGGGTAATTCAGCCTTTGTTTTGTGTTGTTTTGTGGTTTTTTTGTTTGTTTTTGTTTTTTGCTCTGGTTGCTGCTGGCGGGAAGATTATATCTGCTCCTGTACTTTTCTCCTGTACCAGGAGTCACAACCCAAAGACCCCCCATCTTTTCCGTATCGCTCTTTTGCTTTTTGAATTGAAAAAAAAAAAACGAAGATACGGCACAAAGTTTAACCGAGCCGAGGAGCGGCGGGCGGCACTGACGCGGTTGGCATGCGCCGGGAGGGCGAGAGGCTCGTCTCACCGCCGGCCCACGCCCCCCCCCCCCTGCCCCCCCCCCCCCCTACGGCGGGTCGGGCCTCCAAAACCGCCGACCTCTTCGTCTCAAGCGAGGCGCTTCTTTTTTTTTTTTTTTTTTTGAAGCGCATTTTTTTTGCAAGAAAATACTTTTTAAAATAAACGAGTAACAGGCGGGAAGAAAAAATACAAACGGGGGGGGGGCGCGGTTGGATGGTAGCGCGGGCGGCGGAAAAGGTGGGGGGAGAGCTACGGGTCGGCGGCGTTTTTCGCGGGCGGGAGAGCGGGGGGACGGCGAAGGCAGAAGCGCGGCGGCGGGCCTCTGCGCGTCGGCCGCCCGTCGGGGAGGGGAGATCAGTCGCCGGCGTCGGACGGGGGAGCGGAGGCAGCCGCCATGTACGCGCGGGACGGCGTCTCCGCGGCGATGGACGAGCTGGGCTGCAAAGGCCCCCTCTCCTCCTCCTCCTTCTCCCTCCTGCAGCAGCTGGGCTGCTGGCACCTCAACCTCAACTGCTGGGTGAGTCGCTCTCTCTCTCTCTCTTCCCCCTCGCCCGTCTCGCCCCTTTCTCTTTTTCTCGGCCTCGGATGGCGCGGCGAGGCTTGGGCGGGCGAGGTGGGGGGCGGAAGGAGCGGGCACGGACAGGGAGGTCG
>CM045884.1:22021444-22118944 GCA_025169545.1 Anguilla japonica
TGGTATTCCTTCTCCCACAGCTTCTTCTTCCATTTTTGTTCTTCAGTAAACATGTTAGCTCCCCCAAGGTCATAGGTCAGCGGGTTGACAATGGTATTCCGTGAGTAACGGACTTCCAAAAGAAAAGAGAGCCTTTCTCCGAGTATTTTAGCACAGTGGCTCCCCCCCAGACACACCTTCCCTTCCCCTCATTTTAGTGTCTTTGCGTGGCGGAGGGGGATTGTGTAATGACCGTCAACGGGTCATTACCCCCTCCCCAGCCCTGGGTGACCCGCGGACGAGCGGTTGCAGCGTGACCGCTACGTGCGTACACGTGTGTGAGGTGGACGGTGGGCCGAGAACATGCGTCCGTCAAAAAAAACGGGGCCAAACAAAGACGAAGCGGGGTGCCTTTAAACAGGGGCCCCCATTACCAGTCAGAATATTCTTTATTTCCTGAGCAGAGAGAGAGAGAGAGAGAGAGAGAGCACAGGGCAACTGTAGCTCATTATGTCCATGCAGGGCCCTGGGGACAAGGCAGATAAACTATATCGCTGGCGATCGTTCGCGGACTGTGTTTTAAAAGACGTACGCACCCTGCGCTGACTGTGATGTAAATCAATTGCGCGTCTGCTGAATGCGCGGGCAGTAGATGGCCATTCGGACGAGTCCTGAATAGAGACCCTGACAAAGGAACCCATTTCAATGGCTGTACTAAAGCCTTTCAGCAGAGGAGAATGGACAGCATTCTTTCACATCATTACCAAGGGGGAGTGGGGGGCGGGGGGGGGGGGGGGGGGGGGTGTTGGGGAAGGGGCAGTGCACCGCAGGCCTTGCTCAATGGTGGACTCGGTAGGCGTGTGCAACGGCTTCCAGAGCGTACTTCTTTTTTTTTTTTTTCTTGTTCTTCTTCTTGATGGACTGAACTTCAAGATTGACCCATATGAGAGGAGCAGGAGTAAAACTTTCTCTTGCTTTTTTCGTTTTTGTTCTCAACTGAATTTAACTTTTTTTTTTTTTTAATTTGGTAGTTACCCTCCTCTCTCTCTACTGCCATTTTCCAGGAAGTTCCATTTTGAACAGTCAACCAATCACGTGTCATTGTAAGGAATGAATGTCACTGCAAAATCAAGAAAATGATAAACTGTAGCATAAACGCCTATATGCTAGAGATGCACATGTGTCTGTGTGTGAGAGGTACTGTACTTTTTGTACAATTTATTGTGCCATTTCTTAATTTAAATAATCAGTTTAGCTGTCTTGTGAAGGGCTTAAAACTTTAACGCCCCATATACAGTGCATTCAGTCAGATAAATGCTTTAAAAACATATAATTTTTTATGGTGTTAAGACATTTTTTAAGATGTATCGGGGGGGAGGGGGTGTGACCTTCAGACAGGCAGAAGATTGCCTGATGGTCATGTCCTGTGGTCGTTTCCTGTCCATCGGCAGTTCGATGCTGTTCTGAGTCGGCTGTCTGCACTGCACCATGTTGCTTGTGTTTGGCCTGCGTTGGGCCTGTGTTGGGCTTGTGTTGGGGCCAGGTTGAGCCCATGTCGGGCATGTCCTGGGCCTGTGCTGGGCTTGTGTTGGGGCTAGGTTGGGCCTGTGTTGGGTCTGTGTTCCCCCCTACTCCTGAGATGAAAGGCCTCTAAGACAGTGGCAGAAATGAGAGCGGACCCTAATCCATCCATCACCTTCTCCCAGCCTGTCTAATCTGCACCCCCGCCTAATCTGGTTACCTTCGGGTGCGCTGGGAATTTGCTTCTCCCCGCAGCCGTTTAATGCCATGTTACGCTCGAGCACCTCCTCCCCCTGCCAGATCCCCCCTCGGACTTCCCCCTCCCTGTTATACTGTAATCTTAATGTAATTGAAAAAGGGCTTTTGCCACAAAGAGCAGATTACATCACTAAAACCAATTTGGCAAAATGTTGGAGATGATTCTTTTTCCTTCACGGTGCCAAATCCCTGCCCAAACTCGCACGGGGCTTGCCAGGCTTAGGGGCGTCGGAGCGGAGACCCTAGAAACACCGGGGGGCGGGAGGAGAAGGGGGGGGGGGGGTGGATTGGAGGGGCAGACCGGCACGTTGGTTTGCCGCTCTGATAATGTGCCTGTTTCTTGTCACGACCGCCTACCAGAGCAGAGGATGAAGTAGCCCTTTACCTCAGGGTTAATAACACACCAAGCAAGAGTGCCTTTGAGGTGGTCTTCCTCCTCTTTGCTGTAGTCAAGTGTGAACTGAATTTATTTATTAATTAATTAATTAATTTATTTATTTTTTGGAGTGTGGTTCTCTTTCCTGTCCAAGATTAACGTGATTCCCCCACCCCCCCCCCCCCTTTCTTTTTCTCTCTCTTTCTCAGTCGAATAAAGTCCCTGTGGTACAGCACCCCCATCATGTGCACCCCCTCACCCCCCTGATCACCTACAGCAATGAGCATTTTACTCCCGGGAACCCCCCACCCCACCTACAGACCGACGTGGACCCCAAAACAGGTAGAGTGGCACCTCCTTGCCAACACAGTCCGTTCAGCTGAGCTCACATACCTCACACACCTTGAGCACCTTAATCATGTTGTGACTCACTTCAACTGGGACGATTCCCTACCTCAATGGAGTGACTCCTTAATTCAGTGGAGAGACTCCTGAATTCAGTGGAGAGACTCCTTAACTCAATGGAGAGACTCCTTAACTCAATGGAGAGACTTTTTAATTCAGTGGAGTGACTCCTTAATTCAATGGAGTGACTCCTTAATTCAGTGGAGTGACTCCTTAATTCAGTGGAGAGACTTTTTAATTCAGTGGAGTGACTCCTTAATTCAGTGGAGTGACTCCTTAGCTCACTGTAGTGACTCCTGAAGCAGACGGAGCTTCACCAGGAAGTCACGGAACCCAGCCAGGTACACACGGCCGCGGTCCGTTTTCGGCGTCGAGCAGGAAACGATGACCTCAGGCTCGTTGTGGCTTCTCTTCCGTGAGAGCGCTTCTCGTTTATCTGGTTGTCGCTCGGCCTCTTCCCGAGCACAATTTGCGCGTTGTTATTTGAGATTGAGGACGTTTTGGCGTAGCATAGGCTGGAGTGGAGACCAGCGCAGCTCTTTTCCCGTTTCAGTTGTACTTGAATCCGAATAAAACAAACCCCCGTTATGATTGCAAGATATCAACAGGGGCTACCATTCAGTCAGTGACTCGATCTCTCTTTCAGTCGATGCAGTCTGTCAGTCAGGCAACACGATTATCTCCGCAACTCCGCAATTTAAATGAATTAGAAGGCCAGACTTTGATCCAGCAGGGCGTGTGGTTTAATCCCAAAGCAGTGTCGGCTCTGGTCCGGAATGAACCGCATTGCGCTAGATGTAAGTTTTGTTGCGAGCGTGTGTGAGAGAGAGATCCTATCCGGTAGATGTTGCCCAGGACTTGACACGATGGCGGTGTAAACCTGTTTTGTTTCGTGCCTGCTCCGTGACTGCTCTGTGACCTCTCTTGGAGGGATGCGAGCGCGCTCTGGTTCTCGCCTCGCCCGACTCCGATGCTGTCTTCAGTTACGGCGTCCGCGTCGCAGGTGCCAGTAATGGCCCGGATCCTGTTAAATGCAGCGCTTAATGGCATTGCTTAATTGAGCTTAGCGCTTAATTAATCCTCCAGCGATATTAAAGCTGTCGTGTGCTTGCGCAGGGCGCTGGATTAACGTTCCCGCAGCATTCCTCCCAAGTTTCTGAGCGTCGTCTGGACTGTGCCAACCGAAGCCAAATTAACTCACAACTTTTTTTTTTTATAACAGCTGATGTTTTTCGGATGTTTCATTTCTTTTTGTTAGGAGAGTGTGTAGTGGACAGTAGTAGTAGACTGGTGGAACAGTAATATTGGAGTGTGGTGGTACAGTAGTGGTAGTTTGTGAGAGTATGCAGTAACTGTGTGGTGGTACAGTAGGAGTATATTATGGTGGTACAGTAGTACATTACAGGCATTTGGCAGACGCTCTTATCCAGAGCGACGTACAGCAATAGTAGTAGTAATGTGTATGAGAGTACACCGCTGTATTGTGGTGGTACTACAATAGTGTGTTGTGGTACAGTAGTGGTAGTGTGTGAGAGTACGCAGTAGTAATCTGGTGGTACAGTAGTAGTGTGTAGTGGTGCAGTAGTATTAATGTGTGGCTGCACAGTAGAAGTAGTAGCATGTAAAAGTGCACAGCAGTAATGTGGTGGTACATTAGTAATAGGTTGTGGCTGTACAGTAGTATTAATTTGGTAGTATTGTAGTACAAGGTGTACTGTAGTACAGCTTGTAGTACATGGCCTATACTAGGACAGCATGTAGTACAGGGCCTACAGTAGTACAGCATGTAGTACAGGGCCTACAGTAGTACCACTTGTAGTACAGGGCCTTCAGTAGCACAGCATGTAGTACATGGCCTACAGTAGGGCAACATGTAGTACAGGGCCTACAGTAGTACCATTTGTAGTACAGGGCCTTCAGTAGCACAGCATGTAGTACATGGCCTACAGTAGGGCAACATGTAGTACAGGGCCTACAGTAGTACAGCATGTAGTACATGGCCTATAGTAATACCACTTGTAATACATGGCCTTCAGTAGGACAACATGTAGTACATGGCCTACAGTAGCACAGCATGTAGTACAGGGCCTACAGTAGTACAGCATGTAGTACAGGCCTACAGTAGTACAGCATGTAGTGCAGGGCATACAGTAGTACAGCATGTAGTACAGGGCCTACAGTAGGACAGCATGTAGTACAGGGCCTACAGTAGTACCACTTGTAGTACATGGCCTACATTAGTACATCTTTAGTTCAGGACCTACAAAATGACAGCATGTAGTACAGGGCATACAGTAGGACAGCATATAGTACATGGCCTACAGTAGTACAGCATGTAGTACATGGCCTACAGCAGCACAGCATGTAGTACAGGGCCTACAGTAGTACCACTTGTAGTGCAGGGCCTACGGTAGTACAGCATGTAGTACAGGGCCTACAGTAGTACCACTTGTAGTACAGGGCCTACAGTAGTACCACTTGTAGTGCAGGGCCTACAGTAGGACAGCATGTAGTGCAGGGCCTACAATAGTACAGCATGTAGGACATGGCCTACAGTAGGACAGCATGTAGTACAGGGCCTACAGTAGGATAGCATGTAGTACAGGGCCTACAGTAGTACAGCTTGTAGTACAGGGCCTACATTAATACATCTTTAGTTCAGGACCTACAGTAGTAAAATGACAGGGCCTACAGTAGTACCACTTGTAGTACAGGGCCTACAGTAGTACTACTTGTAGTACATGGCCTACATTAGTACATCTTTAGTTCAGGACCTACAATAGTACAGCATGTAGGACATGGCCTACAGTAGTACAGCATGTAGTACATGGCCTACAGCAGCACAGCATGTAGTACAGGGCCTACAGTAGTACCACTTGTAGTGCAGGGCCTACGGTAGTACAGCATGTAGTACAGGGCCTACAGTAGTACCACTTGTAGTGCAGGGCCTACAGTAGGACAGCATGTAGTGCAGGGCCTACAATAGTACAGCATGTAGTACATGGCCTACAGTAGGACAGCATGTAGTACAGGGCCTACAGTAGGACAGCATGTAGTACAGGGCCTACAGTAGTACTACTTGTAGTACAGGGCCTACATTAATACATCTTTAGTTCAGGACCTACAAAATGACAGCATGTAGTACAGGGCCTACAGTAGGACAGCATGTAGTACAGGGCCTACAGTAGTACTACTTGTAGTACATGGCCTACATTAGTACATCTTTAGTTCAGGACCTACAAAATGACAGCATGTAGTACAGGGCATACAGTAGGACAGCATATAGTACATGGCCTGCTGTACGACAGCATGTAGTGTTTTTCCCCACCGACGGTCTTCCTACTGTCCTAGCCGCAGCTGGGGAAGAGAGCAGACTGGAAGTATGCGCTGAGGCACATAAATGTCACACCGTGCTCTTGGCTCAGCCTACTGAAGTGCGTCAGCCAGTTTTAAGAGCTGTCCAGGCGGTGGACGCTAAGTGCTTCCACAGCGTCCGAGCACATGCTTTCGCACTGCTGGAAAATCCATCTTTTTGTTTTTACGAGGCCATATTTTACTCTGAGACGTCAAACATTTAGGGATGTTTGCGAACATAGCATTTCCCCCCGTTCTGTAATGAAAATGAGCACACAGGGAAGAAATGCTAATTTTTTAAAAAAAGGTTAGTAATCTCTGTTGGTGTGTTCGATTCGGTGAGTCTTCTCCAGATGAGCTTGACGTGTTTGTATTTTTGAATTTCAAATTGAATTTGTACGTGTGAAAACGATTTTTAAGTGTTGTTACGCGTTTAAAAAATAGTCCTGGAGTATTCATAGAGGGGGCCAGACAGTGGGCCGCTTGTTTTCACACGTGGGCCCAGCAGAGCCGCAGTGTGAATGAATAACGCGACGGCAATAATTTCTAAAACGAAAACGCAGGAACGAGCGTAATGCGAACAGGAAGCGGGTGGCCACAGCGGACAGCTGTCGGGGAGCAGGGGGCCGAATCGCTGCTTCAGCTGTCTCCCCCAGTGCGGGCCCTGCTCCTTGCACTTTTGTGTTCGGATTACCGTAAATTCCAGAGTACACGCTGCCGTTTTCTCTTTTTTTTTTTTATCGAGTTGCAACACTCCACAAAGTCATGTAGCTGCGGTCTCCGCGGCAATAGATCGTCGTGTGTGCTTTAAGGGCTTCTGCGGCAACAAACCCCTCTGAAATATCGTGTGTTGTTTTTCTGTGTGCGTTTTTATGTCCAAATGTTACTGTAATAATGGACGAAACCCTTTGAATGGTGCAGTTCATTTGCTATTTGACTGCTTTAAAGCCCAGGTCTGGAAACTGGTTTAGAAAATGCGCCACGCCGCATCCGTGCGCCGTTCCACTTTAAATCTTTGATTATTGCGCGCGCTAGTTCTCTGATTCGGTCGGCGTGGCGATGTGGATGACAGGGCAGTGTTTTCATCCTCTCATTACGGCGCCTGCACCTCAAAGGGCTTTGATCAAAACGTGCGGTTTAGCGCCATACAAGCGTGCGCTGGTTCTCTCTGATGTTTGACTTTGTTCAATTGTGGAACTCACAACAGATGAATTTAGCGCTGCCGTAGCCTTCGTGGGGGGATAGGGTCGTCAGACTGAGGGGATAAACGTTTGAACACTTGTTCTCTCTCTCTCTTCTCTTCTTTCACCCGCTCCCTCTTTCGCTCTCTTCCTTCTTTATCTCATTCTTTTCACAGGAATTCCAAGACCTCCACACCCCCCTGATATATCACCATATTACCCCTTGTCTCCGGGCACAGTAGGCCAAATCCCCCATCCGCTAGGATGGTTAGTACCACAGTAAGCAAACACCATTTTTTTCCTTCTCTAACAGTTCCTAATGAGATTTAACCAGCAGCTACCTTATGCTGTCTACAGACAAGCCTGTGCCAATGGCTTTGAATGTTTATGTAATTTTAATATGCTGTTGCTCTTCTGTTAGTCAGTTGGGTTTGAATGGGGAGGGGGGGGGGGGTAGTTGCCCCTCCCCATGTGTTAAGAGGCATATTATCCACTCTTTTTGCTTTTTAATTAATTTTTTACTCAGTTGCCCATGAGTAAATATCAGTTTTATCTGCTGCCATCTTGAAAGATTGCTTTGCTAGTATTTCCTTAGCACCCCCCCTCCAGAGTAACCTTTAACATTACAGAGGCCTGCAGCATTGCAGCCGGTTACTCCCTGCTCACCTTATACATTCCTCTGGTACACCGGTGCTTTCACCGCCTGTACAAAAATAAATAAATAAATAAATAAATAAAATGCACACGCTGCCTTATTTTTCCCCCTCTCAGCCCCGAGTTGCTTCTTTGTGGCAAGAATGCTATTTTGCATGTTGCTGTATTGTCCAATTAAAGTAATGAACTGTGATTGCCAGTATTTTACCCACAATTCCGCACGGGGGACCCTTCCCCCGGTAACCCGTGTCAACACTTGTTAATGTGACAAAAGGCTACAAATTAAGCTCTGTTAATTTAACGTTTTCTCACCGCGATCTAAATGCCGGGAGAGGCCCGGAGCCGGCCGCCCGCTCTTTGATTCGCTGTGCTTTATTTTGGTATAAATTTACATTCATTATTGTTTTCCTTTGGATGTGTAGAGCTCAATTAGCGTGATGGCTCCATTAAAGCGTTCCGAGCTTCGTCTTTAATTATCACAACAAAACACCTAGCCCCAGCTCGGGGAAAAAGGGTTTCCGTCGACACAGGCGAGGGTTATAAAATTTAATTAGCCATTCCTATCAGATTTGTGGCATTCAAATTGTTCGGAGTTTGCTCCCTTTGATCCCCGCTCTGCAATCCCCAAGATTTTTTGTTCTGATCAAATGAGAATAAAGCCGGCCGCATGGGGAGCGCTTTTACCTTTTCTTTCTTCTTTCCAGGCAAGGTCAGCCGGTGTATCCAATCACAACGGGCGGATTTAGGCACCCCTACCCCACTGCACTTACCGTCAACGCGTCCATGTCAAGGTGAGTCGCTTTCTGGGAAGGGAAATGGGGTATATGCAGGAGTGACGGCGGTGGTAGTGTGTGTGCGTGGGGGTGAGGGGGCGGGGGTTGTTCACACCCTTTTGAAACACCAGGGGGCCCAGGAGCGATGTTACTCCATCTGCTCCGATCCACCAGAACTTTCCCCCGAAGGAAGAGCTCTCTTTGCCTTCCTATTAATAAAGGCAGTCCCCACAGTGGCCCCGCGTAGATATTAAAATATTAATTATTACGAGCGTTTCCGTAATGAGGCCCCTGATGCACGTTTACCCCCGGCGGATGATGCGAGGGGGGAAGGATCTGGAACGCGGGGCCCGGCGCAGCCAGTTAAGAGGCGCGCAGGACGCGTTCGGAGGGCCAGGACCGCGGGGAGGGCGGGGTCCGGGCCCGCGTTTGTGTTTAGTGTTTCTCTTTCGCCGATTCTCCGGGGAATCGGCCGGGGCCCGCCGCGCGGTCGCGGCTAACGGTTAACGGCAGACGACAAACACCCCGAGGTTTGTTTTAGCGTCTTTAAAAAAGAAATAACAGAGGCCGAGGAGAAAAAAAAAAAACATATGGTTGTCAACTCGCTTGCCCCCCCCCCCCCCACGCACAGCCCCGATGAGCCCAAAGCACAAGGCCCATTCCAATAATGATGGTATTACCATTTTTGAATGTCAGAAAACACACATGGTTTATAGCCATGAGAGGAGGGTGAAATATGTGTCAGGCTGGCCTCCAGACAGCGGAACGCTGGCATGTAATTGCACCGTAAATGTAGAAACCGGCTCTGTGGGGCCGGATCCCCCCCCCCCCCCCCCCCGACTACTCCTCTGACACTGAGAAACATCCACAAGTTCCTGAAAGGGAGGTCTGTTTGTTCAACATTTTTAAAATAACACTGCCGCTCCTCATCGCCCGCAGTTCTACGGGTTGTCATGTGAGATGCGCATGGTGTTCACAAACGCGCGTATGTGCGCGCGCACACACACACACACACACACACACTCACACACATGCACAATACATACACACAAACATACACACACGCACATACACGCACGCACGCGTACACACACGTACACACACGTACACATACTTGTACGCCTCTGCCGTTGGTTGCGCCCTGGGTAATTTCAGCCGAATCTGGGGTATCTGGCGCAGTGTTTACTGGGCAGCCAGCGGACCTGTGTTTAAGTGACGACTAATTGGCCTTAATGAGGGGTTTATATTGTGATCATCTTATTTCCAGTGCGGCTAATTGAATTGGTGGAGGGTCTGGGAGCTAGCGACGGGCTGAGGACGGCTAATGCATTTTGATAATCCCTAATTGAATTAGCGCAGATTAATAGGTAAAGGTCCACGCGTCTGGCGAGAGCGCAGTTTTGCATGTTTGTGTTAAAATGGAAAGGGGGTGGACTCCCTGATCCGCAGAAGTGCGCGTTTGGAGAAAGGGAGGGAAAATTTCCCGAATGCGACGCGAGGGGGAGGTGGGGCTTCCGCGGGTTTAACGTCCGGAACTGGACCGAGGCACGGACGGCGAGGCCGAGAGATGAGCCCCCCGTCTTTTATTCCGGACCTGCGCCTTGCGTTACCGCACGAACGCGGCCGGGGATCGTAGACGATTTTCGGCGCATTTCCGCACACGTTAGCATTCAGATAGCCGCCGCTACGTATCGCGCGCCGCTCCCTCGACAGACCTCCTTATAAGGATCCCGTATCCCGTTCTTATAACAGAAAAGGAGACACGCCGGGAACATTCAGGGAAAGGTAGGGCAAATTAAACAGATCGTTTTTTAAACGGACCGTCGGCGTGCCGGCCAGAGGAGGCGCTCGGCCTTTGATGGCCGCCAGGTGGCCGAGCCGGGCCCGGGGGCTTGTGGGAAGGAGCGGACGGGTCATTATCCGTTAAACCGCCGCGCCGCCGCCTCGGATTGGCAATTAAACGGCTCCGGGCCGACGCCGGGCCGGAGCGGCGCGGACAGGCGCGGTCGCCCCCTTCAGACGGAGGCGAGGGAGCCGCGGGGCCCTTCCGCCCGGCTAAATTGGTCCGAGGCGCCGGGCTTGCTGATGAGGGCCGATTCCGCGCCCCGGCCGGCTTCAAAGAGAGGAGCGTCATGTTTAAACCATAACCTGGGCCGCACCGAGGGGAGGGGGGTGGGGGGGGGGGCGGGGGGGAAGAGAGGAAGAGAGGAAGAGAGACGGAGAGAGAGAGAGAGCGAGAGAGAGAGAAAGAAGAAGAAAAAAAATTGGATTCGGGAAAAGACGAAACGTAACAAGTGCAGGGGGAGAGAGG
Source organism: Anguilla japonica (assembly GCA_025169545.1). Taxonomy (NCBI): domain Eukaryota; kingdom Metazoa; phylum Chordata; class Actinopteri; order Anguilliformes; family Anguillidae; genus Anguilla; species Anguilla japonica. The sequence goes on from CM045884.1 coordinate 22,032,257, forward strand.
AGATAATGATGGCGGATGCGAGGCAGCTCAAAGGGGCCCGTGTCTGGGGAGGAAGAGGCCGCTCGTCCCCCGCAGCCCGCGCTCGGGCGGGGTGGCGTCGCGCGGGAACATGACAGTGATGAAGAGAGGAGGCGAGGGGTGCAGGCGGGGCGCGGAGAGGGAAGCGGGATCCCCCAGAGACAGCCTCCAACACAAAATAGTTGTTCCTCGCAAGTTTAGGCTCATCGTTATATTCTGGCTCGGAGCCATGCAGCCAGACACTGGCCTGGTAATGAGCTGCCTTTTTTTTTTTTTTTTTCCCTTTTTTTTTTTTATCATCAGCCAATCTTCCGTGCTGATTTGTGTACAGTCATACGCAGCTGACACATTCGCGCTCGCACGCGCCTATACGCATTCGCACTCGCACGGTCTCTGACGCACGTACTCGTTTCCACACACACACAAACACACACACACACACACACATGCATACACACACACAAACAGTGATCCAAAAGGGAGATGGGGCTAATGGCTGTATTAAGACAGGACACAGGATGCTAACGATATGCTAACGATAAGCAAGGCGATGCTAATAATAATATAACAGGGATAATTATAATAGCAGCGCTGATACAGACAGGAAAGGATCTGAAGATTAGGGAAACAATTCTCAGCTTGGACTGGGAATCACGGTGTGGAAAAAGTTCTGAAACAAGAATTCACAATAAGAGACTCAGACTGCGCATAAAGCTGCCACAGAGTGCCCTCTCTCTCCAACTCAGTATAGGGTGACTTCGCATCTGAATCTACTATAAAAACAAACGCCTACATGCACACGTATAGTAACCACACACATTTACATTGCAGCCTTCACGGACACTTATCCACTTACCCATACCCAGATCCGTATACCGTATATTTACACCATCGTCTACAACCCTAACAGCCCTCCACCTTGCACAACTACACCCCTAACTGCACCAACAGCTGTACCTATATCTACATCCAAAACTTACCCATGTCTAAACCTATACTTGCACCCACGTCCATATCTATGCTTGTGACCTCGACCAGTTTATTCATACCACCGCTCCTCGTGGTCCAATTCCCAGTTTTCACAGTTTAAAAATTCCCAGATTTGAAACTGTTTAAATTTCCATCAGAATATGTAAACAAATTTCAGTTGTTTTTTCAAATTATTTTATTGGCAAAAAAAGATATTTGTTAGAACATGTTAATATCATGATACCATGATAGGTATTTTAATATGTCAAGGTTATCATGGTGTTAAGTTCTCAGACCAGCATGTGACTTCTTACAGAGCTTCCACACTGGGAAGAAATGTATGTGGTGATCTATAAAGAGGGGTTTAGGAATGTGTATTTTATTCTCACATTGTGAAATTGACATTTGTTGCTGCTGTTGATTGTGTGATGTCAGTGTACATTGTGTTAGCCTTACTAGCTGGGGTTCAGGGGTGAAGGATTCAGCACCAGTCCAACCCATTACCTCTCAGCTGTCTTATCTAATCGTGTCACTCATTGAGTTTTGAGTATGTGTCAGTGAGTGTGTGTGAGTGTCGGTGAGCATGGATAAGCGTGTGTGTGTGTGCGTGCGTACGTGCGTGTTTTAGCATGTTTGCCAATGTTCCTGTTGGTGTGTGTTCCTTACGCCCCTTTCACACATGGAACCCACAGCACTGCCAGGGTCCATTATCAGGGTTGGGTAGCGGGTTTCCCCGTTCAGGCATTGGTGTCCAAAGTAGAAAAATTCCATGTTGTGTCACATGTGACACGTGACAAGACTGCTCCAGATAGATTAGGCAAGGCAGGATGTCTACCCACCTAAGCAATGCAGAACAAATGTTAACATTACGTTAGTTCGTCTTTACATCAGCCAGATATTTTGCTGAATAATACTTTAGGCAAAGATATAAACCCTGCAAACACAAGACAGTTGAATAGTGATAGTTTTAAGATAACGGTAACATCTTTAGCCAGTATTGCCCAGTTATATGATCCCAACAAACTAACGTTAATGGAATGGAAGCATGGTCTATCAGCTAAAAATCTTGAGATGTTTTGGTAAAATGCAGCAAAAATAATTTTGTTTGCCCAGTTAAATGGGTAGCTAGATCTTGCAACATAGGATAAAAAGAAACTTAAAACTGAAAGAGCATGACATAGATGTTTACCAGTGAGAAGTACAACATAGCACCCAATCACATAGTGAGGCTATTATGGAAACTTTGATAATAGTGGTAATGGTCTTTTTACAATTGGCAAAGCAACAATGTTTATTTCATTCCTAAAATGTTCACATTTTTCTCACAAAATCACACAAGGCATATTTATTCAAGTTTGTGTTGGGAAGATTCGGCAAAATATTAAAGAAATATTTTTTGGCTGGACCGCAACAGCGGGGCCAGCCCTACAAACGCGAATGTCTGTGACTGGGTGTCACTGAGTGATGAAGTCACACCATTGGTCGGCTAAGTTATGAAGTTACACCATTGGTCGCCGGTCCAGCCATATACTAGGTTTTGACCTGGTCTTGTTCTGAATCAAAAGGTCGTGCATGAGAATGTTATCTTTTGCATGCTTTATCAGAAAATTTTGCTGCTTTTGTTCACACTATAGCCACGGTGAAAGATTTCCATAAATCTTAATTGGTCCTGACCTGGCAATGACAGCGACACAAAAATCTGCCAGAACGCTTATGGGTTTAGATGCGATGTGTGACAGGGGCTTTAGTGTGCATGTTTGTTGCTGCAATAGTGCGTGTGTATGTGTGTGTGTGTGTGTGTGTGTGTGTGTGTGTGTGTGTGTGTGTGGGTGTGTGTGTGTGTGTGTGTGTGTGTGTGTGTGCGTGTGCGTGCGTGTGCATGTGGGTGTGTGTGTATGCATGTGCGTGTCTGTGTTCAGTTGCAGATGTACTGTATGTTCCTTTTAGTGAATGTTTGTTAAGGTGCATATCTTTATAACTGCTATTGTATTGGAGAGTGTGTGTGTGCATGTGTGTTCATCTCTCATTTCACCTGTGTCCATTCTGACGATTTACACAGTTTTCTCGCCTCCAGGTTCCCCCCCCACATGGTGCCCCCCCATCACAGTTTGCACACCACGGGCATCCCCCACCCAGCCATCGTCACCCCCAACGTCAAGCAGGAGTCCTCCCACAGCGACATCGGCTCCCTCAACAGCTCGTGAGTCTCTCTCTCCCCCTCTCTCCTTCTGTCCTCTTTGTCGCCCCCAGTTCACTGTTAGCTTGTTCTCCAGCGAGGGAAAACACCACATCTCTCTCTGCCGCCCGTCGCTTAGAAATATCTGTTCCTAGATTACCCAGGGGCACAATGGCTTTGTACACATGCAGTTTGAACCCATGACCCATGCCTCCTTGTCCTTTATCCTTGTACAAACAACACTTCCAGCACCACCATATCAGTCTTCTAATTTTCTGAAGCCAGTCAATGATGTTGTGGTGATGTGTCCTTCACTATTGTGTGTCGTGCCTCTCTCACGGAGAAAGTGACTTTGCTTATACTGAGGTCCGAGGTTAAGGTCAGTTTGCCCATAGGTCTTTCTGCCTTCTATTTCACAGGAAGGTTTTCTCAGTTTTTATTTATTTTTAAATACTCACACACACACACACACACACACACACACACGTAGCAAGTACTTTTCGGACAGCGTTGATCACTGTATATATAAGGAGCAGATAGTCGTCTTGCCAACTTTCACTGAAGTAGAAGTTGAACTGTCTCTGTTTGAAATATGCTGCATTTATGTTACAAGATGACCTGCATTGTCAAAGAAGCAAATGCTTACATGATGGCATTTATGAGAAAATAACCGACGTTGAATAGCCCTCGCATCCTCGCTCTCTTCCGTATTGCACATTGAGAAATACAAACATACACATGCACGCGCATGTTGCAAGTGCTTTTCGGGTTGCATTGACCACTGTATCTTTCTAAGGGGCTGGTAATTGACTCGCCTACTTTCACCAGAGTGGAAGCTGAATTGCGTCTCAGTTTGAAATATGCTGCATCTACCTTATAAGACAACCCGCACTGTTAAAGAAGCAAATGCTTAGATGATGGCATTTATGAGACAACTAATGGACGTTGAATAACCCTCCCACCCTCGCTCTCTTCCTCCCTCCCCAGGAAACATCAGGACTCGAAAAAGGAGGACGAGAAGAAGAAGCAGCCGCACATAAAGAAGCCGTTGAACGCGTTCATGCTCTACATGAAGGAGATGAGGGCCAAAGTGGTCGCCGAGTGTACGCTGAAGGAGAGCGCGGCCATCAATCAGATTCTGGGGCGGCGGGTAAGCGGGCGGGGCTAACGCCGGAGTCAGCACTGATTGGCCGGGAATGTGTGGGTTTAACTCAGCTGATGCTCTGGTGGCTGTACATGGAATTGTTCTTCATCCACCCAGTAACCATGAGTGATATGTAGTTTTTGCGTCTAATTTCACAATATTTATGTGATATTTATATTACATATTATGAAAAAAGTATACCATCAGATCTGTGTAACTAGAGGTTTTGCCATTTAATCTTCGAAACATTTTGGTTTTGTCGCCTTAAAAATGTTAAAGAATTCATGATAAAATATGTGAATTCTGTCCAATATCTATTTGGTCGTGTAGACAGTGGATAAATTGTTAGTTACTGCTCCAAGGCCTGTTCTGAACAGAGATGGAAGCTGAATTGCAGCATGCAGTTGTACATTTTGGGGGTTTATCTTTATTATTTACCTTTGTTCTCTCCTGAGGGGAGGTAATAGTTTTCACACTCAGAGCATTTGTAACAGATGAGGGATACAGATGGGCACAGAGTAGAGCCCCTGTGCATGTGCGTATGTTTTAAACTGTGGTCAGTAACAACTCCAGGCAGTCAGTGCGTTTGAACTTGGTTTTCAAATGTTCAGGTGTATGGTCAGCATTTACAAACGATACAGGATTATAAAATATGACACTTGAGAGTTACAAATAGTACAGCATAAATAAGGTTTGCTTTCTAAAAGATGATGTATGACCTCAGGGCCTCCGATCGAATCCGGACCGTGCCAGTCCCGGCTGTGGCCGGTAGCTCCATAGGGCGACGCGCAATTGGGGATTGCATCGCCCAGGGAATGGGAGGGTTCAGTGGGATGCGTTTCTGTGGTCATCGCTGTCCAGTGACCCCTGCTGGTCCATTGGGTGCCCATAGATTGCAGTGAAAACCGCAAATGAAAGGTCCTCCTCTGACTCCGCTGTATGAGCTACGCTGCAGTCTGCGGCGGGTTAAAGAAGCATCTGGTGACGGCACGATGTGTTTTTGAAATCAGTCTGAGGTAGAGGCTCGTGTAACTTTTTTCTCATGTTTCGTTAGTTTTAATTATAGTGTCTCACCCTTGATTCTGTGCTTATCCTTTGAATCCTCTCTCCCTCCCTCCTCTCCCCTCCCTTTCTCCCTCTCTCCTCAGTGGCACGCACTATCCAGGGAAGAACAGGCGAAATACTACGAGCTGGCCAGAAAAGAGCGACAACTGCACATGCAGCTGTACCCCGGTTGGTCGGCGCGAGACAACTATGTAAGTTTTTAAGTTTTCAAGTTGTGTAAGTTTTTAACGCTTTTTCCTTTCTTTACATTATCATCTGTTCCCTTGTTAAAGAGGACACGGCCTAAACCACTGCACCCTGGTGGAAGGGTGCGTGCCTAAACATCTGTACCCTGATGAAAGAGGGCAGGGCCTAAACATTTGTGTCCAGGTGGAGGGGGGTGGGGGCTAAGCATTTTTACCTTGCTGAAAGGGTGCGGGGACTATACATCTGTGTCCAGGCGGAGGAGGCAAGGCCTAAATGTCTGCTCCAGTGATAAAGTTTTGGCACGGCCTGAGTCTCTACTCGGGAAAGATGAACATTACATTTACACATTTACATTCTTTTTACAATCCATTTGTATGGCTGGATTTTAACTGCTGAAATTCAGGTTAAGTACTTTCCAAACAGAGGTGTTTTGTCACCTGTCTTTCATCTTAAGATACCAGCCACTCCACAGAGCCTGTGAATCGCACTTTGTCTTCCTCTGGGGAAATGTTTCTACTGGGTGTTTTTGGGACATGATGTGGTTTTCAGACCCTAGTTTCCCTGTACCAGTATTGAAGTCAGTTGATCATGTGAGGATCAGAACTACTGACCTACAGGTCTGTAGTCCTCAGAGGTCATTTTAACTATGACATGTCAAATTGTATGCATTCAGTGATGTGAAATCCTTACTCGGTGGACATTGATCTCAAAATTGCTCTCACCTTTGCTTGTAAAATGTAAAAGGCATTAAACAGTTTTTTGTTGTACAGTCTGTATAATTACATATAGTTATGCTTTTTGGTCTGCTTATCAATAAAGTGATGATGAAACAAAAAATACATTTCTAGTGTGAAGTCGACCCCCTTATTGACATTTCAAACGCTGCTGGAGCACTTTAAAATAATCCTAGCCCCTAAACCTTTTCTACCCATTCTGATAAAGTTTACATTTTAGACAGTGACCTATCCATGAATTGGAGAATTGCACCTTGGCCAGTCTGGCCTTCAAAAGGACAGGGCGAAGCAAGTGCGAGAAGCGTAGGGCGAAAGAAGCCTTGTTATGGTTTTGGGGGTGGCTGTGTAAAACGCCTGGGCCTCGACGCAGAGAGACGGAAAATAAAATATGCGGCTCCTTCTTTTCCTTTCTGTTCCGGTGTCTTTGTCTTCTGCAATATAATAACTAAGGTGCCTGTCTATTTCTCTGTTTTTGGCGGGTAACCAACAGGGCAAGAAGAAGAAGCGGAAAAGGGACAAGCAGCCAGGAGAGGGCAGTGGTGAGTCCACAGCAATTATCTCTCGTAATGGAGGAGAGCATCATGTGTCAAGCCATGGCATCTCCCAGATAAAAGTCAAGCCTTTTCCTCTCATTTTTATCCATTTATTTATTTACTGCCTGGCATTTTTTGTTCCTGTATGCGACTATGCTATCTAATGCAATGTTTAAAACGTTAGACTGCTTGTTACTACCCCTTGTTAAATGCTAACAACAGTCACCATGCATGTCCAAACACCCCCAACCCCTCCTCCGCTGCAACTGCTTCCACCACACACCCCCCCCCCCCCCCCCCTTTCACCATTGACCCAAGCATCCTGTTATTTTGATGTCGTGATGTGTGTATGTTTTTAAAGATGTCGTAAAGTTTATTGTCCTGGAAGCTGTTAACATGCTACTGTTGTGTGTTTTACTTGCCTGTGCCTTGGTCCTGACTTGCCCCCCTCTCCCCCTCCGAACCCCGCCTCCTTCCCCGCCCCCCTCCCCTGTGTTGAGTGTATTAGCTGGGGCTGTGCCTGTTTGCTTTGATGCATGCTTTTTGGGTCAAAAATCACCCACGTCTTTAAATTAAGGAGGTTTGCTAATTCTATAATTTATTCCTTTATTATTATTATTATTTTATTATTATTATTATTATTATTATTATTATTATTATTATTATTATTATTATTATTATTATTATCATCGTCATCATCATTTTTCTTTTTTGTGCGTTGAAAAATTTTGAAGTGTAGAGTAAATGTAATTGCAGTCCATTTGGCTGCAGAATCCGTTTTTAAGGCTTTGTGTCTGTTCTTTTTTTTTTTACAGACCACAGAGAATATTTTCCAAATCCTTGCCTTTCCCTCCCTCCGATTACAGGTGCTTAATGTCATTTTGAGTCTTAAATTACTAACTTGTTTATTTCATTTCTCTCTCTCCTTTGGTTAATTATGTATATTTATGTATGTTTGTACCGTTATATATTCAATTACTTAAAACGAAAATGTAATTTTTGGACACGATGGTTGTTTTTTTTGATTTGTTTATAATTTTTCTAAGATTTAAAAGCTCACTGTTCATTTATGCTACTTCCACCACAAGTATGCTTTTTAATAATTGATTGATTAATTAATGAAATTAACAACAGTGTTTCTCTGTAAAGTCATACATAACTTAACAGCATTCCCCATTTTGGCAAATTGCACATGCAGTATGTTAACATAAGCAAATAATTGACTGAAAGGAATATGCAGATATTGAGGATTAAGTGATATATTCAGTCAGAGTAAACCTCCTTAATCTGTCTGCTTCAGTAGCCTTACCTGTCCTCTTTTTACACTAGCATGAACACGTAGCTAACCACGCGCGCTCTCTCTGCTCAAATGCTCAGCGGAACGAGACTTGCTACTGCATTTGTCTGGGTGCAAATCCACACGCTTCCCCGCCTGGGCCTCGACTCGCCCCTTCAGACTCACTTCACTCTGCGGGCTGCCCTCCTCACTGTCGCTGCTACACTTCCTCTTTCCAGTTAAAATCATACATAGCAGACCAGAAATCAGATCTGCCACTTCCCCATTATGTTATGCTTTGATTTTTTTTTCCTTAACGGTTGAGTTTAAAAAAAAAAAAAAAATACTGCCTAGCCTATGAAGATCATTTGAACAGGCATCGTTTAAGATGGATTCTCCGTCACGCGGAGAAAAGTTAAGCTAGAAATTTTTAAAAATAAAAGTTTTGATTTGTTTTTGCTCGACATCTGATCTTGCTTGTGGAGTACACTAACTGCATCCTCTATCGATCTTCACAGTAAAAGGGACACTGCAGAACTCATTTCTACCTTTTGACACTGCAGAACTCAGATTTTTGTTTCTACCTTTTGCTGTTTCCTCCCTTCTCTCCTGCTGCTTGGGCTTCTCTCTCTCTCTCTCTCTCTCTCTCTTTCATCTTCTCACGCTCTCTCTCGTCTCTCTTTCCTTGCTCTCTCTTCTCTCTCTCACTGTCTCCTCTTGCTCTCTCTCTCTCTCTCTCCCTCTCTCTCTCTCTCCTTGAGGTTCTTCAACAATAGACTCGTGCTCTGTCTCTCTCTCTCTCATCTCTCCTCTCTCTATCTGTCTCTGTTCTCCCTCTCTCCTTCTCATCCTCTCTCTCTCTCTGTCCTGTCTCTCTCTCTCTCTCTCTCTGAAGTGCTCCCACTTGGGAATAAAAAGGGGGAAAAAATGCATAATTTACATAATATGGAACTAAGCAGATTCATTTGTTTCCGTTTTTCCTTTATTTCACTTTTGTTCTGTTTCCTCCCTTCTCTCCTGCTGCTGGCTTCTCTCTCTCTCTCTCTCTCTCTCTCTTTCTTTCTTGCTCTTTCTCTCTCACTCCCTTGCTCTCTCTCTCTTTCTCTCTCACTCCCTTGCTCTCTCTCTTTCTCTCCCTCTCTCTATCTGTCTCTTTCTCCCTCTCTCTCTCTCTCTGTCTGTCTCTCTCTCTCTCTCTGATTTGATCAGATCTGAGCGCTCCTAAGAAATGCCGAGCGCGCTTTGGCCTTGATCAGCAGAATAACTGGTGCGGTCCATGCAGGTGTGTATGATGGTGCTCGCACACTGGCCGGGGCAGGTTGCAGCTGGTTTACAAATTGGCGCCCCTCTCCCCTTTTCTGGCTATTGCTCCCGCCCTCCGAAGCCTTCCCGTTTTTTCTCTGCCTCTCCTTCTGGGTGATTTCAAACAGGCCCGCGTGCGTGATTGTGTGTGTGTGTGTGTGTGTATGTGTGTGTTCGTTTCCCGTCCCTAGGCCAAAATCCGAGCAGCGGGATTATAGATCTCGTCCACATACAGCCCTCCCTCCACACGAACCGTCTCTGGGTCATGCATCTGCAAATTGTAACATCTGATAGTGGATGTTTACAGAGAAGGGGATTTATCTTCTCATAGTGGCATGTTTACAGAGAATAGATCAAAAGGCCTCACAGAGGAGACTTGCTGAGAATAGGTTTTAAAGCCTAAAGATATGGTCATATAATAGAGATGATTACAGATCATAACATCTCATAGTAGAGATGTTTGCAAAACACAGGTCACCATGTCTCATAGCAGAGAACAGGTTATAACACCTTATAGCAGAATACTGTCAGGAACATGTAATAACATCTGATAGTCCAAACGTGCAGAGAGCTGCTCGTAAAGCCTCAATGGTTTACGGAGCACAGGCTAGTAAGGTTCATAGTACACCGTCTAGGTCACAACGGCATCTCACGGCACACACATTTGCAGAGAGCAACCCATAACGCCTTCATTACGGCTCAAGCGTTGAGGGAGAGCTGTACGTGTATGCGTTTTTGGGGGCGGGGTGGGTCAGTGCATATTGATCGGTTGATAGCGGAGGGTGGGGCTGGAAGCTCGGTAAGTCAGAGGGAGCTGCCATTTGCACCAGCTGAAACCAAAGCTCCGCCTCCCTGCAGTGTGTGCCCCAATGACCATGTCCACTTCTTGTGTGTGTTTTTTTTTTTTTTTTCCTCCCTGTTGTATTTCTGTGTTTACCTCTTGGCTAACAGATGCAAATACCCCAAAGAAGTGTCGTGCCTTGTTCGGCCTTGAGCAGCTGAGTTCATGGTGCAAACCATGCAGGTATATTCCCTGTAGTACCTCTGGGCCCATGGTGATGATGGTGAACAAAATGAAATCCACCTCTATTTTCTTCTCTATAAAATGTCTGCCTTTTTTTTCTTCCCTGTTACTTTCCTTAAACTCTCACTCACTCTTAAACAGAGTTCTCTTTGTGAATTGGAGCCTGCAACATGAAAAACTTGGACAAAACACCCATAACCATTTACATGCTTGTATGTAACATGTGTCCTGTGGCATGAAATGGATTAGAACCCTGTGCACATTTCTTTGTGTGATATATCTGAAACCCGGGCATCTCAGCTCGTTTTCTTCTTAATTTTAGACCTTTAATGTAGTGTATTGGACTTTTATGGGTCTTCAACAGAAATTTTTTCCTAGTCTGCGTTCATTTTTTTAAAAATAAACCTGTGCAAAGTCTTGGCCTTACCAAGGAAGCGCCAACCAAATGTAGGTAAATTATGTAGATTTTTTTCCAAAGAAAAACCCTTCGTTGTCCTTTTTCTTTTCTTTTTTCAATGAACACATTTAGTCAGACTTTAACAATTCTGTACATGTCCAGAATTCCATAAATATGAAGATTTTAAATGACTTTCCCCTCTCTTTTTTGTTTATGAGGAGATGTTCTGAGATTTTAAATGCAGTTTATTTCTCTAATGTCAAATATATCTACATAACTATTGAAATATATTTAAAACTTATTCAAATCTGTAAAAAATGCATTTTCTGCAATCCTGCACCAGGGTAGATACCTGCTAACTTTGCTTTCATAACTCTGTCAATTTGCTCTGTACCTTTCAACTGTCTGATTTGTTTAGCTTAATTTTTAGATGGAGGGACTGTTGTTGTCTTCTCCCTTCTCATTACACAGTCTCTTTTCCCAATAACCTTACTTAGTCCCAATCTGTTGTTTTTCTGTTCTGACACAAGCAGTCTTTGAATTTGGAATATTTTCATGGTAGGTATTTGTTTCTGATAAGTAATACCCTTCTCTGTGACCCGCTTGCTCTTTCACCCACCCCCCCCCCCACCCCCCCCCCCACACCACCGCACTCCAATGTAGGTCCTGGTTCTGTGAATCAAATCCATACTGTATGTTTAGAGGCATGCTGTGCCCCCATAACTTTCCATCGCTGTCCCATTATTAGCTGTGGAGTTACTTCTTCATCTCATTTACTGTCGAGTCTGGTTTTCAGGTCTCTCGTGTGGACGAACCCCACTCCACCTTTTGAGATCTATCTAATTTCAGGCGACTGGCAGAGATGGACGGTTTTCTGTGTTGCATTACTGTGCGTTGTTCAGTAGTGTCGGTGGTCTGCAAGGGAGGCACAGAAAGCAGATTTCTACAGCAGACTGGAACAGTTCCTCTGTGTGTATCGCTAAAAAGCCCTTCTCCGCACGGCGTGGTCAGAATTCATTATTTTCTTTTTCGTTTGGTAATGTTTCGTTTGTGTATCTGGAGTCATTAATATTTTTGAACCGGCATTTGGTTTAAACCGGTTAAAACCACACATGCTGTTATTTTGGCCATGTGTCCACAATTTCCCATTTAGGCATTTGACAAGTGCCACCATCCATGAGTTACATATATAAGGGTGCACACTCACATGCAGTATACACATGCGCATGTATAATAGTACATATACACACACATGTATAATGGCGGCACACGTTCACTTACGCACACAGGCATACTGACGTGCGCACACACACGGTCACAGTGCGGTCATTCTGGGGCCCGGTTTCGTCCCGTCACGGCGCTTTCCCCTCGGCTCTCGCTCAGCCTGGTGCGGCCTCGCCCGCCAGCTTACCGCCGCGTTTGAAGGGCTTTCGTTGGGTCGAGGTGCAAAAGGTGGGATTGAAACGGGGCCGGCCCCTCAGTACACGGCGAGCGTAGCTCCGCGCTCTCGCCTTTGATTCTCTCTGCGTGATCCCTTCTCCGGCATTAAAATTTAACCCACGCGCTCGTAGGGCCGAGGCCGGTGTTCCGAGCCCGCCGCCCGCACGCCGCCGCCCGCACGCCGAGACACAGGGACCGCCTGTCCGGGTCTCGCCCCCTCGCCCCGCTTCTCTCGCTCCGGAGCCCAGAGCGCGCGGCGCGAACGCGCGTGTAAATCCGCACCGAGGCCGGTGCGCTAGCGCGTTAGCGCGTTCACTTGCGACCGCTCCCGGAGCTCCCCGCTGCGGTCCCGAACAGAACGCTCCGTTAGGAACGCGCGCGCACCGACTTCGTTTCCTTAGCAACCCAGCAGCGGAAGGTCTCGGCGCCTTGCCCCTTCGGCTGGACCGTGCCAAATCCATATTCATCCGTAACTTCGACTCGCGAGTTTGTCAAAGTTAGTTTCAGCGATCGCGGTCTTCACCAAACCGCGTTTGGCAAGGATCAAACGCGAATTTGCATTTAACGATGGTTCAGCTGAGGTAGCGATCGATATGGAAACGAAACGGGGAGATTATGAAACGTGCATATGCATAGGAGGCCGCGGTCGCTGATGGCGTTGCGGTCTGTTGACTGAGAGGCTGGAGCTCGGGGTGGTGCGGGGAGCGAGCGGATCGGCGCGCTTTTCCCGCGCCTGTTTTCGTCAGTAATGGTGTGTAAATTTGAGGTGCAGGGGGGTTAAAAGAGCCCGTGGCCTTCGCGCGCGTTCGGGGGAATCCCCAGCGATACCCCGCAATCAATACAGCGTACAGGCAAATGGCCGCAATCGATACGTTCTATTTAAAAATGGATATCACCTTATTTACAACTGTTTGACAGGCGGTTATTGCGGCATTAGCCCGATCGGCTCTGGGATCGCTTCCCTGGCCTGGGACGCTGTCCTTCCAAATCACTTTATTAGCGCCGTGATGAGGGCGTGTCAGATCGCTCTCTCTCTCTCTCCCTCTTTTTTCCCCCTCTCTCGCTCTCTCTGCCTGCCAGTTTCAGTACCGTAGCTCTTACATGAGTCACCTCTTTGTTGTTTTTTTTACCTGGGCGTTGTAGCTGTGTTTGTCGTTGCGCATCGTTGTCTGTGTGCCCTCCCTCTCCACTCTTGGAGAACTGCATGAGCTCCTTCCAGTACAGCATGCATGTACATAACTGTGGGCTGATGTGGCTGTTCCAGAATCACCTCCCAAAATCTCTCTTTTTCTCCCTCTCTCTCTTTCTCTCTCTCTCTCCCTCCTTCTCTCTCTCTCTCTCTCCCTCCTTTCTCTCTCTCTCTCTCTCCCCCTCTCTGTGTCTGTGTCTCCCTCTTCTCCTTTTTCTATTACTTTTTTTGTCTGGCACCCAAGTCCACAGGTTTGCAGGCAGGGGTATGACTTTAAGAAACGTACCTTACCCGCGTGGCACAGGTTATGCCACCTTCTCTTTCCGCCCTTCCGTGCGGTCACTCTGTTCCTTCCTTTTTTTCTCTCGCTCTCAAAAAATTGTCATGTTCTTTGACCACTGTGTGGAGGTGGCTTTCAGTAGTCAAGGAAATACATACGTAGGGACTCAGCCAAGCCAGAAATGTCTTTCTCTATCTCTCTCTTGCTCCGTCTCTTTTCTTTTTTTCTTTCTCTCCCTTGCTCTTTCTCTTATTTTTTTCTTTTCTCTTTCCCTCTCTCGTTTCCTTTCTTTACGCTCTTGGTATGAACAGCGCATAGCCTGAGTTAAATGTTGAATCTTTCCGTTTCGTTTGTTCTTGTGCCCAGCTGAATTTGGCCCTCGGGCAGGCAGATGCCTCATGGGGAGGAGCTGTGGGGGGTCAGGGTAGGGGGGGGAGTGGGGGGGTTGGGTGGTGTTGGGGGAGGAAGGGGGGGGAGGTGCTCTCTCTTGCCACTCCATCCAGACACCCACCCCCCCCCCCCCCCCCAAACACACTGAGCCTTTAGCCCCCTCAGAGAGACTGCTGCCTCCCTCCCTCCTTCCCCTCCCTCCCTCCCGCGCGCGGAGCGTTAGCCGAGCTCCGGCGTTTCTGGGGTCGGCGAGACTTCACCCGCAGTCGCGCTCCTCTGGCTCTAGGCGTAGCAGACGAGGGAGGAACCTTGACCTGGCTGGGGAAAAAAAGGCAGCGGGAATGCAAACATGGCCGCCCCGGCCCTGACCCGCGCGCAGCGCAGCAGACATGTCTGTGAGGCAGGTTGCCGCGCGGCGCCGTTCTGCTAACCTCCACATCCGGATTCCCCAAAGAAACCAAACACAAAAAAAACAAAAAAAAAAAGGAGAAGAAGAAGAAGGAAAAAAGGAAATAACCGGGGGAAGAAAGAGTTTTTTTATTATTATTGTTATTATTATTATTATTATTATTATTTGTATTTTTTGAAGGAGGAGGATGAGGAGTCGTTGCTCGTTTTTTCTTAAATCTCCGTCCGCCTCGGCATCTGCACAATTCGAAGCGTCTCTTGTTCGTGTCTGTGCGCGACGTTTCACGTACGCTTTTAATAGACTTGGGACAACCCGTTAAGGGCATTCATTAGAATTTCACAGTTCCACAGAACCTATCCCCACCCCACCCCACCCCTACCCCTACCACTACCTCCTCAATGTGAATAAACCTTTTACTCTCTCTCTCTCTCTCTCGCTCTCTCTCTCTCTCTCTCTCTCTTTTGTCCATTCCATCTCTCCCGTCCTGTGGCCAGTGTCAGTGCAGTGTCTGGGTTTATTGTCACAGGTTTGCACCCGCACTTATCCAGAAAATCTTCACGATCTCAAGATTCATTCTTGAAGTCGCCATGTTTTTCCGCTCTAGATTTAGCGGAACACAGAGGCTAGGAAGGGGCTGAGGGGTGGGAGTTGAACATTTAACTAAGTAATTAATGGGTCCCAGAATTGGGTTTGAGAATACACATCCAGGTGTAACTGTCATTACGGGAGTGGGAGGGGTTATTGTAAAATGGGAATAGATTAGTCGCACAGCCTGACAGTCATTGAGCTGACCTCCATTTGTACTGTCGTCCCCTCACACGTGGGATGATGCTTCCCTTTTTTCTTTTTTAACTCGTTTGATTTCATCCTTTTTTCGCTTTCTTCCCCCCCCCCCCCCCCCCCCCCCCCCCCCCCCCGCAGGAGAAAAAAAAAGTGTATCCGCTACATTCAAGGTGAAGGCAGCTGTGCCAGCCCCCCCTCTTCGGACGGAAGCTTGTTAGACTCCCCGCCCTCCTCCCCCTCCCTCATCGGCTCCCCCTCGAAAGACTCCAAACCGCAGACAGATCAAACGCAGCCACTCTCACTGACTATGAAGCCGCCGCCCCTGGCCGCGCACCTCTCCATGCCCACGTCTTTAGTCCTGTTGGAAACCGCGGCGGCGGCCGGCAAAGCCGGCGCCACGAACGGGCCTTTGGAGCGCCCCACCATTTCCCCCCGACAGGCGGGGTCCTCCTCCACGCTGGCCAGGCCCTCTCCAACCCTGTGCCACACCCACTCTCTGCTACCCCAACCTCTCTCGCTCGTAACCAAGTCTATAGAGTAGAATAGCCCTTCTAGCACTCGGCAGTCTCTTATAGTTATTTGTTTGTTTGGCTTTTTTTCCCCTCCTGGTTTCCAGTATGTTTATACTTTTTTCTGTCTGTGCGTGTGCCTTTTTTTTTTTTCTTTTTTAGTTCGTTAAACCAAGTTCATTGGTCAATATTTGACCCATCATTATCTCGGGAAAAAAAAAAATATTAAAAAAGTTAAGTACAATGAATTGTAGATTATAAGCTTTGTGAATCTGCCAAAATTTTTATCAGCAACTGTTTTGAGTCTTTTTAGTGTTTAACGATGAAACGGAAAATATGTTCAAGGTTGTGTAGTTCCACATAGATGCATTCAAAAGACAAGGAAATTGTCAACAGGAAATTACGACAAAAACTAGATATAGAAAAGAAAGCAGAGGTTTAGGAGATAATTGATGAATTGCGTTAGCCCTTTCCAAAAGAGTTTGTGGTTCTTTATTATTTGTATTAAATACGAGCTTGCGAACCAATCATTTTCCATCAGTTCAGATACAGAGGGCATGTGGAAAGCATTGTCACCTCTTCAACTGTGCGGAACAACTTTAATTGTGATGTTACTTGTTATTGTTTAAATGTACAGAAATATTTGGGGGAAACTGTGTTAATATGCATCGTTCCATGGCGTTGTCTTTTAAAATCTTTTTTTATTTTGTTGTTTGTTGGGGGAGGGAGGGAGGTGGGGTGGGTTGGGGAAGGGCAGGGAATCGGGCAGGGTGCGGGTTAGGGTGGGTGGGTGGGGTGGGTTGTTAAATTCAAAAAGTCACAACGCTAGGACCAGTAGTATTTATTGCTTTAGAGATTGCTTGTTGTTTCTTGTATGTTGTCCCTTTTTAAATATTTTTTTTTTCATAATACATTGTATAAATATTTTTTTTTCCTTAGCGTAAGCAGCTTATATATATATGAAAATGATCCATTTTTACAAGGATTTTTGAAGTTTTGTTTTTCCTCAATGAAACCTGGATTCCACCAAATGAACAGTGTAGATTCTTTTTAAGAATAGATAAGTGCACAACAATACTTCAAGAAACACAACTATAAGCCATTATACAAAAAGAATAAAAAACTTGAAAGTGTGTAGGGGACAGCGTCTTCACTAGTGGGAAAAATGTCTAAAGCCCTTCTTTTTTTAATGCACAGTCTTATCTCTTCCAGACTGTAGAATTGTGTACAGATTTCCGTGCCAAAATTTGTGATAATTTCCTTCGCCCCCTCCTTAACGCTGTAGGTTTTTGGTTTCGTTTTTTTTTTTTTTTTTTTTTTTTTTTAAACCATATTTTGCTGTGACGTTACATAGATTGCTATGTATGTAGTATAAATGTTGCTATAACAAATGTGTTTGGTAGCAGATTGTCAAATATTAAATCTAAACTGAACAAACGACGGACGTTGTACTGTATAATCCCACTCGGGCCAAACTCTGTATATTAGGAGGTTCATAAAAAAAAATGTTAAATGGAAAAAAAAACACAAACTGCCACTTTTAAGTACACTACTACATATAGGTAGGTAGCAAAAAATAGGCATGTTGATGTTGCAAGAGGCTGTAAAAAAAAGCTACAAGAAAATCATCCATTCGGTGCCATTGTAGTTGACATGACGCGACTGTAAACTGTCAATTTTTCTCTGGTTTATTAAGATGCTAATGATGAATAGTTTGAATGTTTCCTAACGGCTGTGATGATGTTCCTGTTCTATTTTATGCTCTTATTCTTTTTCTTTTTCTTTTTTTGTTTGTTTTTTGTTATTTTTAATGGTTCCAAAACCATTTTTTGTAATGAATAAATGTTTATGCTGTACAGTATCTGTAGCATGCAGTTCTGTATGTATTAATAAAAGCGAGTTAGTATGTGCAAACTCTTCTGTTGTTTTTTGTTAGTTTTAAAGTGGAAATTTGCCCCCAAAATATACACTATATGACTAAATGTATCTGGACACCCCTTGGTCTGAGGCTGTTTTTCATGGTTTGGGCTTGGCCCCTTAGTTTCAATGAAGGAAAATCTTAATGCTAAAGCATACAATCACATTGTAGACAATTCTGTGCTTTCCCAACAGTCTGGGGAAGGCCCTTTTCTGTTTCATCACGACAGCGTCCCTGGGCACACAGCGCGGTCCATATAGACATGGTTTTGTTTAGAAGAACTTGACTGTGCTGCACAGAGCCCTGACCTCAACCCCATCCTACACCTTTTACGAATTGGAAAGCCAACTGCGAACCAGGCCTAATCATCCAATCACTGACCGACTTCACTAATGCTCTTCTGGTTAAGCAAATCGCTGCAGCAATGCCTCAACATCAGCTTTCCCAAAAGAGTGGAGGTTGTCATGCCAGCAGAGTGGACCACTGCCATATTAATGTCCATAATTTTAGAGATGTTGTCCACATACGTTTGGCCATGTAATGTATGTATTTGTGTGTTTGTGCAAGAGGAAAATCAATTACCTACTACAGTATTCCACTTTTATAGATATTACCAAGTTCTTAAAGAAGAAACAATTAAACGTTTTCCTACATACCTGCAATGCAATGGATTTTTATGGGGGGTAGTGTATCTGTTCAACTTGCACTGTTATTTAGTAAATGCATCAGCATGTATCAAAAAATATATTAAACATATATCAAGTCAATATCTGCATTTCCATATACTGTAGGGCAGTGGTCTCCAACCCTGGTCCTGGAGAGCTACAGGGTCTGCTGGTTTTCATAGTGACTCTGCACTTCATGAATCAATTAGAGCAGTTGATTACACAGTTAACTCAACTCACGTGGCGTCTTGGGTCTCAATTGGGTGCTGATTTTAAGGTGAAAACAAAAACCAGCAGACCCTGTAGCTCCCCAGGACCAGGGTTGGAGACCACTGCTGTAGAGTATTCAGATTTGGATACACTCCTAGTTTATACTGTTACATTCATACTACAGTATGGATAAAGGATATTAGCCAGTGCCTAATGGTACACGACTTTGTACAGGTGTCCAGAACAGGGGGGTTCTGGACACCTGTCCAAAGTGAAACGACCGAAGGATCAAAAGTTTAGAAAGGAAAAATTGTTGGCATCCTAGCTATTATTCAGTTGTAGCCTATTTGATGTTACAACAGATTATTCATTTGCACACATTAATAGATATCCATTATTAAATTTTTGTTTTTTAAGATTTATTTTCCCCATGGTCTTTCTTAATCCTATGATTCCCTGTTTTTTTTTTATATCACAGAATAAGATGGTGCTCATTTCCTTTTATCAGTAATATCTCTCTTCCTGTCCAATATAAAATGAACAGTAGCCAAGCAAGGAAAACCTAGGCTAACTACAGGTATGAGCTTTGCTCTGCAGACTACATAATGTGGTTTACTGTGCCGGCTTTATACAGTGGGGTAAACTGCAAGGAGCATGTTTTAATCTTCAAGCTGGATGGATCCCATGTTCCACATAATTATTTTGCAAAACGATTGCCTTATCAGCCTCCAGGACCACTGTTCTTGACATAACAATTACAATAATGCATATTTTTAATTACCCATCTTCTTTCTGTTGGCACAGGGTTCCCAGTCGTCATTCATAACACCAAGCATAATACATTCATAGTGAATTCTCAAAGGTTGTAGGAAAATAACCTCTTTCAAAATTCATTTATTCATGATGTCATTTGTGGCAAAGACATGGAATATAATCATGATAAAGGTCTGTGTGGTGTTACAAAGGCTTGTGTAGACATAAAGTATAAGCCCCCTCAAATTCAGTGTTATCAGTTTGTGTCATTGAAAGTGGAATTGGTGCGGTCACCATGAAGTTGTCACGAATGCTCACATGATTACTGCACTGATTTCATACATTTTTCACTAAATAAATAAAGCAACTGCTGAATATGTTTCATAAGTACGTTATACATCAGCATCAGCAGTAATATGTTTATTAATGTGAATAATTATTTTTATTTTTTTATGTTTTTATAGCTGGTAGAATGTCTGCAATAATAGGTTTGTGAGCGCGTTCTTCATTCATTTTAACCTGAAAGTGAATAGGCAGTAAGATCTATAGCAGTTAAGGGAAACATCTCTATAAAACAAATAAAACAAATGTGCATTATTCTGAATATGGGTCTGTTTGGTATTCATAACGCATGTTTACTATGCAGTTCTGCAGAGTAAGACGACAGCATTTGTCGTGGACTAACAATCTAACAATGTTTCACGAGCAAAAATGTAATTGTGTGTCACCAGATGCTGAAGAAATTGTACAGTTTCTTCGTGCTGGTAATCGGATAGTAATCAATACCTTCTTGACCAGTCGCAATAAAACATTTAATAGTATGAGCTAAATAGATAATAATAATCATAAACCTGGTCCTCATTAACAATAATCCAATTGGTTATGTGAAATGAAGGAATGGTATGTGAGGAATTCATTTAACTTTTAAGTAACTTGCCCATTTCTTTATAGCTATTTCTAATTAAGCCAGTTCATTCGCTAAAGTAGCGCTAGAATATGTTTTAGCTCCTTTTTGGTCCACATTATAAACAGAAATGTTAGAAATTAGATAGGATGCTGAAGACATTCAACTGCTTTTAAATCGTGTCTTCAACATCACACATTTAAGAACACTTACTGTTGATAATATTGGTAAAATGCACATTAAATTTATGGATTTTCCTACAGATACTGCAGTTGAACAAACTTTTCCTCTTCTTCACTCCGTCAGATCCAAAGCTGAATTACTGTATCTACATATCTTTTTCTTACCTTTAATATTTTCTCTTTGTAGCTAATGGAGTCATTGAAGATGTCTCTTAAAATGTGTCTGTACAACTTTTAGGGAGCTGTACAAAAAGTATCTTACAAAAATTCTTTGGCTATCAGCTTATTGTCAGCGCACCATTTAGGGGATAAACTAGCTTATCCGAGTTGTGGTAAAACAGTAGGATGTGGTGGAATGCAGAATTGTCACATTGCATTGTACTGAACAGACCTCTTTGGGTGCTGTTGTCTTGAAAACTTGAGAAGCAACAGTTTACTTGTCTGTCCAGGTATCGTGCTTGTCCTGAATGACAGGGTAGCTGTTCATGATGAGACCTGTGCTATATTTGTGGCCCATTTCACAGGATGTAAAGGGGTGTGGGAGGATTGAGAGATACTGTATTTGTACTTGATAGGGCATTAGGAAGGGACACTGGGGAACACCCCTCGCCTTTGCAATAAGTGCATGAGATCTGTGCAATTGAATGAAGCAGGGGAATGATTCCAGGGGCCCTGACTGACAGGAGCCCTCAAAAAATATTGGAACATGGGATTGTCTGGGGTGCTGGGGCCCAATTCTTTTCATGGGGCCCAGATTCCCTGGTCACACCCCTGGCTGACAGTCTTGCAGGGCAATGCGTACTTATGTGCCCGTAACACAGGTAGAGAGGCTTCAGTCTTCCAGGATGACCATAACCAGCAACCCCTGCTGACCAAATCACCCACGACCTGATGTTTAAGCTGCATAAGAAGCCGTTTCCTCTGTCTCATATCTGTCCAAGGTCAACCCGTGGACTGCAGTGCGAAAACAAGCAGCTGCTCCTTTGTCATTTTAGGTTGTTAGCATTTTTTAAATGAAAACAAGGCAATTTAAAAGGTTGTGTCATCAGGAATATGGCTGTAACTACACATAGCCTCTGAATGAATCACTTAAGTCCTCCAGCCCACTGTTCTCAGTGTTCAGAATGACTCTCTCAAGAGGGAATATTCCTTTAGGCTATTTTTGAAAAATGAAATGAGTTTTCTTATGTCTGATACTTGCATTTTTGGTTTCTTCGGTCTTCTTGTCTTGGAACAGCACCAAATAAACTTGAGAAAACGGCAAGACCAGTAGAGCTGGGTCGTTTTCCTCCGGTCAAATGGTTATTTCCATCTGTTTTTCTGTTCTTTTCTCGTACAAAAGAGAACACCCTGCCTCCAGATCAACATAAACATTTTAGCTTTACATTTTTGTTAATTTTTTTAACCAATCTCATTTTTCGCTCTGTCTCCATGTTTTCCGAATGGTAACAATCACGCTGTCTCTGTGGTAGGGTCAGGTGACATCATTTTAATTGGACTCAATAAAATCCTTTAGGTTGTCAAGGTTACATTTTAATGACTCACTTAACAATCTACCACATATAGCAATATGGAAAATGCATATGAGCCCGTTTTAGCTTTCTGCTACCATGAGAATAAGTAGATTATAACTACTTACTGTAATTGGCACCTAAAGTTTAAAAAGGAAATTTGAGTGTAGATGAAGTAAGCTGATGTAAAGAACTCAGGCTGACAGTCTGTCCAGATAAGGTAGTGGCCCATGCGACCAGTTGGCCATTGTGGGGGGGTGGGGAGGTTGGAGTTGTCAACTTTCATCATTTTTTCATTTCAAGATAATAAAAAATGATTAATTACAGGGTTTTTTTAAAATATTTGTTGAAGGTTCCCCTTAAAATGTCTGTTATTCATTTTCTACCTTTGAGGAATATCTTTTGACCTGACAGTGGCAGCTCTCCACTGAATTAAAAATTTAAAAAAATTAGTCCATCAGAAAGGTTTCACAGGAGCTGCTGGGCAGGCTCATCTTAATAAAGCCCAGGCTTGTGGATGGGCCTCACAGTCTGGTATGGAATGTAGTCATTGCCAATGCTCACAGTGTGTTGTGGGGGAGGAAGGTGTCCTCTGATTCATATCAGTGCAAG
Organism: Anguilla japonica; assembly: GCA_025169545.1. Lineage (NCBI taxonomy): Eukaryota > Metazoa > Chordata > Actinopteri > Anguilliformes > Anguillidae > Anguilla > Anguilla japonica. The sequence continues at coordinate 22,054,836 of CM045884.1, forward strand.
GTCAACCTGTGGACTACAATGTGAAAATGAGCAGTGACTGGCTTGTTAGCCTTTTATTTCTTTTTTTTTTTTTAAATCAAAAGACAATTTAACAAAACGAGGTGATTTCATCGTGAATGTGGATGTAACTGCACATAGCTTCTGAATGACTTGTTTTTTTTTTTGCAGATAATGGCATGGAATACTGTTGTTTTTTTTATTATTTTGGACATTTTGAGGAGATTTTAATGTTGAATCTTGGCTGGATCTTCCTCATCCACTGACTTTGGTTCTGAAATGGACTAATGGACTTCTGGAGCCATGGACTAATTAAATCTATGAAAATGTGCATTGCCAAGTTAAAAGAGTTTCCCTCAAAGTGAAAAAATGAATGAACAGTATTCGTTTTTGAGGAAGCTATCCTTAAAACACATCCACAATGCTTTGCTCTTGGTGCTGCTACATGGTGCACCCTGAGGTAGGAGTCAATGCTCACGGAGGCAGGCCACTATGTCAGGCCTCAGCTTTTCATTTCCCAGAGGGCTATGTGTCATCAACTTGGGTGATGGGGTTTATTAAAACAATTTGACGTGAGAGGCTGTGACATGTCATGAACATTGGCATGACTCAGAGGGTGCAAGCATTCAACTTTCACTCACACCTAACAAAACCGTCTTGCCATGATGACCGCTCCCCAAACAACACCATTTCCTGGTTCTCCCAAGAGATCTGCCATCCAAGTGTTAACCAAGCCAAATCCTGCTCTGCTTCAGCCATCAGGCACGAGACAGATACAGGGGGGTCTTTCTCTGCTGCAGCTTTAGGCATTGTTCACAGAATACACAGGCGGGAGGCTTTCTGTCTGTCTGGGAAGAACAATTCAACAGAAACTCAGGCACGCCTTCAAACATCCCTCTCCATGTGATGGCCCTGAACTAAACAGATATTTCTTTCTTTCTTCCTTCCTTTTTTTCTTACTTTCTTTCTTCTTTCTTTCTTTCTTTCATTCTGTAAATCAACTCTGTAAATCATGTTTGCATTTTTAACTTATGCTTCAGTTCAATGTCTGTGAAAGCACAAAAGCATTGCACCTGTGCAGTTAGCCTTAAAATCACCCAACATGGTCCAACATATGCCTTCTGGCTGTGTCTTTTTGTTGCACTTTTTTGTAACAGCAAATCACTTGACGTGAACATAAATATATTAAAATTTAAGCATGATATTTGATAATATTTAAATTAGTACTGTTCCGTTTTTTTTTTTTTTTTATTTTTGGGAAGAATTTCTAATTTGAGGAGGCATCAGACTTCTGAAAAAGCTGCATGAATATGTCACAGACCATGTCCACTTGGTGTGTATTGTGAATGTATTACAGTGTTTGTAAATGTATTATTGCATGTGTGAGACGGGCTATCGTTTTAAACTAGTCTTCATTTCAAAGCAGAATTTTATCAAGACTGATGTTCTTCTTAATCTCCCCAAAGAACATAATTATACTCTCAGCTTGAACTATTGAATAAATATTTCACATTTTAAAACATTAAGTTGCTGATAATCTTGTCCTCTCTCTTTCTCTCTCTCTCTCCCTGTCACTCTCGCTCTCTCTCTCTCTGTTTTTGTCTCTCTCTCCCTTTCTATCTTCCCCTCTCACTCTTTCTATCTTCCTCTTTTTTGTGAGTGAATGAGTTTGCAACATGAAAGTGACAAATACAAATAAGCATTGAATTCATTTATGAGAGGCAGCACATAAAGGTCTGGCTATAGAATTACATTAACAATACATAGGATGCCTCATGGTTCAGTCTGTGCTCTTTATGTTTTTCTTCATTGTACAGTGAACAACAATGTGGAAGTCAGAGAACTGGGCATCCTCTGATGAATGTAAGAATGTGATGTACCTGCTTTTCATCAGCCATTTTCAATTTCAGCCACAAATTAATATTTTCATAAGGGTCTGAATTCTGTTTACTTCATTTACCAAGATTGTATTCCAATACCTTACTGTAAATAAATAACTTGTTTTAACTTTTGTCTAATATCCATTTATTCTTAAGTAAAATATAACATTTTAAGATGAATAAATACATAAAACTTTATAAATTAAATGTTGACTGCTTGAAAGCCCAGTTCATTTCTGTGGTTAATTGTGGTTAAGCATGGAAAAGGTTTTTATATTCACCTGGTATTAATGGTGCTCTGTTGTATTTCTCATTCTTTCTCAGAATACATTTTTGTAAATGCAGCAATTTTGACACTTCTATACCCACTCTGTGTTTTAGCAGCCTTAATGCATTTTTAAGCACCTATTGCCACTTTGTTGTGTGCTGTGATCAAAACATATAATATTCACATGTCTTTTATTTCATAATTAATTATAACAATAATAACAATAATAACAATAACAACAATAACAATAATAATAATAATAATAATAATAATAATAATATTATATTATTATTATTATTATTATTATTATTATTATTATTATTATTATTATCATTATTATTATTATTGTTATTGTTATTATTGTTATTATTATTATTATTTCAAATGGCTCATTTACCTAACATGAACATATCTTTTCAGAATCACTTCATATGTTCACTGCCTTAAGATGAAAACAATCATTTCTGAAAGGAGAGTGGATGGGGCATCCTTTTTAAAGCGATAGTTGATATCCACAAAAGGCTTTGATAGCTGTAAGTCTGGCTGTGCAGTAATTACAACTCTCTCTGTGTAAAAGTCCCTCCTGGAAAGTTATTGTAGGAAATAAAGCCTTTCTACTACCATGTGCATGCATTCATTGCCTTGTCAATGTGCATCCTTTCCATTATGACTATTTCAACAATTTCCCTACTGTGGTATTTCAAAATGTCTTTTCAGTATTCAATTCATTGCATTTCCTTAAATATATAAGCTTTCTCTTGCTTTCATGCTTTTGAAAAACATATTTCTGATCAATACAGGATGAAAGAAGTATAAACTTATTCATAGGCATGATTGGGTCAGGCTTTTGAAAACCCTCACTTTTGTTTTGCTATTTCCATAGCTGAATTAAGCTGAATCATGGGACAGATCCACTCTCTAAAACCTCCATCTACACATGAATGAACTGCAGTCAATTCATAAGAAAGAGTGTACAATATCTACAATCAAGTACTCTATAATAATGAATCTGGTATTTTTTATTATTTTCATTTATATGATTTATGCCTAATGCGTTTCTGCTAGCTGATTTTCTGATTTTATTATTCACTCATGCAGTTTACACTGGATCAAATATAATTTTGTTATTTGAAATATAATACAGTATTATTATTATTATTATTATTATTATTATTATTATTATTATTATTACAGCATCCCTCCTCTTTCTAACTGCCATCTCTCCATCTCCTTCCTTTCCCAGCCTCCTCATACGATCTTGAAGGGATTGACATCTCTGTTTCCACAAATTGTTGGCCTGGGCAAAGTCATGAAGTTCTCCAACACTGCTACAGACATCAGATCAATTCAACAATCATAGAAATGTGCTGTTGTTTTTACCATCAGCACTGAAAAACAGATCCTACACATCATCTGTCCTTTAATAATATTGAGGTTGCACAAATATGATATAATCTTGAAATTAATCCCTGACTCTTCCCAACAAACAGGTAAGATGTAAGAGAATCAAACCTACTAAAAAGCTAATTCCCTTGAAATAGGTCGGAAACGGATGTGGCTCTGGGTTTAGTCAAATTTGTTTCATACTGTGGGTTCTTCAGCTGGCTGTGTGAAGTTGTCACAGGTGTCCCGTAAGTCTTGTATTTTCACTGTGTTTCCTGGGATCTGTCTGGTGATGGGTGGGAGGGAGAGATCAAAAGATCCACGTCCGACCACAGTCTTCAAAGAAGGAGAGCTACCCTGCAAGTGTCACTGCCTCAGCTGAAGCGGAGTCATTCTGTCACTTTGCCATCACCCCAGAGAGGGCAGGACTGTTAACTGCAACTGCACAATGTTCCCATGTTATCATTGCCCTGGGAATGCAACATGGAACATCTTTTTATGACACAGTCCCTTTTTCTGGGTACCTGGAAAATGTATAAATTTTGGTCGTATTTTTTTCAAAGCATAATAACTGTCAGGAATACCGACAGATGTAGCACATTAATACTCACGCTAGGTTATACAGTGTAAAAGACCATGGTAGAGAATAAATGGTAGAGACAAAAGAGGAAGTTATATTTCCTGTATGAGAAAAACACTTGGGTCAATTGTAGTGTGCTTAGCTGCAGGTTTATACCCCTAGACCGCAGAACTGCATTACAAGTGGAACAGATAATCTATATTAGATAGATTTGGATAGCTGTAACAGTTGTAATTCAGATCTGTGGTTTAGGGGTTCAAATCTGAGTTTTAAAAGCCAGCTAAGCATGCTGCAATTGACTCCTGAGCTGTCTCACTTTGTTTCAAAATGAAAGGGAAATTTAACATGAATGGTTTTCCTATTGCAGTGTATGCTGGAACATGCACCCGTCTATATTCAGGTCTGACTCCCCCAAACTGAGGCTGTAACCCCCCTGAAAGTAAAAACAAAAGATTATGGGGAGTTCTTGAATCTTCACACAAACTACAGTAAGTAATTCTAACAGTAAATATTCAAATTTATTTCCCCAGCCCCGTCTGAAGTAAAATTCTTCGACAATTTCAAACACCCCTATGGTGGGTCATACCATTTCTTAACCGTCGAAATTGCCTGAGCAGGTTGACTCAATTATTACATTAGTGCATTAGGAGACAATGTACCACATGGTTATGGGGGAGCCAGAGGGAGCTGAGGTCCCTCAAAACATACCTGAGCTTCCCTGAAAAGAATTGAGTTCGACCCCCCCAACCCTTCCCCTCAATCCATGATCTCATAGAACTCCGGAAAGCCAGAGCGTAATTGAAATGCTGCTCAGAGGGTGCTTTTCCAGACACGTTTAATGAATGCAAGTAGGGGTGACTGAGCGCTGACTGCTCAGATCTGGAATGCGCTCCGAAAGGCGTGCATGGTGTGGCGAAAGCACCCTCACCCCATCCCCCTGCATTCCCACAGAGTTTATGCCCTTCACCGGACAGTCGCCACAGGTGAATCACCATAAAAGGAAACTTCAGGATGTACGTCCTCTTGCGCCGCCGTCGAGGCGGGACAAAGTACAGAAGTAACGGCATCACAACCCCCACCCCTCCCACCCCCATCCCCTAAACCACCCCAAAAAAGCCCTCCCATTATAGCCCCCGGAGTTAGTGTGAACGCCAGGCCTGGAGCTCCACTTTGGGTTGATAAGATGACACTTGTGGTAGTAACAGTTAATAAATCATGACTGGTTGTGGTGTGGGGTGGGGGGTGGGGGTTGGGTTGGGTTTGGGGGGTGGGGGGGGAAGTGCAGTACATCAATACGCAGAAGAGAAAGAGAGAGCAGCCAGAATGGTAATGAGAGCCAGTTGTACTGATACTTCTGTCACTTCCTCCAGTAATGGCCTCAAGCTGTCACCACTTTCCTGGGAGACTTAATACTTTTTAACAAAAAAAGAGAAAAGTTTCTTTCTTTCCTTCTTTCTTTTCTTTTCTTTTCTCATTTTTTTCTTTTTTTTATTTCAGTGGAAAGGAACCAGACAAGGTAGAAATCCCATGGTGACTCCATGTAGTTTTCTAATGACTGGAGAGACACAGTCGCCGCTAGCCCAGAAGTCATGGATGACATGATGTGTTGACTTTGATTGGAAATAAATGCTGTGTGAACAAAGATGAGTTTTGGCAGCCACACGAATGTGTGTGTGTGTGTGTGCGTGCGTGCGTGCGTGTGGTTTGCTGGAAAGGGGCATAGAATGTAAAAAGTATCGGTCAAGGGTCTAAAAATTACGGAAAGGCGCACATTGCGCTGTGTGAGGTTCTCCTGTCCCATTAGCCAAATGCTGCACGCTTGCACCTTCTCTGAGCACATTCTTATTCTGCGCATTTATCTTGTTTAATGTTACGAACCGCACGCCGCATTAATATTCTCACAGAAGACTCCCAGCAACCTGCTGCTCCGCCGTTATTGGTGGATATGGTCCTCATTAGGGCGATAAGCTGTGGTTAGGTTTGAGGAGGGAACGTACACGAGCACGTACATACATGCACACTCAGCTCCTGCTGATGGCAGAAACATGTCCCGGCTCCTTTCTGAGCACTGTCTTCTCGTTCGTTCGTTTCGTTTCTTTAAGGTTGAATTTGGAATTTTGCTGACAGAAGTGTGGCGTGATTTGCCTCCGTTTTTCCGAAGGATTTATTTTTGTGCCCATAAAGAAAAGATCTTACATTATTTGGAAAAGAGCTGGGTTTCCATGTCTTTTTAAAGGAGGCAAATATCTCACAACCTTGAAGTACACAATAAAGCACACAAAAGGTTAATATGTGGGTGAAATTTTACATTTCCAAAGAAATTTCTAGAAAAAGGATAAAGCACACTTGAGCAAAGAGCATAATAGAGAAGGATAAATGCTGAGCAGAATGCCATAGTCATTGTTATACATTTCCTAAATGCTTTGACTTAAATGTTGTAAATGACGGCTTGCTATAGATGGATATATTGTGATGTGTACAATTCGTTCAGGAATCTCTCCATGAAATTATTTAGCTGTTGATAATCAGGCCAAAATATGAGCCAAGGTGTGTACTGCAAGTTCACAATGTATAAGCATTGTTCATACATGGAACAAAGAGCTTGTTTTATTTTTTTTTTTAAAAGGGGGGTTCAAATATACAGTTTAAATTGGTATGATAAATGCTAATCTTTTGTTTCACTTCCGGTCTGTGTGTGTACATATGTGTGTCTTGGTGTATGCAAGGGTGTCGTGGTGCTTTAGCATACAGGTGTGATTATATACCAGTGTGTGTGTGTGTGTGTGTGCACGCGCGTGCACACACACGTGAGTGTGGGTGTGCTTGTGTGTGCATGTTGAGGATGTGTGAAGTCGATTCAGCTCATTTGTAATTGAGGCGAGAAGAATCCTGCCGTCATTTGAAAGAGCAGTTATTTTATGTCATCTCCTCAGACCTGTCATTGTCCCTAATGATGGCAGTGAGTAGGCAGTGCTCTAGCCTCAGGCTAATCCCTCTCTGCAGACTCGTCAAGGCTGGTCTTCATCCCCTTCCATACAATGCCCCCCCCCCCCCCCCCCCCCCCAAAAAAAAAAAAAAACTCCACAATCTCACAATAAAAATGAAATATAAATTCAGTGTGTTTCTTTTCTTTTTCTTTCTTTTTTTGCCACAAAGTTTTGTCCTTCTATATTGCAAGTACAAACATTTGTTTCCGTTCAGGTCTGCATGCTTGAATTTTTAGAAGGACTTACATTTTATCCGATTTTAAAAGCTGTAAAAAAAAAAAAAACAAACAAACAAAACAAAAACACTTCTTTGGTCCCCTTTGATATTTAGATAATCATTGCAATCAATATTCTGAGAATATTACAAGAATATGTACAATGCTTATATTTCTACAAAATTATCTTCTTGACTGTGGTAATAACAACAATAACAAAACAAGAATTATTGTTGCTAAAATCTAAGTGAATTTATTATTATTATTATTATTATTATTATTATTATTATTATTATTAGTAGTAGTAGTAGTAGTAGTAGTAGTAGTAGTAGTAGTAGTAGTAGTAGTATTGTTATTATTATAATTATAATAATAATAATAATAATAATAATAATAATAATAATAATAATTTAGCATAACTAGTGTTACACAGACACACATATACACATATATATATATTTATAAGATGGTTGAGAATATGACCATTCAGTGAAGAGGTGTCTGTGATGATTGACCCAGCATTAACACAGATGAAATGCTGACATACAAACAGAAACAACAAAATTAAATCTAAAAAAACCCCATCATGTCACAAGCCCCCCCCCCCCCCCCCCCCCCCCCCCCCCCCCCCCCCCCCCCCCCCCCCCTTTCCTTAGACATTCATTCAGTGTAATCAAGACGTGGTCACCAAAAAGCAAACCCCTCCCGCTCGGTTTGATCTGTCACTTAGGACCAGATTGATTTTCCTCACGCACCCGGCGCCTCGGCGCGCCACTTCACAGGACAGGGGAAAATTAATCTCTTTGATTTCATCTGCAAAAATTAGAGAAGATTGCGCGGGGGCGGGGCAGGGGATGCTTCCCTTTGATGTGCCTCCCCATTCATGTGCACGCTCCTGTGTGCGTCAACAAGATTTGGTGTGAGGGGAACCTCAGCGGTCTTAAGAGGCGCGATCTCGGGGATCAGAGGAACTCGGCTCCCGGCCAAGCCGCTCGGCCGCCGGCGGGCCCGCGATCCGTCCTGCGGGCGGCGAGGGCAATTTGCAGGGAGGCTGCTGCTTCTCCGGGGCGTGTCACGGAAGAACCGCCAAAACGATCTGCCCTGGAATCGAGAAGCCCGGGTCGCATCATGTCCTTCAATCTTCAGTCTGGTTCCTGTTTGTTTTTTTATGAAGGGTTGCCAGTATAGGAGATCCGATTCTGTGTGTTTGTGTTTTTTTCTTCTTCTTCTTTTTCTTTTTACCACGCTTTTTCCCGATCTGTTCGCTGGGTCAACAGGTGGAGGATTTGAGCGTGCGGTCATTTTAAATTAACGGCAGGAGAGTAGTTCCCGGAGTGACAGAATCCGAGTATGGGGTAGTAATTGCTGGGGTGACAGACTCTGTAAAGAACAGCAGTTGTTAGGCTGACATTCTATCTATGTAGTTGCTCTGTGGTTGCGTTTGTTCCAGTACACTGCCCATTAAAACTTGTAGGCTTGAAAAATGGACATTGATGTTGTTCAAAAATCCATCGCTGTCTAAACTGACAAGAATAAAACATATGGAATTAAAAATGGAATTAAAAATGGGAGGTCTTATAATACCCTGTATTGACCCATGTAGAGGGGTTTCATCACCAGAAATACCTGCATCCAACTGAATGAGTAGATCTTTTGAGTACATATAGAATAATATACTTTGAGTGAAATCATTTACGAATCATCATTCACTGCAGAAAGGTCAGTTCATTATATCACGGCACAACAAGGTCATGTTTTCAGTTTTGAATGAATTCTTCTTAAGAAGGACTCAAGGGCGGCATATCCATCCAGCTAAAATACTTAGTGCAGCCATGTGCTCATTGGTCTGGGATCCAATACTAACTGGCTAGTAGTATCTGCGCATCATGAGCATCTTTTCACTGAGGATATCAGGAACAATAGGGGATCTTGTACTTTGTTCCAGGTGGAGGACAGAAATACATCCTCACTTGACGCTGAAAGAAAGAAAGAAAGGAGGAAAGAAAGAAAGAAAGAAAGGATGGAAAGTCTGGAGAGCCAAAAATGGTTTTCACCTCTCTGTGACCCTGTGGTTTGACTCCTCGTTGTGCCCTGAGGTTCAATCCAGTGTCAGTTTTCGGGTTTAAACAATGCTGTGGAGTTCTGCATATCCGAGTTCGCAAGAGAATCTCCCTGTGAGCGGCGAGTGATGATCCAGCAAAAAGTCTGTCCATGTGCACATAGACACACAAGGCTTCACACGGCCCCATCCAAGCCTAATGCAGTCAGCTTCAAAACCTAGTTACTTTCAAACAGTTAAATCTCTGGTGTGATGCAGATTTACAATCAGTGGTGAATATGAATGCCGACTTTCCTGCTGTACTGATAACAACCCTCTCCCCCCTCCCCCCAAGCAAACTGCATTAAGCTAGCATGGGATAAGTTATGAGCCTTATCACTTAAAGAATAAACACAACACAGTTTACAGTAAAAAAAATTTTTTAAAAAATTTTTAAAAGCTGCATGTTGTAGGTCGGCTTGCACAAATATGGTTTGCATGCTGTAGTAATGTTGATATGAAACTGGGCCGCCTTTTGTAAAAACGCCTCTTTGGCTCCGGCTGCAATGTCACTGCATACCAGCGTCGGTTGCAGCTGGCAGTCCCACAGGGCAACGCATAATTGGCCATATCATTGCCCTGAGAGAGCCAATTCCTTGCCTCGTCCCAAACAAAAAGCAACTCCCCAAGTTGATAGAGTGTGCCACAGCTGCACCCTTTGGCACTGTGGTGACTACGCAGTTCAGCCGCTGTGCGAAGAAGCGACTGGCTGCGTATGTTGGCAGATGTGCGCGCTAGCATGCCCCCTTCCATACTGATGGAGGACATCAACAATGGAGGGACGGGTTCACATTTCCTAAAAATAAAGGGGATATGTAGGGGGAGGGTCAGTGATTACACCGCAGTGCCTGTCTGGCCTCATTCAAAGGTAGGGCTCTGCTTTAAGGTGAAGCTGCTCAGAACACCGCAGTTTTTAATGCATCACTTTTTGTTTTGCCAAGCTTACAGTACGCCTGAATGTCTGGAAATCTGAGGAACCAAAAACATATGGTAAATCGTCACATCCGCAAAGCATTTGCCGTGTTTAGATAACAAAATAAACCCGACGTCAGACATTTACACCCCAAGCATCTCTGTTAGTGTGTTTGTAACGATCTCTGTGCGTTCAGTAAAGAATGTACACATGAAGGCTGAAGCCTCAGTAAGTGTCTTGTTTGCTTGAATAATAATTATTTTGTCCTCCTGCAGAGCCCTCTGGTTGATGCACATCCTTAGCCGATAACACGAAGGCGTTTAGAAGCTGAAGGTTATTTCGTCTTAAATTAATTTCACAGTTCAACAGTTTTTTTTTTTTTTCTGTAGTCAATAATAAACTCCCTGGAGCAATGTAGTTATATACTATGAACATCAGTCATGAAGCATTTACTTCTCCTCTCCATGTTGAAGGGCTAAGTGTTATTGATTGCTTCCAGGACAGAGTGGACCCCCCCCCCCCCCCCCCCACCCCTCCTCCTCCAAGGCAAATAGACAAACACTCTCTCTCTCTCTCTCTTTCCCTCTCTCTCTGCTGTTGCTGTCTGTTGCTGTTGTAGATTGATAATTGGGCTGCGTATATTTGCTGTTATAGTTGCATCTTTTTTTAAGTACTCACTGAATGTTCTAGAAGAGCTAGACTTGAAAATATTCAGCAATAAGGATTGTCATAAATATCTACCATATCTTTTGCCTCTTGGAGCAACTCTGAGAAATAACAATAAAAAATGCATGCTACAGTGTTAAAATCATGTAATGCATGGGGGAAAATATACTAAATCAAATGACAATGAAATAAATAATTCAAATTAATGTAGACTATGCATTTTAAACTGCTGTAGCTTTCAACACTTTAGTTTGATAGGAACACAGCTAAAATGCTGCAGAGGAAACACTTATGACACAAGAGAGGCTTCTGCTCTCTGAGAATGAGGCAATGACTGGAAATGCCCATGAAATTACACACAGTAACTCGCAACTGCTCCAATTCCACAATTATTCCCCCCACAAAATGAGCGGTCTCATGCTGATTGGCCCAATAATAGAAATTGTAACTGTAATTCCCGGATTACACAGGTAATTGCCCCAATCATTATACAACTATATGCATATTTGTGTTCTGTAATCTACGTGGCGTCTACATTTAGTTTGTGTAATAGAACCTTGGGGACTGGTTTAAACTGTACGCAGTTGTCCTGTGGAGAAAGAGCCCGGTGGAAAGTTAAATATATTGGGGTGTTCCCGGTGTACTTTAAGATTAGGATTAGTTTTAAGGATCATAAACATGGGCGCACTTCTGAGTAATGGAAGCACTTTCCTGGGGATTAAAGTGGCGCTTCTATTTATAAAACCGTCACATAAAGGGACAGAAGAAAGTAGTGGTTAAACAGGGGTATGCGCTTCAGAAGGAAAACACATTCAGTACAATTTCCCATTGAAATATTGGGCCTCATTCACAAAACATTTCTTAAATTCTTCTTACTTTAGCTCTTAAGAAAAGTTCCTACAAAAAACCGACACGGGATTCACAAAACATACGCATGCCTTTGATTTTGTGTGTATCCCATGTGTATGATGATGAATGCCAACTGTTCGTAGATCTAATGCGTTTGCCTGTCCATGTTGATTTGCATATATCAATCACATCATTATCAACCATCATAAATCACTTTCATCAATAAACTAAATTTATTACATGTGTTCCCGACAAGGTTATTATCACAAAATAAAATTAAGATGAAAAGTGCATGAGAAAAAAAAAAACATAATTGTAAACTGAAATGAAAATAAAAGCCAGTTTTTGAAACACCCAAACTAAACTAAAACAACAAAACCTGCTCTTAAAACTAAATATAGCTATTTATAGCAATCGAAATGAAAAGCTTGTGAAAAATTAGAGGTTATTCAGATAAGTTGATGTAGTTCAAATCAATAGCATTTTAATATTAATATATCATATTTATATAATAATTGTATTCAAACATAATTGCTGTTAACAGGAGGTCTGTAACTACTTAAAACGACTTTGCATGAATAATAAAGTATTCTAAATAGAAACATCTCATGGGTATGCCTTTATGCATTTTTCCAATGCACACGCAGTAGATTTTGATCTCACCAATGAACTAATTCAGACGGAAAAAAAAAAGATGATTGCCAAAACATTCATGGAAGCATCGTAAACACAATCAAATGTGATTGTATGAATGAGGCCCATTGCTTTGGTATGCGAACATCACTGAAGTATTACAGTAACATGAGAATGTATGTGACCTATGGGGGTGGGTGGTGAGATTTCCTTGGGTTTTCACTTAAATGCCTGCACTGAATGAGAAATTGACTGTGGCTGGTTATATATTTTAAAATTGTATTAAAAGAACTCAGTGGTCAGAGAATAATAGGCCACTCACTCCGTTGTGCATACATTCCACCACTACAGGCCAAGGGAATCCTGTATCTTGTGCATATACATGTGCAGACATAAAACTGCCAGGGCAACAATAAATTACCCACAATGCTCCTCTTTCTTTTCAACTTTTTTTTTGTTTACCTGAACCTTTCTTCAACATCTGTTTGGTTTTTATCATTTAACATCTTTTTTTGCTGTTTTCCAAATGTGATGCAAAAAAAAAAAAACCTCTGATTCAACATCAGCAGAATTACATTAACATTTCAGTTTTTAAGAGAGATTCCCCTCTTTATTTTGGTATTATTTTAAATCCAAAAAGAATGTGGCACGTTTATATTTTTAAAATATATTTTGATCTGAGCACATGTAGTCATTTATGTGTGTGTGTGTGTGTGTGTGTGTGTGTGTACATGCGTATGTGTGTGTGTGTGTTTGTGCGTTTTGCAGTGTATGCACTTTTGGAAAAATATTCTTTAGTAAAATAGAGAAAATTTAGTTCAAATTATTTAACAAAAATTCTATTCCAGAACAAGAGCTTGCTCTGGAACTGAACACTGTATTTAATAAATCAATCAAATCAAGCTGTATTCAGATGTGCTTAAAAACCTCAACACTGTCAAACTGAAGAAATGCACCAATGGCCTTGCTCATGTTTGAGCCAATTAAAGATCAAAAAGAGATGAACAAAGCAGAATAAATTAAGATTAATTTGCAAAACAGTTCAGTGTTTTTCAAGCAAACTACCTGTCTTGCTCACTGGCTTGTTAAACTGACTGATCCAAATGATCTTGGATTTGGTTGTATATAATCTCCCTGCCTATTCTGTACACACTACAGCTCGCATACCTGTCACGGAATCCTTCTGAAACCAGGGGGTTGTAGGTTCGATGGACATGAGGATTGACATTGAGCCATACAGGAAATACAGCCATAAGTTTTAGATACTGAGGATGTTTGAAATCTGGAAATTTTCCCCTCAGTGAAGGTATTGTGACATGAAAACCTCACTCAGGCCCATTTTTGGACAGTGATTAGAAAGCTGATCCCAGCTTTCATTTGCTTATTTTGCGTCAATATTATATACAAATTATTTGCCTTTTTGTTCTATTCAAGAAGCATAAAACAGGAAATGTGAACACTCTAAATTATATGTGTCGATATACAGCGCCAATGAAAGGAATGCAAAAAAAGTAGCTTGTTTGTGCTCTCTGCAGCGTTGGACCTCAAAGCCACTTGAAATTTCACTGGTCATCAGAGAGAAAGGCTCAGATTTGGGAGACAGGCTCGGGGGCGTGGGTCATTGGCAAACGTGAGCCGTGTTTGGGATGAATGGGTCAGACCCCCCTCCGGTTCAAAGCTTTACCCAACGGCTTCTTCTTCTTCTGATATTTATTTATTAAGATTATTATGCCGGAGAAACACACCCCCTCCTTTGATATGCCACCTTATTCCTTGCAGCATTTCTTGGGGGGGCCAGGAGAGGTCAAAGGTCACTCTAGCTATCTGCCCAAAGTGAGGTGCTACGAAGTACACCATTACACGTGGATGATTGAGAGGAGAGATTCAGGAGTCTAAAATGGCTGAATCCACCCTTGTTAATCCTCTCTTTTAAAATCCACATAGTGAAACTACAGTAATGGTTAAATAGTTTGGGATCAGTTTGGATAAAGAATAAACAAAGACACTCTAAGCAGGTCTTGGTATCATGCAAAGACAAAGCGGCCTATTAGGAAATAAAGAATACAAACTTGAACACGTGGTTAAACTCCAAAGTACAATCATTTTACATATTTCACCCAGTCATTTGGGAAAAGATATAGGATGAAAGTAAGGTATTGTGGCAAAAAAATATGAAACAAACCATGAACCTTGTATCATGTAGGAGAGGTGCATGTGTAGTACTTATTGTGTAATTATAATCATATTGCAAATGAACCGTATCTCCCTGGTTTTAATGGTCTGTGATCTAAGGAATGATAGAAGAGGCCCAGGCATGCAAAAGAAAAAAGTTTCTTGTAAGATGATTTTCTTGAGGATCAGCGGATTGCATTTTTCCTCTGTTCCTAATGTAGTAAAAATATCTCCTTAGATTTAATGTTGAATGATCTCTGTCACTGCTTTTCAATTAATGTCCAACCCACAATTTCTTTGTCATAATCATGAAAATTTAATATAATCAGTTTAAAGTAATTACATTAAGTGTGTTTGTGTTGGTCAGCTCTCCAATGTAAAACAGTGATTTTGGAACCTGATATAATTTAATCACTTCTAGACTTTGTTAAATTTGAATGAGAACTCACACTGTGAAATTTTGATGATTCTAAGGGGAAAATACATTAAAAATGGAAATGAAATTGCAAAATGGCGATTCCAAAAATGGGGAATGTCTCTGAATCCGTGGCACCTGCGACTTCTGTGACAGAATGAACAAACATAACAAAATTTAATTTAGTTTTTGATAGAAATGTGAAATTTCATTATATTTGATCCATGAAAATAATTTCATAAATGAGAAATTCAAATTTGTTATTTGAAATTCAAAATTTGATTGCTTGCAGAAAGTAATGTGGTGTGTTGGGGGGTGTTAAATGGTGACTTGTGCCCCATGGTGTTGAATTCAGGCTTGTAGGCACACTGTGTTTCAAAGTGATATTTTGTGCACCTATAGTGCTATACTGAATGTACATATGCAGTGTAGTATTTTATGATTTAAACATTTGATATATGATGATACAATCTGTTTGTTTTAATATGATGTTTTGAATATCATATTTCCAGTGAAGGTTACATGCAAAATAATACCAAGTATTAATTACATTTCCTGGTGTAAAAACTGAAGCAACTAATCACAAAAAACTATATTTTAAGTGAAGTGTTTGCATTTGCCCAAGCTTCAAAAGAGAGGAAATTAAATCAGCCCTAACGCTACTGTAACATCAGCCTGCTATCCATCAAGGTGTATTAGCACAGATCCATTGACAAATGCTACAGCTCTACTGTTCTTCCATCAACATATACTCACCAGAGGGCAGATTGCTTAAGATTCAAACCTGCTTTCAAAGAGCCTGTTGTTGAAGAGTCAGAGTCTGTTTTTCTGTGTGAAGCTGTAATCTGAATTATGTGTCTTTGCATGAGGTCAGAGGGCACAGAAGTTAATGTTTGTAAGGAGTGTGAGAGTCTGTAGCCATTGCAGTTACCCACACAGCAGAAGTTTTTAAAAGGACAGGGCATCTAATGTGCTATGTTCACTTACTGACTGGAGCATATTGGATGTTTACACTCTCATGTGTGTACCTACTCGTTCCTACTGGAATTAAGTGTGGTATAAGAAAGGCAGTTATTGCTGAGTAGCTGGTTTCTATTGCAAGTTCTTTGTGAATTTTGTGAAAATCTTGCAGATATTAGCATTTTTCATTAATCAAGTCCCAGATGGACATATCGACATATCAGATTGATCTGCAAATCTGATCCATTTCTTATATAAACTACCAGGATAATTTTGTAAGACTGGATTTAACTGGTCTAATCAGCAGGGATGAATCTGATTTTAGCAATGAATTTTGATGTAGTTTCACTGCTTTTTAAAATTTGAATTCTATTTAAATTGCAATCATAAGCTATTAGCCTTTTAGAGTTTGAACATGTGCTACGTAATTACCTTGCTTACATCAGTACAGACTACCTCTTACTGAGTGTACCTTAGTGACATTTCCATTTATTTAACTATACCAACGCTACTCTATGTGATGCACTTGCATTGCTTCATTTCAGTATATATTGGTCAGTCATTCTCAATATTCATACTGACATTTTAATGTCAATTGTCTGTGATATTCCTCAAACCTCTGTGTGTAACAATTATATTTAAAAAGCCTTTTGGTTTCAAAATTAGAACTTCTGTTCTCCAGAATTTTTTTTTCCCCTAACACAGTATTGAAGACTTACATCTTTATTTATTCAGACCAGTAGATGATAGGCCTCTGCTACAGTAATCTTATAAAGCAATGGATTAGTAATGTTTGCTTTGTAACTAAAACATAATGAAACATTGGATTAGTAATGTGGATGATAATAACACATTTGATTAATAATGTGAGCATTGTAATTACTCACTAGATTTATAATAGAGGTGCTATAATAACAAGTTAGATTTAGGTGAAAACTGTTTTGACTAGTCATGTAATAACATGTTGTATGTGGGTTTTTGCACTGTGATGGACTTGTGACGGGTGCTGTAATAAGAGGTTGAATAATAAAGGTATTTTGTTTATAGTCACAAACAAGACAAATAGAAATATGTCATATTTCAAATAACTGTATAAGTCACCACCAAACTATTAGAATTGTATTTTCACTCATTTGCAGTGTAGTAAATGTATTAATACTACATTTCAAGCACTTTACATTGTTATAATATTCGTAACAATGTTCATAAGAACATAAGACCACAAGAATTCATCAGTGGTAATTGTAAAAGCCTCAAAGAGGCTCCAGTGATAAAATATTCAGTTCCGTTTTTTTTAAAAAGAGAGCAGTGAAACTGCTGTGACCTCATTATTCCATTTCACTTCTTATGGTTTAAACAAATGATGCAAACTATGACCAAACCAGGATGTTCTGAAACAGTGACTTTAGTGCAACATGATTTTATTTTGGGTTTGACTTAGCGTTCATTCATTAAAACAACACTGGCAACAGAGCGCATGGACTATACAGTACTTTGAGTGTACAGAATATACTTTGGGCAGGGCCGTCCAGAGATCTTTTGCCAGGCACGTTCTCAAAGTGAGAAAAGTGCACACCAACCTAGAAAAGCTGTTTTACGACACCCAGTTACAGTATTGTACAGAATATATTTTCCCAAAATGAATGAACAAAAATTAATGACAACAACAATAATGGTAACACGTTCCAAAACGCACATGAATTAGCATTAACTAATGTGGTTGTTAACATGAATTGATAATGTACAGATATATTAACAAAGCCTACAGATTAACTTTTCAGGAGTCACAAGTTAACAACTACATTAGTTACAGTAATAATAATTAGGTGAGCTCATAGCCAATTGTTGCCACAATAACAATACAAATATACATTTTTTAATCAAATGAAAGGGGCACATCCTGCACTTGGGGCAAAAGGCGCAGGTGCTCAGACACCTGGAGTCCTCTACCCTTTGCACATATCGGACTTTAAAGAAATAGAATGCACTCAGAGTGTACAGTATGCACTTTGAGCCTAAGGTAAGGCATTCCAAGCTCAAAGTACAAACTGAATGAATATCATGCACACTGAGTGAACAATACACACTTTGAGAATAAAATACACTTCGTAACGAAGTGTGGAATGAGACATGGCTCTGCAGACAGGTATTGGTGCGAATGACCATCAGGTATTGACCAGGTATTGGCCATCATTCACAATTACCACAGGGGTCCTCAGCCAGGACTTTAAGGCAGAGAGGCCCCCTAAAAAAAATGGGGGTGGGGGACTTTGGGGAGGTGGGGGCCAGTGAGGGGATGTAGCAATAAAACTATAGATAGTGCTTTCATTGCACCACCAACCATAATCCAGACTCCAGGGGAAACCCTCCACAGAGTGTGAGCATTGCATGACAGGTTTCTAACAGAATGCATTGTCAAATAATTCTTAATATGGCAAAAGTGACATTGTTGGACTTTCAATATTCAGATTTTCCTGGCTCATAAACTGTCTGGCTGCAGAATTTCATTCCGCCATCAATCAGCTCCTCCGCTCCAGGTGTCAGATGCTTCGGATATGAGATGGCACCTGGGTGACGAAAAAGAAAAAAGAAAAAGAAGAAGATTCGGCCCCAGGTTCCTACAGTGAATATTTGACAAAAATGTCATTTTTATGGTTAAACCCAGTGGATTGAACTTTTTAAATGATTCAGCAGCGATGAAGTCGATTGCAATTTTTTGTACATGAATTCCCTTAGCCAGGCATGCATATACCATTTCATACACTGTTTGCATGCGCGACACATTCTGTAATGCAGTCATACATTTGGAAAACAGATTTTTTTTAACACTTGGGATATCATTGTTGTCAAGGTTACCACAGCAGTACACCTTAAACGTTTAAGCTATAACCCAGAACGTGCCAGGGCCGTTTTTATCCGTATTTATTTATTTGGCAGACGTGACTTATTGAGAGTGACTTACAAGACTAATACGGCATGGGACATGAAATATGCATCACAAAAGAACCAGAATCACGCTACATGTATTCTTACTGAGGGATAAAATGCATTTACAAAAGAGCAGGATGTTAAGTCCCTACTCACGGTGTGAATATGAGCTGGAGAAATGAGCTGCTGGTTGGCATTTGTCACGGCTCGTAGACTGCAGCAAGAGCTGGACAGAGAAAGGCTGGTGGACAGGGGGTGGAGGGGGGAGACGCAGTCAAATGTCAAGCATTACATTCAAAGTTTTTTTTTTTTTTGGGGGGGGGGGGGTCGCAATCAGAACTGATCAATCGTATACAAAGCAAAACAAAAATAAAAACAAACCAACAAAACAAAAGAATACGTGATCAGCACATTGGCGCAAATGATGTCATCCATCAGGACAGACATGGCAATTTGGAAACTATTTCCCCATCAATCACCCTTGGCGGGGCAGGGCAGGGGGGCAGAGTGGGAGGGGCAGGAGGCTGGGGTTCATACTGGTTCTCCAGGAGGACTAATGTGCTGACAACCCCCCTCCCCCCAATGTATGCAGTAATTATTTTCCTGGATGGGACGTCATCACTGTTCTCTCAGCACGCCCCCCCCCCCCCCCCCCCCCCGCCCACTACAACTATCCACTTCATATGCTAAAAGGCCCAACCACTCTCTGAGCAACATGTGCTGTATCCTAGAGCGCACTCCTTTACTGGTTATGGGACAGACCCCAGCACACAGGATATTAGCAAACACTTATTGCTCCCCATTGTACCACAACCCTCCCCCTCCCCCCCGTCCCCCGTCCCCCACATACGCACACACACACAGAGCAGGAGGAATCCGGGTTTAACCAGAAAAAAAGCTAAGAAAAACAAATGATCACAGCTTCCCCTTCCATCAATGGTCAAATCCAATAAGGTTCCAGTCCTAAACGAAGCGCTATGTACTTGTCCTAAACTGCTAATTAGGAGTGAGTCAACATGCAGCCTGGTTTAGCTCATTAAGTTTGTGCTTCAGAGTGCAGACTCAACACAGTAAAATTCAATAAACACTTAGTCACAGCATTTTAGTCATTTACTGAGCTGCCTATCATTTATTCCATACTCCTTTTGTTAGTTATTTTTTTCTCTCTTTTAATTGTGAACAAACCATCAACTACAAGAGGAATTTAAGAGTAACATTTTCAGATGATATCACCACTGAGGACACAGAAATGGCAGCTGTGATCATACAGTATAGTACATAAGGATAGTACCTTGAACAAGGCTAGCTGGAGATCAGAGGAGGGAAGCCATTATGGACTTTCGCATTTATTTCAACATTGAAGTTTTCCCTGCCATGTTCTTTTTCTCCCGCGTTTGACTTAGAAACTCAGTGGAGCTGTTTCTGCTATTGTTCACCATGTGAAACACAAAGAACGACAAATTATCTGAAGAAAATTAAATTTACGTGTTAATGTCATGGAGCAAGACACACAACACATTGATAATGTCATTACTATGATATGGTTTGATATTGCTGTTACTATTACACAGATTAGTGATTGTTATGAACACAGTTGAGGTTTTTCTTATTCTGGACCGGTTTGAGAGGTTCAGTTCAGTCTTCCTTTGTCAGGGGACATAAAACAAGAATCAATCAATCAATCAATCAATCAATCAGTCAATTTTATATGTGTAGCGCTTTTAACAAAGGAGCTTTGTCACAAAGCAGCTTTACAGAAAACCGGCCCCCAAAGAGTAAGCCAAGGGCAACAGTGGCAAGGAAAAACTCCCTGACTGATAGCAGGAAGATACCTTGAGCAGAACCGGACAAGAAGGAGTCAATCAATTAATTGGTCAGGTAATGAACATAACGTATCGTTTTTTTTACAAATACATTCTTCACAGTACAAAAGCAATTCAAGTATTGTTTCCATTTATTAACATGAATTAAAAACCACACATTTCAAAATAAATACAACTGGTCTAGGATATGCTATACTTCTGTAAACATACAGTGTGTATTCATATTTTACACATTTTCATGCTGTACATTCAATGTAGGCCTGCATAAAGTCAGAAATGTATTTTGTTTCAGTAAAAGCTCCTAAAAGTGTCTCCAGATAAGAAAGATATGCTGCACAGTACATTCCGTTCCTCAAGCAAGCATGTACAGGCAGGCACAAACATATGCACACACACAGAAATCGGGAGAATAGCCAAGGACATTTCTTTTTTACTGTTCAAACACCAGCTTACAACAGCACTAAAGTAAACTGAAGAGAGAGATGCAGTAAATCTTTGCTGTAATTTATTTATGCAACATTATAGTATTCCACTTGGATGCATGGAAGGCCAAAGGCTAGTCCTGCACATAGTCCTGCACATAGTTTTTTGACTTGATGTGTGAAGAGGTTGGGATGGTGACAGTTATGATGAAAGAGGTAGAGGACTGCCAGGAATCCTGTCTTACCTTTTTGAAATCATTCATTGGCTCAGGAAAGAGACACAAAAAAGCCAAGTGTGATAGTCCAGAATTTCCCTTTGCAAACGACCTAGTGCCCCCATCATTTTTTAGCATAACAATTAAATATTGTTACAGATATTGTTACTATCATTACTAACCTGGGTTATTGTTCGTAGAATGACAAATTAAATTGACAATCTGAAAGAAAGAATGGTGATTTTAAAAAACTTGATTTTATTCATGTCACATTGTTCAGTCATTTTGGTGCATATCTATCTTGTTTCAAAAATAACAGGACCAATTTTTTTTTAGATGAGTTGAAGTTAGTCCGATGCTTTGCAGTCTGTTGTCACCCAATTGATAGTGCATAGTTCATTTGTAATCCTTGGCACACTTTTCCCCCTCTTGTTCATCACCTTCAAGCAAGAGGTTTTGTGAGATAAGGAAAGTGTGAAAAAGACTGGTCTAGATTTGCTCAAATCTGGAAAGTGTCAGATACATTTTTCAATTAATTTTACAATTTAAAAAATAATTTAATTTTACCCATAGACACTAAACTAGCTTGTGCCTGGCAAGAAGGACTGAATATCCTCTCTGGATATGGGACCATGAAGAAGTAATCCAGTCAGGGAAAAAATGGAAAGTAAAATTAACAGGAATATTGTTTTGGACACACCATTTATTATGCACTAAATAACTGCACAGTTGATTACACCAACGTAAATAGCTTTTTATTTGTTTGTGTGTTTGTTTCATTGTTTTGTTTTGTGTGTTTTTTTTTTGTTTGTTTTTTTTTTTACAGATGAGGGGGAGAAGAACAGAAATGCCCCCAGCACAGGCAGGTTGTGCGTCTCTGTCTCCTGACAGGAAGCCTGGGCGTCTTCTGGTTCCGAGCGGCAGTTTCACGTGCGTCTGTCTCGGGGAGGTGACAGCTGCCGAAGCTGCTCGCGAAGAGGAGCGAAATGATTCCCTCGGCCTCAAAGAAGTCAAAAAAAGCTTTTATTTTCTGAAAAAAAGAGAGAAAAGCAGCATGGGGTGGCGTGTTAGCAATGCTACAGTAAACAGGTCCACAGCCTGCCTGGCTTCTCCCTTCCAGGTTAAATCAAAAACCTTGCTGTGGGTTTCAGTCACTCTTCAGAAGATAAACAACCTGCCTGAAAAAAATTCTCTCTTTCCCAAGGATCCTTTAGGTCGTTCCATGAAATAAGGATTGTGGCCGTATTACCATTCAATCCAAACAGATCTCACCAGATCTGGAAATGAAACAGGAGTTATCTGCGTAAAGGGGCATAAGTAGCTTAAAATTAAATTAGTGTGACTGTCATTAATCTATCACCAATATCTGATGCTATGTGCTCATGGGATGAATCGTGGCAAACAATCTTCCGCAGGTTTCAATTCCATTAATTATTTATTACATTTTCACTATAGCTTATTGTGAGGTTCTTGGTTATGCCTTGTCTGAAAGATGATAGTAATTAAATGTACTTACGTTTATTAACAGGGTAATATGCAGCATAAGCTCTGCCACTATATGGCTTAGCTTATGTGCTGCCACTGTTTTACGCTCTAAATGCAACACATTTTATATTGTTTTTACTCTCACAGTTACTCAGAGTCCTCTTTATTGTTATTAACAATGAGCTATACCCTGCGATCTCTCTCCAAATCAGCCAACACTGCACTAACTTGTGCTACATCTGTCTGCCTCACACTGCTATCTCACATTACCTTGCACTCTCTCAAAATCAGCCAATGCTGTGCTAGCCTGTGCTTCCCTGTCCTCTCACACACTGCTACCCTGCACTCTCTCAAAATCAGCCAATGCTGTGCTGGCTTGCACTTTCCTGTCCTCTCACACACTGCTACCCTGTAATCTCTCAGAATCAGCCAATGCTGTGCTAACCTGTGTTTCCCTGTCCTCTCTAACACTGCTACCCTGCACTCTCTCAGAATCAGCCAATGCTGTTCTAGCCCATGCTTCCATGTCCTCTCTAACAATGCTACCCTGCACTCTCTCAGAATCAGCCAATGCTGTGCTAGCCCATGCTTCCATGTCCTCTCTAACAATGCTACCCTGCACTCTCTCAGAATCAGCCAATGCTGTGCTAGCCCATGCTTCCATGTCCTCTCTAACACTGCTACCCTGCACTGTCTCTCTGAACTCGCCCACCCTGTGCTCTCTCACTGTGCTGCCTTTCTCCACTCAGTGCTCCCTCTCTCTGAATCAGCTCCAGAGGGAAGGCTCTACTTGACATTACAAGTGACATGCATCCCCTGGGGTTGTGATGTGTGTTATTGTATGCAAAATATTGCACTCTCACAGCCCAATCAGCTACTAGACCTTTTGCTCGCTGCTGATCCAGCTGGAGCGTCTCCTTTCCTCTTAGGAGTGTTGCTGTTCACATCTGTCACAGCACAATATGGTTACAATATTACATATACATACAGTACATACAACATTTTTGATATGTTAACATTTAATACTTAGACTATTGAACATAACTTGCATTCTGTTTAATAAACTGGTGTTATCAGTAAATTTAAATTCAAAAGCATAATTGTTTAAAAAAAAAAAATCTCCCTTTTTTATCCAATTAGAAATGATCAGTTGTATTCACCAGTGAACACATTGTTGTAACCACTGCAATAAACTCAGGAGAGCTCTCCTCTGAAACATGATGAAGAAACATGTCATTTCACACCGAAGTCCAAGTCGAAGGAAGACACTTCATGCAGATTGGGCAAGCTGAGTGTGGGCACACTATTGAGCAGTCGGGGTCGCCGACGAACGCTGAGTCATCCCGGCTGACTTAACCCCTCCCTGCCCAGGTGATGCTATGACCAAATAAGTGTTGCTATGTGGGGGCCACAGTGAGCACTGGCACAGTCTGAATTCAAAGGTAAACTATCAACCATCTACACATATAAACATTGCCTTAACAAAATGAGCCACCCTACAGTCCATTTTAAATTTAAATGTTTCTGTCGGTCTTCATTGACTTAAAAATATGATTTGTGGAGAAAAAAAGAAGCACTTGCTTTTCTTTTTCTGGAAGTCACATTTCTGAAAAATGTTGATAGAAACCAGGCGATAATTTTCTTCATGACAGGCATGTCCTTCCTCTAGTAACCGCACACAAAGTGCTTAGCTGCACAATGGCTGCACAGTGTCTATAGCAAGGAAGCTTTGTGTTATTAATGAATGTGACTCAGAGCTGCTGTGCTAGCATGGCTGTCTTCCACGACTCTGAGTCACCATTCCGGAGGAGAGACATGCTGAATTAGGATTGGGTTTTACGCACACAGAGAACACAGCGCGGACTGAACAGACAGCTTCGGACAGAATCATAAAAAACCGTCTATAGTTTTTTTTTTTTTCCCTCTTTACCCCCTTCTGTCACTGTTATTTCTATCAACACAGCAGAAAAAAAATGGCTGTGAAATAGCCTTGCTTCAGACTTGGCAGGAAGAGCGAGCACAAAGAGCCAATTGATTGGTCTATTATGGCCCCTGTCAGAAGCAGTCAAAGGTCACCCTCATGCTGTCGGTAGGACACGCGGGGTGAGGCGAGGGCAGACTCTGCGACCTGTTGATTCGTCGGGGGTGAGATCAACTCTCGCAAATTACTGACCGCAAAGAGGCGCCCTGACACCTTCAACATGACGAGCAACGAGACAATTACTGCTGACGTGCGGAGAGTTATGGAGGGGACGTGATTCTGTCACTAACTGACAGAGAGCGAGGAGAAGGGCACAGGGCAGCAGAGAGAGAAGGGGAGAACCGAGTGAGCGATAGACAGAAAGAAGGAGAAAAAAAGAGACTGAGAGAGGGAAAGAGAAAGACCAAAATAGTGTATGTGACAGTGTATGACTAAGGTGTATGCACTTGTGTGTGCAACTATGGCTTATTAAGACTTGAGGCCTGTGTTTTGAATGTTTATTCTTGTCGCCTTTCAGCTAAAACAATGTTGGGCTGCTCACGTTTGTCTCTATTGGTCTTGAGTTACTGCAGCAACTGCAGAAGCAGAAGAGTTTAAATCTTACAGTCCTGAGAAATGGGGGGGGGGGGGGCATATCGCCTTGTGTAGCTTTTCCAATTACTCACTCACAGTCAGTGCAAACAGCTATGGGGGGATTCACTGCAAGGCCTGCTGTCAGTGCAAGGTGTGGGAATGTACAAAGCTACTGTTTACACCGCAGAAAGACTCATTTAAACATGATATGCTAAACCTAAAACATACCACATAAGTAAAGCCAAATGATTCAAATAACATTTATCTATTGTGTAGGTATGCTAGAGTTACACTTGACTGCTATTAAAAGGCTATATATAGTGATAGGGTAAATACAGTGATAAATATAAAAGGGGATGTACTAAATATAGTGATATACAGTATGAAAAAAGTGCTATGTGATCTCAGAAAATTTATTTCCAAAGAGATTCTAAAATCCAAAATTAACAAAAATGGAAATGTCTGCACCTTACTTTCACTTTTTAAAGAATTTACTCAAACTACTTTTTTTGAAATTTGATTTATTTTACTTGTTTCTTCTTTTGTTTTTGTTTTTTGTTGCTTTTTTGTTTTTTACAAAATGTGTTAATATGATAACATAGATGATACACCATGGAACACTGTGACAGCAAGAAAATCATTTTTAATGCAAACAATGATAATGATGAGCATGCACAGATACTGTTTCTTACATGAATACATTTATAATGCATTTTTGATTGCATTTTGCAGTTGGAACCACTGCAGTAATCAGAGGAACAGTACATTCTCTTAACCAGCTGGAGAAATGTACACACTGTCGTATAAATATGTTTTTGCTGGGGCTTTAAAATCATTTCATGCAATTATGCGCATACCGAAAGAAAGAGAACAAATGAAAAAGCATACTTATTTATTCAATTCATTTGGAAGAGGTGTATACTGTAGGTGCAATGCGCATTAAAGTAACTGGAAACCCCTTAGCCTGGGGCTCTTTTTCATGGTTTGGACAAGGCCTCATAGTTCCAGGGAAGGACAATCTTAATGTTACAGCATACAATGACATTCTAGATGATTCCGTGCTTCCCCAAACGTTTGAGGAGGCCGTTTGCTGTTAGAAGCGTATAGAAATGGCTTTGTCAAGAACAGTGGGGAAGAACCTGACTGGCCTGCACAGAGCCCTGACCTCAACCTCATCCAACACCTTTGGGATCAATTGGAAAGCAAACTGCAATCGAGGCCTAATCACTCAATCAGTGCTCGACCTCGATAATGCTCTTCTGGCTGAATGGAAGTAAATCTCTGCAGCAATGTTCCAACATCTCATATAAAGCCTTCCCAGAAAAGGGTGGAACAACTCCATATTAAGGCCCATAATTTTTGGATAAATTGTTTCATGTCAGGTGTCCACATACTTTCGACCATGTAGTGTATATACACTCACCGGCCACTTCATTAGGTGACAGGAGTGGCACACGGTGTGGTCTTCCGCTGCTGTAGCCAATCTGCTTCAAGGTTTGACGTGCTGTGCATTCAGAGATGCTCTTCTGCATACCTCGGTTGTAACGAGTGGTTATTTGAGTTGCTGTTGCCTTTCTATCAGCTCGAACCGGTCTGGCCATTCTCCTCTGACCTCTGCCATCAACAAGGCATTATCGCCCAGAGAACTGCCGCTCACTGAATATTTTCTCTTTTTCGGACTATTCTCTGTAAACCCTAGAGATGGTTGTGTGTGGAAAATCCCAGTAGATCAGTTTCTGAAATACTCAAACCAGCCGGTCTGGCACCAACAACCACGCCACGTTCAAAGTCACTTAAATCACCTTTCTTCCCCATTCTGATGCTTGGTTTGAATTTCAGCAGATTGTCTTGACCATGTCTACATGCCTAAATGCATTTAGTTGCTGCCACATGATTGGCTGCTTAGATATTTGTGTTAACGGGTGCAGTTTGCAGTTGAACAGGTGGACCTAATGAAGTGGCCGGTGAGTGTATATATATGAGTGTATGTATATATATATATATATATATATATATATATATATACTCATACACACACACACTGTGTAGGACCCACTTTTGCCCCCAAAAGAGCCTGAATTCTTTATGGCATTGATTTATTAAATAATTAATTTAATTAACAACAATTAAACCTATTCACTATGTCCACGGTGTTTATATATTGAGTTGCAGCCACATGATTCACTGTTTGTGGGAACAGCTCTTTGCGTTAACAAGCAGATGCACCTAATAAAGTGCCCATGGACATGGAGACTAAACGTGTTCTAGTTCTTTCATCGTTTTCTTCCTTAAACCTATGAGCACAATGCAGGTTTGCTCATTGTCATTTGCTTTGTTTTAGAATTCTTAATTATTTACCAAATATTTATTTTTTATGCCCATGTGACTACCAGTTTGGAGTCTATTTGGAGTCACCTGGGTCTTTAATTTGATCTGTTAAAGAATTTTGTGACTTCTTTCAGTGTAATTGTTTGCAAAATAGCACAACAAGCACAATGTGAACATCGGACTTCTTCTATTTTTCATGGGATACATAGCTATTTATGACATAGTTTTGCTTAAGAGGATGAATAATCCCCTAAAACATAAACAAAATTAAGAAAAAATATCAGCTTGTTATAATTCTGAGATAGCAATTGTGGTTGGAAGAAAAACCAACATGCACCATGATCCCCCAAGACCAAGTCTGGAAACCACTGCTTTAGGGGACATAAGTCTCTGGTCTTCATCTCAAGGACCTTGTATCCTACTGTGCTGAAACTTACAATAAAAAATAAATACATATTATTTCTGAAAATATTTTCACTGCAACATGTTTTGTCATCCAAGACACTTTTATTACGTCAAAAAGAAAAAAGATACTTAAACTCTTTTTCTACCGGGTCTCTGGGGGATAAATGCTCTGAAGTGCTTTTGACTAATGTTGTCCTTTCAGAAAATGAAATATGTGTGTGGTTTTGGAAGTCAATTTTGGGGGATAGTACATGATTTATTATCCAAATCCGTCATCACCATTATATCTTAAATTTGCCATGTTTGTATCCCTCTCTCTCTCTATCTATCTATCTATCTGTCTGTTGCTATCTCTCAATATTTACTCCCAATATTAGTGTAGTGGTGTGTTGTGACCCGTGTGGGCCATATCAGTAAAGGGTGTGGAAGTGGTGTTATATGAGAAGAGGGAGAACACAAATTGCTGTATAATTCATCTCTCCACTTCCCTCTGTGCTCTGCATAGATTAGTTTTTCCTTTTGGTGCCCATGTTTGCGTGATACACACTTGTGGCTCCTATGAGGATGACTGTAAATTAGGTCTTTAAACATTCATTTGCCTTAACCAAGAGGAGAAAGAAATGTCTTGATTTTATATACAATAAATAAGTTAATACAAAGGCTTTTTTTGTGCCGACATTTCACTTTTTTTATTATTCTGAAATCAAAAATACGAGCAAGACTGAATTTATGAGTGTACAGAAGTACAAAAAAAAGGAGAAGAAGAAAAAAAAAAACGAACTCGCAAATACGGGATGCGCTTCACAGGCCCGCTTGCGCCTCCCGAAATATGCGGCGCGGGAAACGCGCGCGGAAGCGGGTCCCAGGAGAGGCGCTGCCGCTGTCATTAATGGGGAAAGCAAGGCTCAAGTGGCGTACAAACTTCAGCAAAACGTCAAGAGAGAATCCCTGTTTGGAGCTCTGGCTTTCAGCTGCTACACACAGTATCAAATTAATATTTCTGAAAATAAAAGCCAGGACAACTTTAAACAAGGCTAGGGGAGAAACAAGAGCGTTTCAACTCGTTGTCTTGTTATTTCAGGGCCTTCATCGCGTTTTTGAAATCATGGGAGTTTTTTTTTTTCTATCTCTCTTCATTCGGCGCCTCTTCTCTTGTGTAAGGACAGAGACGGCGACTCACTGTGGTCTCGGGTTTTAACCAATTGATTGGTTAGTTAATTAAATAGGGTAACTGAACACGTGGAAGCCGGGAGGTTCTCTGATAATATCTATCAATTCCATTCATTTGCTAGTCAGGAGGATCAATTCACAGACAAATCAAATAAATTGAAAGAAATCGGGAAAAGCAGACATTGAATTTTAAACATTGAAACTCTGGCGTAGGGTAGGGGGACAGGATATAACCTGGCTGTAAAGACAAGTCTGTGGACAACCGCCACCCCTTTCTACCCCAGAACAAAAGAATAATCTCAACAAAAAATAAGACACCAGAAACAGCTGACACAAGAGTGTAAAGTAGTGTGGTGATTTTTATACCTGTTAAAAAGAAAATAAAGAAGTTTTCAAAAATGCACAGTGTATGGGGTTGTCAGCAGAGATGGACAAATATACATCAAAATGTATTTTGATACAAAATACAAAATACCCTAAGGTAAATGTATCCGAATAGCTAGAAAATGCTGGTTCAAAAACATACCAAAATAAAACACAGTTTTTCTTTTTGTATTTTGAAAATACAAGAAAACAGTTCTTGAAAAGCATCATGTTCTGCGTAGTTGTAAAGCGCAAAGGATCTTTTTTTATCTAGCTTTTATGTGGATAATTTTCAGTGGCATTTCTGAACAATTGTTTGTCTGTCCTGGTTTAATTTAGCAGGCTTTGTTCAATAACAATCTGGAGTAGCCTACATCACTTACATCAAGTTATGTAGTTTGGACATACAGTGGTCTACAAGTCTAGATTTCCTAACTGCAATGAAACAAGACTCTATGCCCTGCAAGATAAATAATATTTATTAGGCCAACTCTCCTATAACTATTGTAGCACTAGCTCCTAGGGTTTAGGGGAAGTTAGGCTCTGATTATCAAAGATGAGGCATAAACACATTTCATTTTATTAGCTGAACATTTATGCCAAACTGTAAAATATCATGTATGATTTATTATATTACACATTTATTACAATTTCAAATTGACAGCAGATTCACAGAATACAGAATACTGTGTTTGCTCAGTGCACGGTACCATGCTTGGCTGGGCTAGCCAACAAACCAAGATTGCTCAGCTTCAGACATCCATCTCAGCTACTTAGCACTTAGCTAGCTCTGGCTACAGCTAAATCCCCACAATGAGATAATCACATAATCACGCATTCTGACTACAGGTAACACACTCTCAAAAGAGCAGCTTTTCTCACATCAGCTGTCTGAAAATCCTAAACTGTCTGTCTGACAGTGGATAGACAGAGATAGACCCGCTGCAGAATATTATACCTTTGAACGGCTGGTTTGGTACGAGAGCCAAACTTGGATTTAAATATTGTACAATCCGCTACAGCTGTAATTATAGGTTAAAACAGTCAAAAAAATAAATCAGACAGTCTCTCTAAAAGCATGTTCAGTTAGCTAGCGCTGCCAGTGATTACGACAACCTGTAATTACATCATCAGTGCCTGAGTTGTGCCATCAAACTAGAGGTTCTGGAAGGCACACATAGGCCTACACAAACGCTCACGCTGACACACATGGATCCATACGCAAACAGTACACACGCACGCACAAACACGCATTTGCGCACACTCGCACTCGTACTGTTGAGATGTCCATGCATGCACTCTCTCTCTTTCTCACACACACACGGCTATTTTGGGTTATTTTCTCAAAGGGAGGAAATGAATGCAATAAGCATAGCTGTAAGTATAACTGTCATTTTTAGGGTTTATTTGTTTTTTAGTTTTCTCCGCAGCCCTTTGAAACATTCCATTTTTCAGCCTTCAGTTTTTAAAAAGTTTTTAAATAGCAGTTGAGCCTTGGGGCAGGTTGGGTTTTTACCACTTGGAGTTGGAGTGGACAGAAGCACGAAGCACGGTCTGTGATCTGAGAACACAAATGGCAGTATAGTAGCGCTTAAGCAAAACCCGCCTCACAGACATCACTATTGGAGATTACATGGATGGTTACAGATTACTGTATTTGGATTTTGGAGCCATTTCAGTGGCTTTTGTGGTTGAAGGACATGCTTTCTGAAGTAGATTGTTAAACTTGAGAATGCCACAAAAAAATAATTTCTTGCATATTACCTAATGATTCTTTTTATTTCTCATTGTATATTTGCATAATTCATAAACACTGCCCAAAAAATGACAACAAATATAATATAAACCATGGCTTCAGTAAAAATAACTAAATAGTGGAGATACTTTTTACCATGTAACTCACAAGAATATTGTCTGATATTCAATTGACAGAACTTCACTGAACTGACAACATGAAGACAATTTTAGATATAATATGTAAGAAAGAAAATTTAAATTCTTCAGAGGAGAGAAAGCAACCCAGATCACTATTGAAAACCATCAAGAGTGACAGTATAAAAAGCAGTAAGATGTGTTTATATTGTGTTCTGTCTGTATCCAAATAAAACATATCAGTTATATAAGGTGTGCGTGTGTGTGTGTGTGTGTGTGTGTGTGTGCATGCATCCTTTGGATATGTATGGACGGTGAGTGCCATTCACACCCCAGACATGTATTATGTATCCAGAAAAGGTATGATTTCACTCAAATCCCACTCGGTTACACTGTTTAAACCACCATTGCAAATATATCACAAATATTAAAAAGTGTAAAAATAAACACCTTATCAAACACAAATGATCACTGTGTACACTACTTGCACAGTAGATGGCAGCAATGGGTTGAAAACACAGGCATTAAATGAGTCAAAATAAAAACAGAAAAACAATATGTTGAAAAAAACTGACATTTATACCAGTCATACCTTTTCTAGCAAGTACACAGAATGACAGTAAAACACTTTGTATGTTAAATAGCCTTGTCTAACATTACGTATAGAGTAGTAGCTAGCTATAATTAGGTGGAGAGATTTGTTACCTAACACTGCCTAGTGTAACCTTGCTATTTGAGCTTGGGGAACCATACTATTGGTATGGTTAGTTGAGAAGTTGGAGGAGTAGCTAACACAACTAAACTAAACAAAAGCTAAAGTGCAGTTTGAAAATTAGGTAGCACTGGCTATCTATTTAATATAGCTTGGTAGACCATCTGCCTAGCTAGCTTACAACATATGTGTGTGTGTTTGTGTGTGTGTGTGTGTGTGTGTGTGTGAGTGTGTGCGTGTGCATGTGTGTGTGTGCGTGTACACGTGTGTGTGTGTGTGTGTGTGATATTACCTTCCATAATTATTTGCACCCATTTACAACACTTTTCCTTAATTATAAATGCATTTCCCCCAAATAAGTGTCACAAATATTTGCTTTCATTCAACATCCTTAAAGGGGAATTGCACTTTCAAACACATACGGGCTTATTTTGTTTATATTGTCCTTCTAATGAATGTGTCGGCCTTCATTTTTCAATTAGTTATTTCGTTTAAAATGTCTAACGTTAGAAACAAGGACCTATTTTTTTTTTTTTTTTTTAGCGCAAGTCCACATAGTAGTACGGTTTCCGGTTTTTCCTTCTTCTTCGAAGAAAAGCATAGCGTTGAAGTCACGCAATGATATGCTGCCTAGGTCTACTTCCTGAATTTGTAAAGGTAAGCAACAAAAGATTTAGAGGGGGAAGATTTACTTGCATACTCCTACAGGCAGGTTCATCGCTGATAATGATATATATATTTTTTTATTATTATTGATCTAATAGTGGAAAGTGGCATCATTTTTTATTGTAACCAATGACCTATGAAGGCCAACTGTTCTCAGATGGTGAATGTTGTGTGTTATTTCATTTGTATATCCCAGTAGAACAGAAAGCCACGGGAGGCCATAATACAGCTGCTAAAGATTGAGATTAACTGATGAATAAATGAAAATATATTCATTTATTTTTATTGGATTTTATTTCATAGCCTCACTAGGCATATGACTAATTGTGACAATTCCACCACGAGCCACCAGAGCCGCTTCAATACGCCTTGGCATAGATTTTATGAGTCTGTGGAACTCTACTGACTGTGAAGGCCATGGCATATGATTCATATCATTTTCATACTCCTCAAACCATTCAGTAACCTCTCGTGCCCTGTCGATGGGGACATTGTTATTCACTCCCATTCGAATAGAAATGTTTCATCACAGGATAAAGGTGATCACTTTTTTATACATGCCACAGAGCATAAGATTGCAATTTCTTCATTGTATCATGCAGCACACCTATATGGAAGCATCTGCATTTGTTATGTTTCTCCACTCATTTATTCAGGTTTTTCCTTTGATGTGTCACCCATGTATATATATATATATATATATATATATATATATATTTTTTTTTCAATCTAGCAGTTGTATTAGTACGAAATAGTATAACTTTCCAATTTTGTGAGTATACACCATCACTCATTGCCTGCAGTGTTTATTTCATGCAGCCTTTTTGCTTATCTTTATTAAGGATGTAGTAATTCCTAGGTCCTGTATATTACATATGCATGCGATATTATAGCTATTCAATTTCTGATTTTCATTGGCACCTGTGTGCACTGACAAACACTGTGCACAAAGACAAGTATTATTTATTGTTCTACAAAAGATCTACTTTTTACAATAAAAGCATTTTGATTACTTTATGTGCACATGTACATAGGTAGGCAGTTAAGCATTACATACTTACATACATTACATACAATTCTTCTTCTTATTATTGTTGTTGTTGTTGTTGTTGTTGCTATTATTATTATGTTGTTGTTGTTGTTCTTAAAATATATAATAATAATAATAATAATAAGAAGAAAGAAGAAGAAGAAGAAGAAGAAGAAGAAGAAGAAGAAGAAGAAGAAGAAGAAGAAGAAGAAGAAGAAGAAGAAGAAGAATTTATTTTGGAGGAAGTGAAACTACAATTGTAATCTTAATGTCATCCTTTCCTTACTTTTGAAGACCTTTAGCTGGCATGAAACATTATACATAGCATAGACACGTTAGTAAATGTGTGTCGTTTCATGACACCAGGTCCATGCATGTAATACACCATGCTTCAGCAGTTATCATCTGTTATTCAGAGCGGGAAGGGAGAACAGGGTGAGAGTTGCATAATAAGAAAGAAGGCGCGTGAAACAGCAAACGCGTGATTATTCGAGCTTAGTAAAATACACTTATATCAATGAATTCATTTATTTTCATTACTGAGAATGTTACAGTGCATGACATTTTCATGGCCAGTGCAACGTCAGGGAGTCACTGCCATGCGACTCACAACCCCCGGCGCAGATCTTGGCCCATATATGACGAGTATTTATATCTGCACAATCATGGCATCCCGGGTTGTACGGTGGTATCCCTTGTACCAAATGGTGAGACAATGTCAAGCAAACTTGATTGACTCATATTTAAAGTGTCTGCATCTAACAATTACACTAGCGTATGGAATTAGATAAAACAAACTGGAGCACACAACATGTTATTACTTATTACATGATTGTTTTTTATATGCAATATTCGCGACGCTGTTTTTTCATGTTATTCTTGAATTTGAATTTTAACATTTCTTACCATTCTCAGCACACCCTGTGAAGGCGAGAAAAACAATGTGTCTCTTAAAATGAAATAGGCCTAATTCTTATAAGACTTGGAAAAATGACATCCTGAAGTCTCCTGTACAGTTGAAATACTGTATTGATTTTGTGTTTCTTTTTAAATATGTATTTTGAATGATAAAGGAAGAATAAAGCTATTTAAATTAATATGGTGACAACCTCAGATTCCTGCAGACTACGGATTGAACCTCGTGTCATCTTAAACTGAAATCAAAGGCACTTCAACTCACTCTCTATCAGGACGACTTTCAGCCGCTCTCTAATAATCACGTCTATTTCCCTCTTCTCCTTGCTAAAACATCTTATTTCCTTTGATTGCAGTGTTTAAATGATTAGCACGCCATCTCTGAGGAAACAAATGACGGTGAGCTTCGTAGGAGAGCGGCGCGCAGTGGCTGCACCACCACCCGCTGCGCGCGTGTAGTCAGGCAGCATGAAAATGAGCGAACCCCTGTCATATCACAAACGCGATAAGAAACGTAACTAAACATGAAGAAATAAAATCACCGGCCTCCAGATTCTGAGCAGCGGCATGGCCCCTATTAGACGATCAGGCGATTGGACTAGTTTTGTTCTTGTTTACTTTACCTGGAGAACGATCGCCATGGAAACAGCGTCTGGAGGACGCTTGTTGTGAAGGGCGGTGCCAGGTACTCACCAAAGAGCAACAAGAAATGCAGTGCTCAAGTTCTGTTCAATCAATGGTGAAAACAGATATTTCCAACACGAAACCTGCAAACAATGTCTGTAGCCTACACAGTGCAAAAAATTGTCTAGCTTAAAAATAAAAAATAAAAAAAAGAAGTTTTTCTATTAAATTATTTTTGTCATTGCTTCTACATGGGTAGATCCGTATTGAACCTGCTCTATTTGTTATGTATGATATTCTGACAGAAAAAGGCCTGGTTTAAATCAACATTGGTCATGACTTAATGTGTTCTATAAAAGTCTTTTTTTGTGTAATTTTTATTTCAGTGTAAACACATTTTTTTTTTTCATTAAAAACGGAGGACATTAAATCTAGGCTGCAGAATGACTTGTGAGCAACAACACACCACTCTCTTTAACAGAAATCCTGGTCCCACTGTTTTGTTTTGAGGTTCTTCTGCAGCTGATGGGTGCAAGCAGACATATTCATTTATCCACTGTCATTATTGCATTATTCAGTTACAGTAGATGTTCTCTTCCATGACAGTTAAGCGTCACATTTGTGTGAGCTATTTCTACAGCCGCGCTTTGACTGGGTAATTGCACATCCTGCAATTAACAGAATACTATTGGTCAAGTCTTAGTCACTTTAATACTGTATACCATCCTGGATTGAAACCCCATGGCCATGTCTCACACTTCATGACACTAATAAAAGATTAGTGTCTGTAAAAAGATTTTTTAGTGGCAGAGATACAGACAAGGATTAGAGAATCTGAACACCCAGCCGTACAAAATAAAAAATAAAAAACATGAGTCACTATGAATGAAATGCATACACTTAAATTTGTGTTGTTATGCATAATTTCTATTCCAGCTAGAACACACTCGCGTGACCAACCATACACAGTCACGTTCTGAGAGCAGTGTGGGTCAGCTGGGGGAGGGGAGGGGGGGGGGGGGGCCTTTGCTTTGTGACCGTATGACACCAGCCTGTCGGCCTGTTAGCATGTTAGCGCACCCATAGCCACACGGGGGTCTCATTTGGCTGCGGCCCGTTTCATGAACAAAGTCCCTTCAGGACCACCAGCTGAGGGGTATAGTTGTGAATCATACATGTGTATTATTATGTGGAAGGGGATACTGGCGTTTATCGGTGTCACAAATAACTGACTGATTTCTGAATATTATGCATCATCAAAAACATGCAGGATATCTGTGTTTATGTACAATATAGCTGTGGACATCTGCAAATATCTACAAAAGGATTCCAGCCTTCTGT
This sequence comes from Anguilla japonica, assembly GCA_025169545.1. Lineage (NCBI taxonomy): Eukaryota > Metazoa > Chordata > Actinopteri > Anguilliformes > Anguillidae > Anguilla > Anguilla japonica. The sequence continues at coordinate 22,091,705 of CM045884.1, forward strand.
TCTGTCTTCATTGCCTTCTGGTCAATACATCCATGTTTATGTGCTATAACCCGACTGGTTTCCAAAGACAGACATTCAGCTACACAGCCCATCTTGTGTGACTAACATCTTGCCGCACATTTCCTGAGGAATATTTCCAAATAGATATGCATACTTTCACTTCAGGAATATAATTTCAACATACAAAAACTATATTTAAATAAACCTGAAGAAACAAGTACTGTATGTCTGTGGTGGCGAAGACAGACACCCACACCCACCCACCCACACAAACATGCACATACAAAAAATACATGCATATGCTCCCATTATTGATACAGTGTCCTACCATTGCATCTGCAACAGAAGTAACCATGATGACTATGATGAATAAACATGGCATCAATACAATAAAACACAGGTAATAATAATAATAATGACAATAATAATAATAATAATAATAATAATAATAATAATAATAATAATAATAATAATAATAACAACAACAACATCTAGTTTGGTTGGTAGAAATAATTGCAAACAGATGAATGAATGAATGATGAGATATTTGGCGCTGTAACAGAACTGAGGACAACAGTGGTTAACACTTAATAGAGTCATATTTTTGTCCAGTAAAATAAAATTTAAATTTAATGGGAGAGGAAACGCTGAGGATACATTGCATCAAATAAATCAGTAACTTTCTCATTTATGACCATGAGATTAGACGATTGCATAAGGATTTAAAAGAAGCCTGTATCAGATTACCGTTCTCAAGCAAAACCCCGAAACCGGTTTTCAACACATGAAATAGCAAACACGAATTTTATAAATTATTATTATTATTATTGTTATTATTATTATTATTATTATTATTATTATTATTATTATTATTATTATTATTATTATTATTATTATTATTATTGTTGTTGTTATTATTATTATTGTTGTTGTCGTCGTTGTAAATTCTTTTCACTTTGCAAAAGATCACAGTAGGCTACCTAACAGCTGTGTTATTCCCCAGCACTCACAGACTTCATTCATTTGTCGGAATGCAATCAAAATTATGTAACATAAACTGAAGTTGAATATACAACTATATCTATAAATACACAAGTGATATATCGTTTAATCGCGCACTTCATCCATTGTGCCTTTTAATTGTGCTTTAAAAATTCTATTTTAAAAATACATATACACTTACAGGCACGTCGGCATTTCGGCATTGTTGCTTTTGCTTGTTAAACTGGTGTTTTTCTCCAATAACCACAAACCATTCCTGTAATTAAAGTAAATAAAAAATAATGTTTCTTAAATGACCCAAATCATTCATTAAAATTTTCTTGTTAGACATTTTTAAAAAGGCACTGTTTGGCTCAAAGATAATTATTTATCAAAGAAAGATTATTTTATCTTACATTTAATAGATAACATTTCACCTTATACACGTGTTTATCTTCTTGATAATATTAAAATGTTTCCTTAAAATGTTATTTAACGCATTTATTTGCAAACGTTGCGCAGAACGGCGTCCCGTTCATGTTTAACTATGAAAGTAAACATATTCGTCTATAAAGTCCTAAAATGTAGTAGCCTAGACTATATCATTTATTCGCGGTGTGTTCAGACCGCTTAATTCTTAACGGTAAATATAGGTTACATATGGTCTATTTCCCCCCGCAATTAACTAGGCTATCACCACATTTTACTTTCAAATGTTAATACTGGTACGCTTTGCCAGTCGGCATAAATTTAAAGTTTCGCATTAACCCCAATCAAACGCAAAGAAATCAAATCATCTGTCCGCTCTGAAGATAAAACTTCTCTATTTAGATTGAAATGTAAGTGGTTGTCGTGTGCGTGTTTTTCTTGTGCTTTACCGCCACCAGGTGGTCGCCGGGGAGACTCTCAGCTTGTGCGCATTTCCCATGACGCATTTTCATGCGGATAATGAAGTGTGTGTGTGCGTGCATGCGTGTGTGTGCGTGCGTGTGAGTGTGAATATGTGCCTGTTTCAGTGTGAGTGTGTAGGCCTATGTATGTGTGTGTGTGCGTGTGTGCGTGTGTGAGCATGTGTGTGTGTCAAGGCCAATGTACAAAACGGTATGCCTGTATTGAGAAGTGTTGCATCTTCAGTATGTGCTTACCTTGGTAAATAAGGTAAATAATTAATTCACTTTTAGACACAGAAATGCTTCTCCGTGCACAAAAATTGTTTGGAGATCCTTAAGTGTATTAAAAGTGAAAATCAATGCAAGGAAGTCAGGTAAGCATATTCTCATAATGCTCAGCCTTGAGTGTGTTGGCAGGGGACAGAGATTTCAGCAGAGCAAACACTTCACCCATTTATACTATTTCAGCCAAAAGGAAAGACTGAACAATACCAAGATCAATGTCATGAGGCTAAACGCAGAATCTGATGTAACAGAGACATAAGAAACATAAAAATTAAATGATGTAAACATTATATTTTATGAAAGCCAGCATGGGTGAATGGTCTCACGTGGCTCCTATATATTATGGCCCCAGCAGCAGCACACTGATGGTTCTCAATAAAATGCTTTTAAAATGCAATGTGTCTCCATACAAATACTGACATTTACTTGAAAAGACCATTTTGTATCAATTATTCATTTTGAACATTTTTTTATTTGTTTAGGTGATAATCTTAAGCAGGGCTACCTATCCTGTTTTAATTTTTACACTTGCATACTTTATATCAGGCTTTCTTTCAAGACGTTGCTGCCCAATAAGGTAAGGCAAGCTAAATTGTATTATACAATTACACCAAAAAATTACTTAGTGTTTGGGACTGAAGTGTAAATATGTGCAATATGCATTTTTGAAACAATGATTTTTTTTGGTTGCTTCGGCTACTTGTTCATATGACAGCTTAAATTATGACTGCACAATAGAATGCATTTAGATAGCATCGGTCCCTACATCACACCGAGCCCAGCCGCTGTTGCATCTGCAAATGGAGGCCATTTCTCCCTCCTCGCCAGCCACATCATTAGAGACCGTCTGCCTGTGTGTGCAGGAAATTAGCTCATTACTGACAAGGATAGCTTCACTAACGTCTCTCCTCCTTTCACTGCGCGTTCTAATCTTGGCTGGCACAAATTATTCCATTCAAATGAATTTAATGGGGGAAAAAAAACTTGGATGTAAAATGAAAAAAAAAAAGCATATTGCCACAGTCTGTTGAGATGGGCAGAGAGGAGAGGGTTTTTTTTTCAGAACTGGCTTAAAAGGAAAGAGAGGAGGGAAAGAGCATCCTGTCCCCTTCAGTGCCAGCGTTTGCCCCCGGAGACGCGTGCCACGTTTGGGACACGCCGCCTCAGCCGCATCCAGATGGGCCCACTATCTCTCACAATGGGCCGTTCTGATTAAGCAGCGTCCCCCCCCTAACCCCCCACCCCCCCACCCCCTTCCCCCCATACCTCCAAGGTTGTCCTGCCTTCCCCTTTATATTTAACTGCATGCTGCAGCCTCACTAGTATGTCACTATAAAGCAAGTTGATGTCTTTTTGGGTTTTTGGGGAGCTTGGGAGTGCATTATTGTCGTCATATTGTGAGAAGAGTCCGTGCAAGCATGTTTCTACTTACAAAGGCACTGGCCCTCAGCCACCCACCCACCCTCATACTGCCAGGCACTATACCACTCTCCCTGACAGTCAAAGACAGTGCAGACCCCTTTGTAGCACTGTTACACTATGGAGTGTGATAGCTGTTTCCATGCCGGTGGGAATCACAACAGAAACCAACTGAATATCGCAGGTGAGAGGGAAAAAAACAGACAGCTGGAGACTGCTGGGCGGCTCACCCTGTTAAAGCGTTATTCCAGAATGTGGATAATTGCCACTGTCTGGTACAGAATCCACGCCAGCTTCCTCTGCGACTGGCAGCCCAACAGAAAAGCATGTGATTGGTTATAGCATCGCCCAGGTAAGGGCTTCAGTGTCCAGGGTTGTCTCCGCCCATACCGCCTGTGAATAAGGTGTATTGCTTGGTTACAATGGCTGCACAGCTCAGCAGGTGGACTGTGGGGTGAAAACAAGTGGCAACTGGCAACGTGTGCTCTTCTGAATTTATTGTGGCCATAGCTGTAATGAAATAAGCCTACACAAAATGTAGGACATTTCAAACTGAAATAATTAACAAAAAAACAAACAGATGGGTTCAACAAACAGATGGTTCTTTGGGTTCATGTTGTGGTCCCATGGCTGGACATTTCGATGCCAGTCTCATCACTGCTTTCCCAGCTTGCTCTAAGGCCTTAGCTCATGGTAATATATCTGGGCCACCGTATTTAAAATGCTTCAGCACGGTTACTTTTCATACTTGGTGTCAGTGATGACCATGGCACAGGTTGAAAGGATCATGAGAAATTACCAGTCCGCTTTCTTTTATGTACCAGTAAGAGAACCGGAAGCTTGGTTTTGTTTCGTTTTGTTTTGTTTTACTGATTGAGAATGGCAGTCAAACTAAGTTGATTTGACCAATGAATTCTTCTCTAAATACTTACAGGACTGCCCTAAAAGCCTAGAACAGTCTAAATTTGTCTTAACCAAAGTAAAATGGAAAGGACGGCACCCAGATTGTGCCAGAGTGATGAAGAAAATAAAAAAAAAACTGCTTCAAAAATAGTAGCAGCAGCACAAAGACAAGACTGTCGGGTCAAATTCAGCATTTCAAGAAGGAACAAAAAGAACAAGAAGCTCAAGCAAAATGTGGGGGAAAAACAAAGACTCAAAGTGACAACTAAAAAACACAGATAGCTACTGAATTTGAAAGGGTAGGCATATGTATTTTTTTCAACATTTTTCAGCATTTTTTCAATACTGTCAATTTTAGGCCAAGGATTTTTTCAGTTACCGTACAACTTCTCTTTCAAACAAAAGGAATTTACCTCATAAGGTTCCACAGGTCTGAAGTGGATGTTCAAAGAGCCTTCAGACCTGAAGGAGGTCTCTTTGTCAAGAAGCAAATTCACATTCCTCATTTTAAAAATTGCACATGCAGTAAGATATCATTTATACAATATTAGCTAAACACCTTTTTTTTTTTCTTTTAAGGGAATGGAGAGCCAAAAACAAATATACATTTGACTTCCTTTGCTTGTGGTAACCAAAGGTACTTGAAGTGCAAATACGCTTTGTGTAGATTATACCAGAGGGGAAACTATTCCAAATGTTTTTATCCTGTTATCAATAATGAAGCTTACAGCTTTTACTTTACCCAATCACTACTACAGGATGACTCTTAACAAACTCGAAAACATGTGAACACACACACACACACACACACACACACACACACCCACATACACATATACACACACACACACACACTTCTGTATTTCCACCTGTGTTTTCATGTTCACCAGATGAATATAAAAGGAAATGAAGTGGTCTACAGCCACTGCTTTCATTCAGTTTGCTGAGGGAACTTAAGCAAGTGCTGGAGCACTTAAAGCAGGTTTCATTCAATGACACTCCTAACACAATCATTTGTTTCTAACACTGTTTATACAGTTCTTAACACAGCTGAATGTACTTAGCACAATTATCAGTTCCTAACACAGCAGGCTGTTCCTAACACAGCTCAGTTCCTAACACAAATGTGTGCAACGCACAGGGAATGCGCAGTGCAGGATTGGTCAGGAAACTCTTGCTGCAGCCTAACAATGGTCGGCCTTAGCAATCACATACTCATGTGTTTCCATAATGAACCAATCACATACACACAACATATTTTGTCATACCTATCAAATCACATGCACACATCATTAATGGAGTGTCTTTTTTACACCAACAGTCAGACCTCACCAGTGCTGCTGATTGCTTGTGCTGCTTTTGCATGCTTCACTTGCTCTGCACAGAATTGCACTCACCCTCCACCACCCCAGCACCACCTGTTGTTTGGTTTTGCTTCTAGGTACTTGGGGGGCGGGTTCTGGTATTTCTCCTTGTTTAGTAGGGATAGTGCTCTGTGTTAGATAGAGTAGTGCACGCTAATGTGTGTACTGTAGTACCTGAAGCAGGTCCATTCAGCAGCAAACCAAAAAAAAAATTATTTACGTATTCATTTAAATATTTAAGTCAAATACATCAGCTGTCCTGACTAAACTGACCATACATAGCACAGCCATCAATTTATAATACAACTGACCATTTCTAACAAACAACAGTTGGCTGTTCCAAACTTGGCTGTATGTTCCTAAGACAGATATTTGTTCCTAGTACAGTTATCTAACATGGCTATCTGCTCCTATTATAGCTGACTGCTATTAACACCATTATCTAACACGCCTGTTCCTAACACAGCTGACTGTTTCAAGCAGTTATCTAACATGTCTGTCTGTATGTAACATGACAGCTAGCTAAACTATCTGTCTGTTTTAACATAGCTACCTGTATCTAACACAGCTGACTGTATCTAACACAATCGAACCTGTCTGTCTGTTTTAACACAGCTATCTAACATAGTTGAATATGTCTAATAAAGCTCTCTAACCTGTCCGCCTAACACAGCTATATAACACAGCTGACTGGACCTGTCTGTCTATTTTAACACAGCTATATAACACAGCTATCTAAGATGGCTGTCAGTTTTCACTGTGACTGCATGAGGATGCAGTCCTGGCGCAGGGCCCTGTCGGCTGCCTGCCACAGGAAGAGGCGGGATCTTTATCTGCACCCAGAAGCAGGTCACTCCGATTCCCCGACACCTCCACAGAGCCTCAGCCTGCAGACAGAGCAGCTGGTTGTTAATAATAACAGGAACACACCGCCACTCCTCCCACCAGACAGAAAGAGACAGAAACCCAAAGCGGCTTTGAAGCCCTCGTTCCGCCGTGCACCCGCACGCGTTCAAACCCGCGCAGACGGACCAGGAAAAGATCCCAGCTGAACGCCTCTGTGCCGCCAGCGTTGTTTCTGGGCCCGAGTTTTTAAGGCTCTGTTTCCTGACGCAAAACGAGAACTCGTTCCTTCTCCTTCCCAGGCTCAAAAAGAACGGCAGACGAGGAGGCGGTGCGATCCGGACAGACGTGCGCGCTCAGGGACACGCCGCGAGACGCCTCTCACCTTGGGCCTGGCGTAAATACGGCACTTACGAGCACCAGCGCTCGCATCGTCCTGCTGCGTTTAATTGGTCGGCCGTCACAGACCAAGACCAAACGTACAGAGGGGCGCCATTCAGAGAGGGAAACCCCCGATCCGACCCCACGCCTCCCACCCCTCTCCCCTGCCCTTCACCCCGCACCCCAGGAGAGATCGATAGCTCTCGCCGCCAAGATTTCTGACACCTCTAGCATGCGAGACCTAAGCAGGAAACATGGATTTCTTCATATCAAATGGATTTCTTTTCGCGTGCTTTAAAAAAAAATTGCACACAAGCCACGGCGAGCCTAGCGCCTTGCCTTAAAAAATCAATTACAAAGCCTCGCAGTGTCAGGTTTTCATTTTTATTCCGTGGCGCCCGGCGCATCTGTCGCTGGAGACCGGCCAGGCGACTCCATTCACCCCAAAGAGGAGAAAAAAAAAAAGAAAGAGAAAGAAACAGCGCGCGCGTCCGCGCAGCGACCTGACCGAGCGCTCGGCAGGCGGGGCCGCGTTCCTCGGCGCGGCGGCGCGGCGGCGCAGGCAGCTGAGGTCGTAGATCACTGTCAGGCCTTGGCCAGAAGCCGCCTTTTCCGCGCGCTTTTTTTTCTCCCGTTCGCTCCGCGGTGGGAAACGCTCCATCGACACGCAGCTCTCGAAACATCTGTAAGTTATCGCGGCGAAGGGCAGGGAGGCAAAACATTTACCTAACGGGACGCTAACTCTTTCAGGGCCTCCCCCGTCAGCGCCGCGTGAGTAACGGGGGGGGGCGCGCGAGGGGCGCGCGGCGTCGGCCTCGGGCCCGTCTGCGCCCTCGGCACCGCGTCTGCTCCCGAAACGACCGGCACCGGGCCGCCCCCCCCCGGCCCCCGCCCCCCGCCCCCGCCATATATCCTATCTGACACCCCCTTTCCAGACGCAGTATTTCACGCGTGTGTAGCAGCCAAGCTTGCTCCAATAAAACAACTATCTCGCTGTCTTTTATTATTTATTTATTTATTTATTGCTCGCTTCGTAATTCGGAACACCGGCGTTCAAAACTCAGAGGTTCCAAGGCCACGTGCACAGTAAATTGTTCAGCGTTAAATCAACTCCCGCAGAGTACATATGGTCCCAGTTTGACTCTGCTAGAGTCAAATTAACGTTGGACATTTTATTGTGTGGGCCTGCTGCCCTTTTTTATACTTTCAGCACAAAAAAATCTGTAAAGGCAGTTTTTTTAAGGGGGGGTGGGGGGCAAGGTTTGTGTAAATGAGGCTCAGGTACCCCGTGCTGTTACTCCTAGGACAGGCAGAATCCCTGAATGCAGCCCAGTCTCAACTGACAGATTCCACAACCAGCACCCACCCCATCCACCACCCCTCCTCCAGCACATCATCAGAATTGTAGTTGAGCTTGGGGAGGTGGGGCTGTTCGGGAGCCCGAAGACAGTGGTGGAGAAAGGCAGTTTACCAAAAACATTTCCCATCTATCAGAATTACACGCAAGAGGAGGTAGAGATGGAGGTTTGGGACCTTACCCTTTTCATCTCGTTGAAATCACTCAATAAATAAACCTGTTTCCACTGACCGGAATCCTGCAGGTTCTGCAAGCAGACTGCTGTGTTCCACCAGTGTTCTGCAGCCGTGTTCCACGTTAAGTGTTCTGGAATCCACCCCTGAGAGGCCTGGGAAATGTGTTTATCTAAGCAATACAGCACGAGAGGCAGTGCTGTATTGTTAATACAGGCAGGGCTACAGGGGGCAGTTAGGCACAACGTGAAGCAGAGTGGTAGAATCCCCCTGTAGCTGTGACTATATTCACAATACAGCATGGCCTTGAGAGCTGAATTGCTTTTATAAAACAGTTACACCATATACAATTAATTGATGACACATTTATTTTTTAATACTATTTGTAAGTAATGGTTGCGCATGGAGTGATACTGTTTACGAACAGGCTGTTTGATTAACTGTTACTGTATCGGATTTACGATCACTGAGGAACACACTCTCAGCTGATCAGCATCCGAGCAGCACAATGTGTGTCTTCTGCCTCTTATCAGATATTATATCAGTGTCCCTTTAATTATACATACAGCCACACTTTCCTATGAATCAACAGCTATTGAACTCTTATTTAAAGTGTATGGAAACGGCGATTCCATGCAGAATGTTGTTATGTATCCTATATCCTGTGTGCTGGTCACAGTGTGCCCAAGTACTGGTTCCAACGCACAAAAAGAACTAAAAAAAAAAAAAAAAAAAACTACTCTAAAATACAGGAAGTAGTAGAAAACCTTGACTAGTGTATGTGTTTGACAGACAGTCAGAATGAAGAATTCATTCAATAATGAATGTGCTCTTAAGCAGCATGGTGCCTTTCCTCGAGTCAGGCCTTTTGACACACCCATTGGTCTAACCTTTAACCTTTAACCTTTAACTTCATTGCTTTCATGTTTCCTGTCACTTTAGGGCCCTGAGTCCCCCATTAGGGGCACAGGTGTTTCATTAGCTTAATTAGCTTAATCGTGTTTAGGATCTGAGCTAACTGGGCCAGGGTAATTGATTGAAACAAACACCTGCATATACACCGGCTCTCCAGGAATGAAACTGACCACCCATGATGTTGTTTATTTCAATTATAATTATGGTTATTTTTTCGATAATGCTAGATGAGCTTTAGCCATCATCCACCTCAGGGAAAATAGTATAGTAAAGTAAAAAAATCAGGAGTATTATTTGGTGAAGTATTGGGCTATGGGATATGACAAGGTTGCCTTGAGATAGATGTCTCACACACACGCACACACAAACACACATACACACATACATACACACACACACACACACACACACACACACATGCACACGTACACACACACACACACGCACACGCATTCACACACACACACACATACAGCACACATACACACACACACACATACAGTACGTGCACACACGTACACACACACACACATGCACACATACACACACACACACATACAGTACATGCACACACGCACACACACACACACACACACACATGCACACGTACACACACACACACACACAAACACGCATTCACACACACACGTACAGTACACACACACACACACACACACACACACACACACACACAGGATCTGGGATGACGGAGGGTCTTAGTGGTGGGATGGTGCTGGTACTCACAGGGTCTCAGACAGGGCCGATATACTATTCAGCAGCTCTCTGTCTACGCTGTCCTGCAGAAGGCTGAGACACTGCCTCTCAGAAGATGAATGCAACAACAGCCATCTTTCATCGCGCACATCTTCCTCAGTGCAGGGAAAGAAATAACAGTAATTACACAGGTAACAGGTGAACATGAGTGGTTGGGAGAAAAGGGCCCTTATAAATAAATAATTGCGACACATTGCAGTAATTTGCATCTCGGCGAAAGTGACGCATCAGCGATGTGTCTGCGGAAAACGGGGCCGGTTTTGTTGTCGCGTTATTGAAACGCTGCCTTCATTAACGAAGGCATCCGATAGGCGCAGACGACGAAGCTCTGGGTTGTCAAGTCGATGCGCCCCTGCGCCTACCCTAGATTTTAATTAGGCTTTCCCCGAACGCACCGCAACAAATGCAGTACATTTGTCCTTGCCTAATCCAAGGTACTAATTTTGAGGTTATTATGCAAATCAATACTGTTTACAAACATGAAAGGCGGCTGTGTGCATTTGATCTGCGGCGAAGATGGCATTGGTTATCAATAGCTAAAGCCTAGCTTGGCAGGTGGTGCATCAATAGCAATCCGATCAATATGCACAAGCTGAGGACGACTGTCACTTTAAGGGGGATAGTTTCTGTAACGTTCTTCTACGTGAAGTCGCCATTTGGAGAGAAAATCATGTAAATTCAAAGTAAGATTGTAACATGAGATTCTGTGTGGCAGAATACTATGAAGAACCCCAACACCCATGTAAGGTAAAGCTGCAGGGGACTCGACCAAGTCAGCTCTGTGTTAGCCTTGCTGAAATGCACCATTTGTAAATGCAACATATACTGTATATAGTATGTGTGCATGCATGTGTGTGTGTGTGTGTGTGTGTGTGTGTGCATGCGTGTGTGCGTGTGTGTGTGCGTGTGTATGTCTGTGTGTCTATGTGTTTTTTTCCCCCCAATAACACACTTGCACTCTAGCTGTCTCTATCTACTGAAAACCCTCCTCCATCATGTGGTTGACCTTTGACTTACTGATATTCGCTCCCAGCCAAACGTTAGCATGTGCGGTCCCTTGTGAAGCAGTACTGCAGGTTAAAGTTAAAGTTTACCCAGAGGGTAACATTAAGATGCTGGGGTGCAATTTTTTGAATGTAACACCATTTATTGGCCAATAAAAATGTGGTAACTGTATTCCAATAGGTCATGTGTGTTTCTCAATGTTTATAAATGGAATTATGCGGGGGCTTGTAAAATATGTTATGTAGATGATATTGAGAAACCCAATATGCAGATGAAACTTTTCATTGCATGAACCTGAACCTGAAACTTAGAAATATGTTTTGCTGTCATTTAAAGGCAAAATTACTGTTTTCACACATTCTCCTGATGCTTGATCAATGTCATGTATGTCAGAAACATTTGCATAGTTATCTGCTTGTCTATAAATTATTAATTAGCAGAATTTATCAGCTCATGATTTTATAATGAATTGTATAGTATAGTAAATCAGTTTATTATGTTATCTCAAATAACATTCAGCTGTATGCACATTCATTCTGTATATACGGTACATAATCATAGTCATTAAATGTTTTATGCTTTGTGATAATGAATGTTTATTAAACAAGCATCAATATACAGTATATATAGATATGGGCACAGGCAGCATTGTGAAAAATGTTGCTTTGTTTCTGATGTTGTAACCAGGAGGATGTAGGGTTGTCTCCCTGCAAGCATCTTCAGCTGTATAAATAGATAAAATTTAAAATATCAGCTGTGAAGCCTATACCATAGATGAGGCTGTATGACAAGCAAACAGATTGTGTGGCGATAAACGGTGATGATTTAAGAATAAATGAGCCCACCAGGTGTGTGACGGATGCATTTGTCACGCAAGACGAGATGCGCTCTGCTGATGTCTTCCAAATGTAGATCGTGGGGTGTCTTGAGGACCTTTGTGAGCACGGTTTCTCCACACTAACTGCCGACATCAGGACCATTTCTCAATCCCTTTTCCATTTAACCAGGAGGCACAGCTGGGAGCTCTTCACTCTTGTACAGTAACAGCCCGGAGATGCACGGGAGGTCACAGTGCAAAGGATTATGTAGCCAGTCACCTGTAAGAGGGATGATAAGAAAGCTAGTTAGAGGCTGAGACCTGGATACTGGAGCCAGTCTTTGGAGAATGGTGCATGTAAGCATTACGGTCACAGTTAGTGTCCAAATAAAGTACAGATATCAACTGATGTCTCCTACACATATATAGCTGTACCACCTACCGCACAGTGTCCCCATCATGACATTGGGTCATTGGTTTAGACTCAGTCCAGCAGGTAGACTACACCATACTGGTCTTCGATCAGAGAACTCGCTTGGCCCATCTTTAGGGATTAGGCTATATCTTGGCAAGAACCACTTGCAAATAGTGAACCACAGTCCTCTTAACATACTCTTAACAGGGAATAAAACTGAAATTACAGTAACAATTGGCTCCACAGTGACTTGGTACAGTGCCTCTGTAATGTCCAGTGAATTAAAATAGTAAAAACCGCAGAGAAAACCCAAAACACTCCAAATGTATTTACAGATGTAATTACACCGGTAAAAGGCCACACTAATGTAAATTTTCAGCGCTTAATAAATTGTCTCATGAGCACACGAGGATTAATGCCTCAGGACTGATTATAATGCACTCAATTAAAAACAACAGCATAAAAAGCTATTTCTCAGGCACCTTATGCCTTCCCCAACAAGTCCCGGAATCCCTGTGTGGGAACTGTTCCCCGTTTAAGGGTGAAAACTTTTAAGAAACACGACAACACCGGAACACCATTCCTGGAATAAATGCCTCCTGGAATCCAGGCGGACTGCAGTGCGCTCACAGAGCGGAGTGACACACTAATTTCTTTCTCTTTTCCTTAGTTTCCCAATGTACCTCATGCCTTTCAGGCAACCTTGGACCAACTGCAGCAAAGACAACACACTTGCTCTGGAGATGCACTCGAGAACAAAACACAGAGATGAAGGACATCTCAGGAAGGGTGTAGCATAAATATATATTCTTTTAATTCGGTTGGAAGCGCACTTTGTGATTATGAAGTTGGACGACACAAGGATGTACCGCAGGACACAGTCGCTTTAGGATCGCGTTCAAAGCGATTAAGCAGATATGGATGTTTGCTAAGTTATTGCCGCTAATTGGTACAAACTTAATGAATGCGTCTTGTAACGTTTTTTCTCTGCATATTCCAGAGACAGATGCTTTGCGGAGTGCGGCAGATTTCAGTGGCGGCGCGCTTCCTTCATTCCTGAGCACATCAAGGAGGCTAGAACAGTTGGCAGGTCACAAAATTATGCATAGGGGAAACCCAACTGCAAAACAAAACGCGAAAACTGCATAAACACGCAGGTCCATTATGCGAGCGTCCCTCTGTGCGTCCAAGTGTGTGTGCCCGTGTGTGCGCCCGTGTGTGCGCCCGTGTGTGCGCCCGCTCTGCTGTTTGTGAGTTTCCCTTTTGTTTTGACTTTCTTGCCTCGCCAGCTTCGCAGTTTGCAATTAGCGAGCAAGCCTCAGGGACCTAATTAACCAGTTCAATTAATAAATAAATTTTAAAATCCCATACAAGTCACCCTGACATTTGTCAGCCGTCAGGAGGTGTGTGGGGGCCGGTACGTTAAGTGATGATTAGCTCGTTTGCAGTCCCCCCCCCCCCCCCCCCCCCCACCCCACTCTCCCCGAGGTGTCTGTCTCTGTGGTAGGGACAGGAGAAGTGCCTTATTTATAGAGCTATAAGTCTCAAACCTGCGTGTGTGGGTGCACGCGTGTGTGTGAGTGTGTGTGTGTGCTTTTGTGCATGAGCGTGCTCATGTTCATGTGCTTGTATATGCTTGTACCTGTGTGTTGGAGTGTGTGTTTTACTGCATATATGTGGGTGTATGTGTGCATGCTTGTGCATGTATGTAAGCACATGTGAGTGTATGTTCGTGTGTGTGTGTGTGTGTGAGAGAGAGAGAGAGACAGAGAGAGAGAGAGCATGTGTGTGTGTCGTGTGTGGAGGTGAGTGACCTTTTATGGAATAGGGGATCAATACATGGAAGCTGCTGTCCCTTCAACACTTCCATCTTCTGAAGGGTTAAGGAAAGGGGCTGGGGGTGAGTTCTTGGGTAGGGGGTGTAGGTGGGTGTAGGTGGGTGGGGAAGACAGAGGCACTAACAGCCTCAGGTCATTCACTCAGAGTTAAGACTTCTTTTTTGAGAGGGTGGGGGAGCTTACAGCGGGGGGTCTTCTGGCTATTTTGGAAGTGGGGCATTCTCTGTGCTCTATATGCCCTTAGGAAAGCCTTTGGTCGCTCTTCAGATTAAGTGAAGAACCAATAACTTTGTGTTTTTTTTTCTTCTTTTCTAAGCCGTATGCCGTTAAAATGCATCTATCAGGTCATTAATTATGAAGTTATTCATCTTCTCATTCTGTGAGATATGCATTCCCCTGAGGACCATGTGACACACGTCGACTTCAGTGTCACGCTTTTTCTTCTTTTGTTTTTTGAAGGGCTCTGCGCATGTGAGGGGGAACAGGATCTCTTCCTGACGGGGGACAGAAATCCCCGTCCTCCTTTCAGAAACTCCTTACATATTGCTGTAAATATTTGGACCACAGGTGGAGGACAATTGCTGTCAAATGTCAATAAGCACTTGAGCTGAGACCCAGGGAAAGGCATTAATCCTGAAGGTAGAACATCTCATAAGGTATGCGATGTTAGAATGAGTATCTACATTTGGAACTGTAAGAATCTTGAAGACAAAATCTGCATTGATATCTATAACATTTAATTAATGAGCGTTATAAAAGATGCTGGTCTCATTAATGGCCTTCATAAAACACAGAAAGGGTGTCGAGAGAATATTCTGCAGTGTTATTAGAACTGCCAATGAAACACCAAGGAGTATTCGTTCAGCACAGGTGAACACAGAAGGGAACAGTGTTTTTGCGTAGGCTTACTTCGGTCTTAAGTGGAAGATTTTGGATTATCTCGATTTACTCATTCCTTACTCACTCGTTATGAAACTATGAGCGCTCAAAGATACCTGAAGCACAACAATCCTGTCAAGGGAAAAACACAATGGGATCTGTGAGAGGAAAGTGTATATGAGAGGTGGAAAGGGTCTGCAAGAGCATCAAAGGAATTTGCAGAAGCAACAAACACATAAAATGAAATCAAAGCCACTCTATGGCAGATTATGCCCACAAATGTTATTGCACAATTGAAGTCCCAGGACAACAGGGTGAAAATATCAAGTGTTCAGCCATAGAGCAAAACAGGGTTATACATCACCTCGTTTTTGTAAGGGCCTGTGAAAACGAGGTGATGTATAACCCTGTTTTTTCAATGGGTCAGCTCACAGAAATAGAGGAGGAGGTATTGAAGTGACTTCAGAATAACTGCTGGTGAATTTTTCTCCTGCCCGCAGTGGAAAGTTTATGCACATCTTCTTCATGTGCAGACTGACCTCCTTCAGGCCAAGGAAGCAGTCTATGATTATATCAGTGATAATGCCAAGGTCTGCTGGGCATAGATCCAGTGCACAAAGCATTGTTTCCCATAGTATCTGGCCTAGGAAAATACTATTTTCTGATGAGGATAAAAATGTGTGTATGACTGTGGCCAGCACACATTTTGTTTGCTTTATTGTGAATTTCATAGTCATGATTAAATGATTAAATATGCATCCTTTTTGATGGAAGATGTGGTGACTTTTCAGTCTCCTTATGTCTAAGATAATTGTATTTTTGCCTTAACCCCTTTGAAGGCAATACATTCTTTTGTTGCAGGTATTTGCAGTTTGTAAAATTATTACATTTTGCAGTATCATTTGCTTTCCCAAAAATCATTTAAACTGTATAATCGAATTATTTTAAGCAACTGTGAAAAACTGCAGTCTTATAACTACATACGCTTACTGTACCTTTTCTGTGGTATATTGTATCAGTTGTAACATGATAGAGAGAATGACATTATTTATATAATATGATTTATTTCTATAGTTTGTGAATTCAAGTGTTTTTTGTTTTAGTTCAAACTTTTGCCAGAAAGTTGTCTTTGCCAGACCACTGATCTGGCAAACACTGAAGCCAATGATTTAATCTTAGTGTCTAAAGTTTAATCTGTGAGCTCATTTATTTTATGCTCAGTTTTTCCTGAACTGAAAATGCTATTTAAATATGAACATGGTGAAAAGCTATCGGTTTTAACATGCTGGTAGATGAGTATCTACTTCAGGTACTCATGCAGGTACTTCAGTGCCATCTGAGAAGCTGCCGTGTTTGCATGTTCTGCGCTAGTCTATGTGTAGTGAATGCCGGTGGGGCCAGTGATTTTGCCTTAACTTCTAGGGGGTTATAATGGCCTGGTTCTGCAGCTGCTGAGGAAATGACTCCACCCACTGTTCAGTTGTCCTATCCCCCCTGTGCGCCCGCTCTCTCCCCACAGTGCAGAGGCCTGCTTTTCTAGAACTTTCTACAGTCAAACACAGTGCTTCGCAGCCTTCCCTGGTCCCCGTGACGACGGGGAGCCCTGCAGCTGTAACTGGTAACTGAACATTTTCCGCAATGTGTCGCCCTGCTATCTCTCCTACCTCACAGCACAGCCGTCCTGTGCATCTTTGCCTTCTTTTCCTTCTAACTTGTATTTGTCTTCAGATATTTTTGTTTTTTTATGTTGTATACTTAACTAAATGGAGCCATTTATATTACATGACCTGAGAGAGAGAGAGAGAGAGAATCAGAGAGAATCACAATAACTGAGAAAAGATAACATATTTTAACAATACTTTCCACTGCAAAGGTATTCGCTTTGACAGTATTTATGATACTGCATTTCCTGTCTATAAAACATTTTAAATAAGAATTTATTTTGTGCTGAAAGAGGGGAAGAGATATATAGAGAGGGGATATGGTATGAATGTTACATAACATGAACATAATTCATAGTTCATATTTCACATGCCTTGGCAAAACAAACCTGGTCTTCCCTGACAGAAAAGAATCACTGAACCGAACTGAGAGAGAAAGAGAGAGAGAGAGAGAGAGAGAGAGAGAGAGAGAGAGAGAGAGAGAGAGAGAGAGAGAGAGAGAGAGAGAGAGAACAAAAGAAAGAAATAAATATAGTTTAGTATCAGGACTGTGAGTGTTTGGTGAGTGCCATCCCTGTCTTCCCCAAGAGAGTGATGCAAAGCATAACTGCCGCATCTTTTCATCTAAAAGGGGTTATTCTGTAACTATTTGTGTGTGTGTGTGTGTGTGTGTGTGTGTGCTATACTGTTGAGGAACATTCTGGGTGCTTGCTTTTGTAAAACTCCCATTGGAAAGGCGGTCTCTGTACTTCTTACAGGAGAGCTGGGAGCGAGAGTTCACAGCGGGGGCGTAAATGTGTCAAGATGAACGCTCCCCCGACCACACGCCCCAGGCCTCCACAACACTCACAAACACAAGCAGTCGATACTCACTGTAACTCGCGCGCACAAAAAAAAAAAAAAAAGACAAAACGCAAAAAAATAAAAAACTAAAGTAAAGGGGAACGTTCTATTTTCAAGCGTTACACAACTGTAACCGAGATCAGAGGCGAGCCTCGCCGCGGTGCTGCATGAGACTGTTTATCACCCGCTCCGCGACGCCTTTTCCCCGTGAATCATTCATCGCGGAAGAAGTGTGAAAAGGATGGATCAAGGAAATCAACACTTGATGGAAAAATAAGGTTGAAACCAGGCAAAGCCACAAGGAAAAGAGCCCATATGGTCCTATCAATTTAAAGGGAAAAAAAGGCATTTCAGATTATGCTATATATAAATACGATGTGGCACAGTGGAGTGTATGGCCACATATGGCCGCAAGTTTTCTTTCTTACAATACAGATTGAACAGCCTTTCATGATGATAAGACGCGATGCCATTGTAAAACACACCCTGCGAATTCAGCGCTTATTGTTCCAAATGTGAAGGCTTGCTACTTTCGCTTTCTGTGGTTTGATCTGATTTTTGATTTTATTACAGCTATGAAGGATAAGAAGTGAGACTCCCAAAGAAGCCTTTTAAAATGATTTCAGAACAATACTTGTCTGTCTAAAATTACTGACCTGTACAATAATAATAATAATAATAATAATAATAATAATAATAATAATAACAGTTGAATATTATAAAATACTATTATTAGTAATAATAGTAGTAGTAGTAGTAGTATTAACAACAGTAATAGTATGATTATTATTCTTTTTTGTAGGATTATTCTATTATTCTATTTATTATTCTATTTTTGCTATTACTATTATTAGCTATGAGAAGAACAAAAACAACAACAAGAAAAATTATTCAAAATTAATTAATTACTGCTAGCAAAAATTACTTAATTTTAAATCTGATAGAATTTAACACAGTGGCTATGAAAATTATTTTTTTTTAAAAATGATTATTTTTCATTTTTTGTTTCAGCTTATAAAATATTATGCATTATTAGGCATGTAATTCTTTGCCTTTCAGTTTGTATCTGCATTTATTTACATGACCTCACATGACCATATGATTAAGAGTAATATAAAGAAGGCCCACATAGCAAAGCTGAACACCTTACTGTGGCAAATGACCTGTACTTTAACCTTGCAGAATCATAGACATGCTGTATCATGCAACCCTACATGAGGTGAACACATTTTAAATTACAATTAAGATGACTACCCAGGCTAATAGAATCTTCATTACCTGACTAAATTATTTGTTTTGGAATCTGCATTAATGAAAAACCATTTGTACCGCTTGTAAATCCATTACATACATATTACATACATTAAACTGTATAATTTCTTTATTTTTTCAGGCATCTTTTGGAAATATTTTCTCAGCTTCCCAGCAGTCCTAATTGCAGAGATATTTGCCAAAGGGCATTCTGTTCTAGATGCAAACCTGAGCAACCAGCTCCTTGTATGATCTGTAAATTTTGACATTTATCAATAACCATTTTGTGAATACAACATTTACTACTGTTTACAGAAATAAATTGCCCATTTTTACACATTATGTAAGGTTTACAAACCGAACCAGTGATTATATTTAATAAATAATAACAAGTATGCCAATCAGCCAATTAAATTATCACTGTCTAATGCTTTGCTGTTATGTTTACATCCATGTACATATGTACAATTCCATGAGTGATTTATTGCAAATTAATCCAGAACCCAGACAATTGTTGGCCTCCAGAAGTCAGAGCTCTCCCAATAGTATTATCATTATTCTCTGTGGGCTGGTGGACAGTATGCAAATATCTCAATCATACATTTCATCCAAAGATAGCCATAATGTTATCCTCTCATATCTATCCTTTCATGTATCCTTGAATATCTTAGCAATAGTATTATTATTATTATTATTATTATTATTATTAATATTAATGATAACTGAATAGACCATTCTAAATTCAAGATAACATAAAGGACAGAAAATTTAATTCTCACCATGAAATGACAGAACATTTTAAAAATGAGGACTTTTCTGCACATTGAGAAAAATATTATTCTGTGCTGTCATCAGAGATCAACATTCATGACAGGATGAAAAACGTTTTTTTTTTTTATTCCACAGTTACAGACTAACACCTCATTAACAACAGTTACAATCCAAAAGCAGTTACGCTGCTTGAAGTTACAGATTAACTCTCCATTAGTAAATGTTACAGACAAACAACTCATCACCTTACAGATTAACCACCTCAACAATTACAGACTGGCAACTTATTGCCAAAAGCTACAAATCAAAACTGAATAACTCATATCACCTCGTTACTCAAAGTTACAGACTAACACCTCACTAAGTTTGTAAGATCCAGGCTATGCAGTAATAGTCAAGCACAGCTAAATAGTATCATCATTATTAGCATTATTATCACTGAGATTTCAGTTACATGTAGGTCAGAGATGCATTACATTTTATTTGGGAGATGCTTTTCCAAAAGCAATGTTCAATCAGTGCATACCAAAGTTCACTGGAACAACTACAACACACAGCTCCGATAAGGTACAATTCTCAGAGTATCAACCGTAGCCACATACATCAAGTCTAGCTTGTACAGTAAGCATAGGCTAAGTCAGTAAAGTTATGAAAAGTCAAACTGGAAGTGAGGCATGATTACAAGGGATATTATAAAGAGCTACCACATCAAAATGCCAATACAAGTGCAAGATACATTCTTCTCTATCTTCCAAACCTTCAGGATGCATTTTCTGACTGTTTTTTTCCCCATCTTTGCCAGTGGTGAACTAACGAGTCCCTGTTCCATTGGTGAGTCAAGAGCCCAACTTCCTCAGAGATCAGGTAGTACTACATAGGTTGTGATTCAGCTGATGACTCAAAAGCCACAAGCTTTTGCAAGTCAGATGGGGCAGTATCTGGACTTAAAGATGACGCAAACAACCAGTAAACAGGGATGCAGCTCCCCAGGGTTTCTGCCAGTGATTTTGGGCACCATGAGAATATCTGACATCGGGGCCCACCATCATTTAAAGACATTAAACACGAATCTACTTTATTTTTGTGCACCTACCCGCCATCCCCACCCAACTTTGGACCCCCAGAATTATTACCACCTTACGATGCCGCTGCACCTTCCGCCACACAAGCATACTGACGTTACGTGTCCACCACTGAGGAACAAAGACAGATCCAGGGCTGAAGTTGGTTTCTGTCCCATTCAAGAACAATAAGTTAAAAGAACACTGTTTCAATTTTTCAGCTTCTGCAAAGTTCTGACTAAGTAATTCATATAAATGACAACCACATTTCTTGTGGCGATCAAAATATTTACTGCCTGTTAAAGCTTGTATAGTGTGTGCGCGCGTGCGTGCGTGCGTGCGTGCGTGTGTGCCGGGGAATCACAGTAGGGGGCAATAGTATAACTGACTACCCAGAGCCCAGGCAGGGAGAGGGAGTACAAGGGGGGTGCATGAACTAAAAAGTAAAAAGGGAAGGGGGCCCACAGAGACTGCATTTTTTGCACAGGGCCCAGAATTTTATGCCACTCCCATGCGTCCGTGTGTGTGTGTGTGTGTGTGTATGTGCATGCACGTGCTTGTGGAAAAGATTGTTTAGCATTTGATTCTTTTTATGAAACTCTGTAAAACTGTATTTATGCATCATCAATTTAAATTCATGTAAAATAATCCCAGTCCCTTTGGCCTGGTCAGGAAAGACCCAATCATCCTGAACTGCACACTATAGCTACAGCTTGAAGCCTCACTCACCACCTACCGCCTGGGAGATGTAGTCCTGCCACTGATGCACCAGTAACCATAGACCACCACCTCGCATGCACCTCACCACTGATTGGTGCTAGGGGTGTTGTAGTACTGTGTGGTCTTTCAACTTTAAAATTAGTTACTGGTTTGTGAGTGCTGTGGAAGACTGCAAAAACTACAAAAACTTCAAACGCACAGCTCTAGGCAAACAGGTGCATGAAGACTCAAAGGCACAATATGAGATTGAAAAATGGAGGGAAACAACGTTTTTAAAAAACCCATTTCATTTTCATATTAAAATGTGATTTTGGAGGTAAAATGTAAAACTTTTTTTTGGTTTTTTTATATTTTTTCTCTCTTTCACTGCACTTCACTTCACTTCCTTTCACTTCCTTCAACCTCTTAGGAACAAAAGTGTCAACATGATTTATTTATAATTTGTTTATTTTTTCATCCAGCAGTAATATTAGCACAGAGTAAAAATTATTTTTTTTTAATTTAATTTTAAATGAATCCCCCCCCCCAGTTAATCAGTACCTTTACACGTATACACAACTTAAAATGTCTGACATTACAGGAGCGATAGGTGTCAGTGGTGACTGACGCTGTGTAATATGTTCATTCATTTCCTTCTATCCAAAGATAAAAGAGACGTGTTTATCCATTTTATGTTCTGCACTGAAATGGGACAGAGATACATGTGAAACGAATAAGTGTAGAAATGAGACATCAGTTCTGACACGCGGGTCCACCCCTGTACGGCGTGGGCAGCCATGAGGGAACAGGGAACAGCTGAGGCCATGGGCATCGTCGGGGCGTCAGCCCTGAATTTGGGGGATCCCTGACACGCCAAAGCGGGGCACTCGACGTCGCAAGTGAGCCAGCGCCGCGCCAGCGTCCTCCTGGCACGTTTCGACAGGCCAGTTTAGCGATATGAAAGGGGGAAAGAAAGGAGGAGGGGATCGTCGGCGGTATCAGACGCTGCCTTTGATGGCCGTCGGCAGCCTGACAGGGCCGCTCGAGAAGCGGAGCGAGGCAGCAGATTGGTCTGAACAAACTGTCAAATGTCAAAGTGTTATCAAACACGGGCGTGTTCTCTTTAGAAAGCCACTGGCAGTATAAAGGAAAATAACCTTTCCGAGAAGTGAAGCAGAGCTCCGCTTCCGTCCCCCCGCATTACGCTGACTTCGTCTCCGAGTCCCGGCTTCTAAATCATCTCCGAGTTACTGCAAGACTTCCCCTCGACGAGACCTTCTGTCCGCGGGTTAACGCGGAGCACATGTGCAACAGACCCTTACCCAGACGTGCGTCCCACAGCACCTGCTCACTCACTCCACAATGGCTATGAACTCTGAACGCTTACCTGCGGTGCACTTTTTTTTTTACAACGCATGCTGGAAATTTGCTGTGGAGACATGGCACAGAACCACAGATCACAGGTGTCAAACTCTAGTCCTGGAGAGCCACAGTGTCTTATGGTTTTCTGGGTGTTCTTGGCACCAGTAGTTCAATGAAATCACTGATTGGCTAATTGAACCACTGGTTTCCACTCATTGAATGGAAACCACAAAAACCCGCAGACACTGTAGCCCCCTGGCATAGATGGATGGATATTTCGTCTCATAAAAAATATTCTTATTATATATATATATATATATATATATATATATATAATTCATTTTTCACATTTTCAGCTGATATGACTTTCTAACAATTGTCTCAGCCATGTTCATGTTCAATCATCTTACAGAAGGACAAGTAAAGTTTTTGCACAACACGCACAAGTCAGCTGAAACTATTTCCTGACATACAACTTTTATGCCGTATGACAGGAAACAGTTACAAAAGAGAATCTTACAATTGATTTTTTTAGACAGACACTGTTTTTGAGATTGAATCACACACAGCCCTCTTCACTTTTTAAGGACCCCCATTCCCAAACTGGCTCAAGACTTCATTGTCATACTTAAATGGCAATGTACATCTGACAAACTTGATACCATGCATCTGTGAGTCCAAGCAGGTTTATGAGTGGTTCTCACATTCTTCTGATTTCTGGTTTAGTAAACATTCTCAGTTTTTGATTTGAGAGAGAGAGAGAGAGAGAGAGAGAGAGAGTGAGAGAGAGATGGGGGGTGAAATCCCACGTTTTTTTATCTTCTTCATTGATTAACAGATTGACAGACTTTCTCCAGGACCTCGATAGAAAAAACCATACGGGCTGGGGGAGGGGGGGTTCATTATGACAAGTGACAAGTAGTCAGGTAGTGCCTGATATGACAGATTGTCAGGTAACATCTCTCTCGTCTAGACTATGGGAAAGTAGCCATTTTATTGGGACTCCCTTTTCACAACTTTGAAGTAATTATATATTCACACTTTAACAATAGGGACTGTATACTCCTTTAAAGTCATGAAGACACACGCACACACATACACACAAGAAAACAGCCTCCATTATGATGACAAGAAAATTGGTTAAATTTCAGTTATAATGAATTCATCTGTCATATAAAAGCGTTTCATGGTTCTGTAATCACTTTCTGATTCTGTATGGTTTTGTGCAGCGTGGAGCGGAATGTGTGAAGCGGTTCTCAATCATTTCCTTCTGCAGGTTCCAGAAGAGCGGCAGTGCTGGGCTTAACCACGCTGTGTCTCCCTCTCTGTCCCGATCGGAGCCTCGTCGCCTGGCGAGTGTTCTGCCGGTTTCCCAAATTCATCTGACTCCCCAGAAAACCATTGAAAAACTGTGTTGGGAGACGGCGGGTCGGGCCTCTGTCATGACATCACCTTTGTGGAAAGACACAGTACACTTGATTGGTTGAATGACATTGCAAGCATGCAAAATATATGAGAACTTGATTTGAGGTTCTTTCTGAACTTGGCTTTAGGCCAAGTTATTTATTTATTTATTTATTTATTTATTTATTTATTTACCGTCAAAACACGTCAAATCATGTGGCAGACAAATCCAGGGGTCTTGGGAGAGGGGTGCGCGCACCAGCTGTGCACAGGGCTCTGACTTCGCCGCAGCATTATGCCGAGCTGACAGGCTTCTGGAAACGACACACCGCTGTGTACCAGTGAAGTCACAAAAATAACGACACTTAGTTCAAATCTCGATGCACCCGGAACAAGCGATAATTATATCAAAGCAATAACTCCGAACAGTAGGATACTTGGTGCTTTCAGAAATAAACTTAGTAAAAATGTGTACAAAATGTCTGCTACTCATCATTGTCACAGAAAAACCGAGCCAAGGAAGGAGCAGCTTACAGAGGCTGTAACCTCTCTGAATTTGGTGGTGGGCAAGTGCAGTTAAGCCAAATATATTTAATATTTGTACATAATCAGTTATGTTTTTGTAATGCATTTATAATGGACGTGGAGCCTGTAGAAAAGTTGGCATAATAAAGGCATTTACAGAAGAAAACGTTGTTTTTCTTCTTGCTTGACAAAAAGGTATGACTTAATTATATTTTTATTCAATAATTTTGGGAAACAGTTCTATTTTATTTATGTGGTTTTTTTCTGGTTGTTCCTTTGTTGCTTCTTCTTGCTGTCTGCGACAAACGCGAGCTCCCGCCAGCCTCCGTGCTCAGGGACAGCCCTGTCAATCAATCGCGACGGCAAACTGACAACTTGTACGTTAAAAATTAAAATAGGATTCAAAGCTAACGGGTGACAGCCAAAGCTTTGAGTTCGGCTGTAACTTTCAGCGACAGTAGGCTAGGCATATTTACCATGGGCAGCAGGGGAGGAAAACACAAAAACACAAATGGGAATAAAACAAAACAAAAACAAAAAAACTTTTTAAAAAATAATAAGAAAAATATTCCTTTATCATAGCCAATGTAGGCTATTTTTTCGCCTCCTTTTTAAAGTTAAGTTTCTTAAATTATTTGGCCTTGTATATAGGCCTACCTGCAGGTTATCTTCCAAGATTTCAGTGCCAGTATAATTTGCACTCTTCTGGCGTCCTGTCCCCAGAACTGCACAACCTTACTAACACGGTCGGGCCAATGGGGACTTAGCACTGTATTTGTCTGGTAAATGTCAAGAGACTTCAGCTGACATACTTAACTGAATCAGGGTTCTTCCGATTTATTCGCTTAAACCCTGATTCTCACACCTCTGAACCCACACTGAGTTGTCTGAAGAGACAACTCCCCTATTAAAAAATGAACACGTCTGAATTTACACTGACATCAAATATTTAGTCAGAACAGATTACATTCAGTTATAATATTCATTGAAAGATAACACCTCCACATTGACAGGGGTAACACAAATTGCTTGTGCGTACGTAGGAGTTCAGAATTAGGCTAGGCCTTGTGACATTGATGGGCAAATACATAGGCTAATTTCTATCCGTGTTTTTATATTCTTTTATTCCCTCAAAACTCACTATTTTGGCATAGCCTACCATTTAAAACATTATTTCGAATCAAAGGAAACACATGACTGGGCATACCGAAGAAGCGGCGTCGGCGCTCCATTGTTTAGTCGTCCGCCGTTTGTGAATGCGCTTTTCCTGCATCCAGCATGAAAGCGGCGCTGTGCCTGCTGTGGCTGGCGCGATAGGTCTGCTCCCACACAGCAGTGCGCGCGTTGATGGTTTAAAACGGCCTGGCTGGTGCTGCTGCGCCCCGCGTGCTGCCTGCTGAGGTAGATAGGATTTAGGGCAAAAGGGATAACAGATCAAGTAAATACATATCTGTCTTCCCTCGGTTTGGCAGCAGACACCTTCAAGGCCCGATTTACAAACCCTTAAAGAAAGGCGGGAGGGAGGGAGACGTCGGGGGTGGCGAAAATTGGGAAGCATAGGAAACGCACAGAAGAATGACTAGGGTTCTGCCGCCCTCTAGTGTCCAGTGATTATATGTGCCGCAACCAACAATTGCAGCACGTGGATAAACAAATAATTCATAGTATGAAGGTAAAGTCTAATACCATATTATAATGTGTCACGCATTCACGATGTCACAAGATGTTGTATATCATCTTAGGGCCACTAGAACAGAACAGATGTGTAGGTATCACATTTATGTTTCTAAATGTTGGTGCTAGATATGTTTGTTAGTTTTTTTGGTTCAGTTCGTAAGAATTGATAGGACTGTTGTCTTCTCGCTGATGTGGATTTACAATTACAATACATTGCTTTTAAACAATGCTTTTGTTTTCGCTACCAACAATGCAAGAAAAGGTCTTCAACATATTATTTCATTAATGTGAGTCCCTCAAATAAATTGCACAGCTGTCACAATTAAGGTATGCAATAACGGATTCACATTTTAAATTTTGTTTATTTGTTTGGTTAAAAAGCAATTAACTGAACAATCAAGACATCTCATTCATTTAAAGCTGAATGACAACCTGTATGTCAAATTTCTCTGATTAAAAGCTGAACAGAATAGCCGGGGTCTGAACTTCTATTAAAGAACGCCTTAATGTCTATTAGAACACAGAACACTTAGCAATTACTTACTCGCAAGGTGACTAAGATTAACTGTCAAGAGCCATTAAATTCTTATGAGTGTTCTATTAGCAGCTCATTCAGAACTAAATGAGTATGAAGAACAGAGTACATATAAATATTAAGAGACAGAACTGTGTGCATTTTATTTTACGTTTTTATTCAGCCAGTTAATACTCTTGTAAAAGGTGGCATACATTGACCTTATTTTGTAT
>CM045884.1:22123944-22173944 GCA_025169545.1 Anguilla japonica
AAGATGATCCCACAGCAAAGAGGTCCCCGCTCCCGACGTGGGAGATTTGGCAGCCTCCTGGAGATCACAGGGTGTTTTCTAAACCAGATTAGGAATTTAACAAACCAATGGTTAATTGCAGGATCTGCGGTCCCATTTCGACACAGACATAGCCTACTCGCACGCTGGAGCGATAACATGCTTTAGCTAAATTGCTGTTTTAATAGGTCGCTCTCTTCTGTTTTTAATGGTCATATCTGCATTTGCAATAATTGAACATATTGCCGTTATTTTTTTTTTCACTGAGTGCGGAAGCAATTTAGTGTTTCGTGAACGTTTAAAGTTGTTTTTTTTTTGTTTTTTTTTTGACTTGGTTTAATTTTTTAAAACAAACTGTTTCGGTGCATTTCTGTAAAAACTTACCACTGGAGTCCATAACAGGAAAGTTAGTGTTGCCCGACATGCAGTTCTCTTGTACCTTCTTAAACACTCCGGGCACAGTATTACCACCAAACTCGGCTTTAAATTTTATTTATTTATTGCATGAGCGGGAAGGGGGTTCCAACACTGTTATTACACACCCAATGATTTTCTGTAGCAGGAGAGCCAGGATAAGGCCTTCAATCTGAATTGAAATGTAAAATCTGATGAAGATTTTGGTAGTCCTCACCCTTCTCATGTTTTTCTCCATCTTTTCAGATATGTGAATGTGGCAGCCCTTTGGTTGAGGACACCAAATTAAATTTCCATGGTGGCCGTTTACACTCTGTAGTGCAGTGAAGATCTACCACCTGCTGCCAAAATTTTAAGAACACGTATGTTAGAGCATTTACAGATACCTGTGATACCTGCAAAACAGCACCCCTCTTTCTCAGTATTGTCACTGTCTGTTCAAATAGAGTACTGCATTTCCACCATTGTAGTGGAAGCCAGGAGCATTCAGCTTCCCTTCATATGAAAAACAACCAGGGCTGCTGGGTGGCTCACTCGGTTAAGCCCCTTTGGTCGCGGAACGAATCTGGACCGCGCCTGTGCCCATTGTGGCTAGACGACACATACCTGGTGATTACATTTCCCAGAGTATGGGAGGGTTCAGTCAGTTAAAGGAAATACAACTAAAATAGATTTAAGGAAAAGTAAAATAAGGCTAAATTACATAGGTTGTTAGTAAATGTGTAGCAGTCATACACATTTCATTCCAGGGTTTATTATCTGATATTTGTAATACATTTTACTTTATCACTGTCTCAAATTTTTTACTTGCTGCTATCCTATCAGATCTGTCCCAGCATGTTATTTTCCTTCGTTGCCCAGAACTGCATTCCTCACTCGCATTCATGGGAATGTTAGCCAAAAGTGAAGTCGGAGATTGTGGCCTCGATTTTTATACAGTCTATGCCATGGCCCCAATGACATCACCCATGCTGTAGCACTCTGGACTAGGCTGCTAGCATGTGTGACGACTGTCTCTAATATTGTTTTTATTTTTATTGTAGTTATAGGAGTCGGCCAGTGTGTGGGGTGCACCCCTTTCTAATTGAGAGCACCTGGGGGTAAACCCTATAATAAGGAAGCCCCAGTGCTTTCTGGACCGCTTTTCTCTCTTTCTTTCTCACTCAATTCCAGGTAATCCTGCACCAGGTCGGGCGGTTGGACGGCCCGCAGGTTTTTCCTTCACCCTCTTTTCTTCACAGGTTTTGCGTTGTACATTCACATCCCATTTTTGTTTTTTAATAAGTAATTCCTTTGTTTAAAAATATACCTTGTTGTGTTGTCTCCCTTTTTTCACGACTATAACCTGAGTCGTAACACATGACTGAAATTGATATTTTGTGATCATTGATTTCTCTCAGTAGGAGTATTGCAGAAAGTATTGTAGAATTGTATGTAAGGCAAACCCCCTGACTCGTTCTCCGTAATGGGCTGAAATGAATATCTGATATAGTTGATGCTATAGCGTGTGGAAGACACTCTCCTTTTAAACTCCATTATGCCTGGTGTGGCAATATCACTGTGTGACATCATGTTGTCTACAGGACTCAAGTTTAAATGTGAAAAACTGAAATACTACACAAAATAGAAAAATAGGACTTGGGTTGCGTTTTACATCACCAATATGTTCATTTTAACAATATCAAAGTGTTTTAGGCTGGAGTTTTCCTTTAGGGTTCTGCCTTTCATCACTATCTAGCGACCCCTGCTGGTAAATCAGGCACAAAGGTCTTCCTCCTACTCCACTCTGTGTGAGCATAGCTGTAGTCTTCAATGTGAAAAGCAGCAGGTGGTGACACCATGTGTTTTGGAGGAGAACTATGAATGACTACACTCTTCCCAAATTGACAGTGGGGTTTGTGCGTAAATGCACTTGTGGTTGTAGATATATCAAATTAGGGTGGGAATTGGACACGTACAGCCCCATGTTGGGTGCCAAATTTATTTTTAAAATATGATTATTTTTTTTTAAATTTTATTTTATTTTACAAATTACGATAAATACACCAGAGATAACTAGAACTGTGTGAAGCTCGACTGTGAATAGTCAATATATCTCAAATAGGAGCAGCCAAGGGGTGTCAATAGGTTTCTGCTGCAGTGGGATGTTGTTTTGCTCACCATAAAAATCAGCTATGTGATAGGATTTATTTATCTAGTAATAATCTCACAATTCAATTAGGTAGCTTGCTATGTTGCCAACATTTACCCTGTACTTTGTTATTTTACTTTAAATCACACAATGGTCTTGTCTGCAGTCTTCATTTACCTTTTGTTTTGTTATTTTAGCATACTGCAAGTCAGGTTCAGCCTATGTGTGGGGTTTTCTTAATTTACCTTGTATTTGATTATTTAACAGAATGTGATAATGATGCAGGCGCATATTATCACGAGTGTGCCTTTATGTGCTGAAGCGCATATGATCATGAGCACCTTTATGTGCTGAAGCTCATATGATCATGAGCACGGTTATGTGCTGAAGCTCATATGATCATGAGCGCCTTTATGTGCTGAAGCTGATATTATCATGAGCGCCTTTATGTGCTGAAGCGCATATGATCATGAGCACCTTTATGTGCTTAAGCCAATATGATCATGAGCGCCTTTATGTGCTGAAGCTGATATTATCATGAGCGCCTTTATGTGCTGAAGCTCATATGATCATGAGCGCCTTTATGTGCTTAAGCCAATATGATCATGAGCGCCTTTATGTGCTGAAGCTGATATTATCATGAGCGCCTTTATGTGCTGAAGCTCATATGATCATGAGCGCCTTTATGTGCTGAAGCTGATATTATCATGAGCGCCTTTATGTGCTGAAGCACATATGATCATGAGCGCCTTTATGTGCTTAAGCCAATATGATCATGAGCGCCTTTATGTGCTGAAGCTGATATTATCATGAGCGTGGTTATGTGCTGAAGCGCATATGATCATGAGCGTGGTTATGTGCTGAAGCTCATATGATCATGAGCGCCTTTATGTGCTTAAGCCAATATGATCATGAGCGCCTTTATGTGCTGAAGCTGATATTATCATGAGCGTGGTTATGTGCTGAAGCTCATATGATCATGAGCGCCTTTATGTGCTGAAGCTGATATTATCATGAGTGCCTTTATGTGCTGAAGCTCATATGATCATGAGCGCCTTTATGTGCTTAAGCCAATATGATCATGAGCGCCTTTATGTGCTTAAGCCAATATGATCATGAGCGCCTTTATGTTCTGAAGCTGATATTATCATGAGCGTGGTTATGTGCTGAAGCTCATATGATCATGAGCGCCTTTATGTGCTGAAGCTGATATTATCATGAGTGCCTTTATGTGCTGAAGCCAATATGATCATGAGTGTGGTTATGTGCTGAAGCTCATATGATCATGAGCGCCTTTATGTGCTGAAGCTCATATGATCATGAGCGCCTTTATGTGCTGAAGCTCATATGATCATGAGCACCTTCATGTGCTGAAGCGCATATGATCATGAGCGCGGTTATGTGCTGAAGCGCATATGATCATGAGCCCGGTTATGTGCTGAAGCTCATATGATCATGAGCGTGGTTATGTGCTGAAGCGCATATGATCATGAGTGTGGTTATGTGCTGAAGCGCATATGATCATGAGTGTGGTTATGTGCTGAAGCGCATATGATCATGAGCGCGGTTATGTGCTGAAGCGCATATGATCATGAGCCCGGTTATGTGCTGAAGCTCATGTGATCATGAGCGCCTTTATGTGCTGAAGCGCATATGATCATGAGCGCCTTTATGTGCTGAAGCGCATATGATCATGAGCCCGGTTATGTGCTGAAGCTCATGTGATCATGAGCGCCTTTATGTGCTGAAGCGCATATGATCATGAGTGTGGTTTTGTGCTGAAGCGCATATGATCATGAGCGCCTTTATGTGCTGAAGCTCATATGATCATGAGCGCGGTTATGTGCTGAAGCTCATGTGATCATGAGCGCCTTTATGTGCTGAAGCTGATATTATCATGAGCGCCTTTATGTGCTGAAGCTCATATGATCATGAGCGTGGTTATGTGCTGAAGCTCATATGATCATGAGCGTGGTTATGTGCTGAAGCTCATATGATCATGAGCACCTTTATGTGCTGAAGCTCATATGATCATGAGCGCCTTTATGTGCTGAAGCTCATATGATCATGAGCGCCTTTATGTGCTGAAGCGCATATGATCATGAGCGCCTTTATGTGCTGAAGCTCATATGATCATGAGCGCCTTTATGTGCTGAAGCTCATGTGATCATGAGCGTGGTTATGTGCTGAAGCTCATATGATCATGAGCGCCTTTATGTGCTGAAGCTCATGTGATCATGAGCGTGGTTATGTGCTGAAGCTCATGTGATCATGAGCGTGGTTATGTGCTGAAGCGCATATGATCATGAGTGTGGTTATGTGCTGAAGCTCATATGATCATGAGCGCGGTTATGTGCTGAAGCTCATGTGATCATGAGCGCGGTTATGTGCTGAAGCTCATATGATCATGAGTGTGGTTATGTGCTGAAGCTCATATGATCATGAGCGCGGTTATGTGCTGAAGCTCATATGATCATGAGCGCCTTTATGTGCTGAAGCTCATGTGATCATGAGCGTGGTTATGTGCTGAAGCTCATATGATCATGAGCGCCTTTATGTGCTGAAGCTCATGTGATCATGAGCGTGGTTATGTGCTGAAGCTCATATGATCATGAGTGTGCCATTAAGCATCAAAGCACTCAAACCCGCCACTTTCGTATTTTCCTCTCCTGGACAATTTCCCACCCTAAAACTTTCACAAACTCACATAATTCTCATGAAGTGCACAATTAATTCACATGGCATGGAACAGCTGAGTGAATCGTGTAAACGCTGTTTAAATGTGAACTGCTTTCCAATGAGAGTTCATGGAAGTTTATTTTTAAGGTGGGAAATTGTCAGGGAGTGAAAAATACTGAAGTGGTGCGTTTGAGCGCTGTAAAATGTGTTATTCATATTTTTTTTCTGGCAACACTAATAGTTTTTTTATTAATACCCAATGCGAAGTTGGCCTAACATTCCAGGTTATGTTATAAAATCAAATTTCTGATTTGTGTCTTTAAATGTATGATATATTTTCATGTATTTTCAGTATCAAGAATGGACAAAACATACCAGATCCATATGTTATATTTTGACATATATAATGTTATTCCCAAATGTATTTTGGGGGGGGAGTTTATTTAATGGAAAACAGATCCCAGCCATATTTACCATTAGAAACAAAAATTATAGGACTTTTATAATGATTTCCCGCGTTAAAGTATGCTCAGTGTAAAATTAAAACAATTGCCGGGGCAGAGTGAGTGGAGCTGATCACAGCCTACATTAATGGAATTTTAAAAAATTAGAACGTTTTTCCAACAAAAATGTGTCCATAGTATGTTTAAATGCACCACAGTGATGGCGGACAGACAGTGGCACTGCAAGGCTTTGATTGACAGATCTGCGGAATAGCTAAATATGTCCACCATGCCATTACAGCAAAGATTTTCTGCAATGTTTTTGCGTTTTCATTATCATTCTCAGAATGACTAAGACTTAGGAATTCTTCAGCAAATAGCCTAGTAATGAGGATACAAAACAAGCAAATGTTTCCCTGTTTATTCTACAGAACTGCTGAGAGACTTTGATTATGATGAATACTCTGAGGGTGTGGGTGTGTTCACATGTACAAATGTGACAGCGATAATTCTCCCTTCTTCAAACTCTGTGGCCTTTGAGAAGATCAAAAATGCAATTCAACATGCAAGAGCTGCAGCAGGCAACTTAACTTCACAAGGTGGCTTTTCTGTTTGGATTGTGGGCTCCTCCTTAACTTCTCATGCAAGTGTTTGGTTTCCTTCCAGTTTCTTTGGTGTTACATGCTTCTTTGATCTTTCCACCTGTTTCAGATACTTCACTAGATACTACAGGTGTTAAAGCTCCCCAAATGAGTGGAACAAGGCAGGGAACATGAAAAACTGTTTGAAATGAATCCCCATCACCTGCAATTGAACATTTGTCAAAAATAATCACACCATGCGGGAGGTGTTATTGGGTTGTTTTTGATAATTATGGAGACAATATTTTGGTGTTTGGAAATGGTCACTAGATTATTAGCAAAGATATTGTATACATGTTGAGGGCATTTAAACAACCCTAAGTGTTAATGAAACATTTGATAAATGTGACAATAGCCTGAACATTTTATACATTACAGGTATATAGGCATTTAGTAGATGCCCTTATCCTGAGCAGCTTATGTAAATACATTCATTAAAATGTATTCAATGTGCCCAATATGTGTTAATTGAATATGAATGTACTTTTGTAAGCCTTGTAAACATTTTGTACATAAAATCAATTTCAATTGTCACATTTGTTTGCTGAGATTACAATAATACAATAAATGAAGCATCGCGTAGTTCTGGCAGGCCACGAGAGTCAAGCGCTCCGGCTGAATCAGCTGATGGCTCAGCTGAGTGATGTTCGCCTACCACAGTACATTCACTTAACAGGGCGGCCTACTTAAACAGCCTCTCTCTACTCATTCGGCTGCTCCTCCTGCATGCAAGCTGCTGCACGTTGCTTTGTAAATCCCCTCCACCACCCCAGCTCCATCCCTATGTGTTAAGAATTTGTATTGCTCCATCCCTATGTGTTAAGAATTTGCATTGCTCCATCCCTATGTGTTAAGAACTTGCTTTGCTGCTGGATCTGTTCTGTGTGTACCCCCCTAGGGGGGTTTGGCTGCTGGCCTCCCGGCCTTATCCACACGGGCTGCGTGGTTGGCGGGAGAGAACAGAGCCATACCGCCAAACATAACTGTATTGCCTTTATTGTCAATAAAGATCTACTTTGATGACAGTGGCCCTGACAGAATTGCATTTTTTTTCTGAGATGTTTCTTTCTAATGTGTTTAGAGGGAATCTAAGAAAGAATGTTAAGAAAACAAGGGCAACATTTGAAAGAATTTGAATATAGTACTCGCATCCCGTGCTTAAGGGGCAGAACAAGGATGATTTTGTTTCATTCCCTCTTTATTAAATAATTGAAATTTACCTGTTATCGCTTCCAATTAGCCAGGTCACTTAAAGACAGGACTTGCATGTTGGAGTCAAGGTGCCTGCATTACTAAGACCTTTAGCACACACAAAACTAATAATACAACCAATGACTGGTGCAAAATAAGTCATGCTACATGATTTTGCATGTTTTGCACGTACTACAGGACTTAGAAAATCAGGCCCTAAGAATCCAAAGGCAAACACAGATGTTTTACATGTGAACATGACCAGAGATATGAAGGTCTTGTAAGGCCACATATTCAAATAAAACATACTTGCGTGATGTACATACAGTAGCCTACTTAATATGCCAAATCAGCATTCAAATTCTGAGCACAGCAAGGGAAATATGATGTAGGGTGTTTTCAGTGTGATGTGAGACAATATGTGACCCTGTGGATAATAAACTTTAAATACTTAAAACTAACACTGCCACTCTAATCCTTGAATACATTGATGATGCAAGACACAGCACCTGCTTTATCGCTAAGGATCAGAAAGCTGCTTACTGAGATGGAGCTTCCACTAGTGTCTGCAGTGACCTGGAGCCCAGCCTGGCTTGAGTACTGTCACACAGCAGCATATTTTCCAGTTTTTTTTTTTTTTTGTTGTTGTTTGTTTTTTTAATTGTTCTTTACTCAGGGTAACCTGTAATGTTGGAAGATCTTTTGTCTTTATGAGAGTAGCCTTCATGCAATCATTCTGGCACCCTCTGGATTTTAAAGCAAAAACGCGAGGGGAAACATTCCGGCATTTTCCCCACCACACAAAAAAGCGCAGAGGCCACTGACAGGCACACAGAAAGAGCCCTTCCCCAAAAACACACACACACACACACACACACACACACACACACACACACACACAGACATACACACATGGCATTGTCCTGAAGCCCCCCTTCCTGCCCAAGCACACACATACACAATGCCACCCAAACACGTGTGTGCTAAAAGGCCATAAATTAGCTAAGATGTAACTGTTCATCATATATTGGTTTCTATGAAGCAACAATTAAATTAAAACATTTTAGGTGGTTGTTACAACAAAAACATCTGTATCTTTCTCTTTTTTGTTTGTTGTTGTTGTTGCCTATGTCTAGTTAGGAAGGGGGGTGCTGGGTGGGTGATGGAAACACACACATTTTCCAAGCTGATGCAAATGCTCTGCTGTTAGCAAACCAAAAGCTATTGTGTGACTTGTGAAAGACTACACTGCCCCCCCATAGGTGGGCCAGAGTTGGAGTGTACGAGGTATAATGGTTTGGGGGGGGGGGGGGGGGGGGGGGTCATTTCTATAGGTAAACGTCTAGTAGCAGCCTACAATGGGGGTGGGTCTGTGACGTCTGTAAAGGTAAAAGGTAGAATGTGATTGCTGATGTGCCAAAGGTGGACAGAATGGAGGGACAATGCTTTTCGGTAAAAATGTATAAAAGGCCCCGGGTCGGTTGCACGGGGCTACAGAGCTCACACCCAGCCCTCCGAAATGGGAAAGGTAAGAAGGCACGCGGCAGGTGCAACTGCGCACCACATTTCTGTGTGGAAACTGCACAGGGGAGGGTCAGGTATAACTGTGGCTTGTTCCAAAGGATTGGTGGTCCAAGCACACCTGTGGTTTTAGGTGTGTTGATGCATTTGCACCAATGACTCAATTTGGGAGAAGAGCTAGGTCGGAACTGGGACCCAGCTTTGTGCATCACATTCTCACAACATTTATAACACACTGATACTGGACCTGATGTTCTTGATTATTATGTTATTGTTTATTTTTTGTTGAGATAAAGTCCATTAATTATTGTATATGCGTAAATATCAGTGTGTTTCAGTATTTTATTTTATTTTATTTTTTTGGTTGACGATATGAATTTGAGCATAGACACCAGTTAGTGGCACTTTACCGACCCTGGTCAGGTTGTTATACATTAGCAATTGGACAGTGACACAATTTTTGTTGTTTTGGCTCTATATGCCAGTACATTGGATTTGAAATGAAACAATAAATATAATGTTAAAGTGCAGACTGACAGCTTTAATTTGCAATAGCAAACAATCTGGTAGACCACAGAAGACCACTGTTGTGGATGACCAAAGAATACTTATGATTTTGAAGAAAAACCCCTTTTCAACTGTCAAACAGATCAAGAACACTCTCTGGGATGCAGGCGTAGATATGTTGAAGGCTAGAATAGTGAGAACACTACACCAGGATAACCTCACTGCAAAACGCCAACCACTGGTAAGCCTCAAAAACAGAACGGCCAGGTTAGAGTCTGCTAGAAAGTACAAAAACTCTGGTCCTGGAACAAACACGTATGGACAGATGAGTTGGCTATTACCCTGTACCAAAGTGGTGTGAAGAGAAATGTGTGAAGAAAGAAAGGAACTGCTCATGATCCAAAGCACCCTCCCCCTCATCTTTGAAACATGTTGGAGGTAGTGTTATCGCTTGGACAAGTATGGCTGCCACAGGAACTGGCTTCTTTATTGATGATGTGAGCAACAGCAGGATTCATTCTGAAATGTACAGAAACATCTGGGCAGATCCAATCAAATGCCTCAAAGCTCACTGGACAGAACTTCACCTTGCAGCAGGACAATGCCCCCAAACACACTGCTAAAGCTACCAATTTCCAGAACCAAAGAGAGGAATTTTCTTGACTGTCAAATCAGTCTCCTGACTTTATAACCAACTGAACATGCGTTTCACATGCTGAAGACAACACTGAAGGCAAAAATACCCCAGAACAGACAGGAACTGAAGATGGCTGCAGTCCAAGCCTGGCAGAACATTACCAGGGAAGGCATCATCATCTGGTGATGTCTACGGGTCACAGACTTCAGACAGTCATCAAATGCAAAGAATTTGCCAAGTACTAAATATGATGATCATGTTCATCTGGCCAATTACTTTTGGACCCCTAAAAAGGGGGACTCTATGTTTTAAAGGGCTGCATTTCCTACATGCATCATTGGATATGGATGCATATGGATGTATCCTCATATTCATTGTTTTTCATTCAATGGGTTGAATGAAAACAGAGTCAAAATAACAAAACTTGTGTCATGTCCAGATACTAACAACTGCTCTGTAGACACAGTCATTTTCAGCAGCATTTCCTTAGTGTGTTCAGAGCTTTCTTTGGTAAACAATTACTAGTCTTGCTCTTACTGAAAAACTGGCCTTGTGGACTGCTATGAACTGAACTGACCCTGTTTCTCCCCATTTAGATCATCTTCTACGAAGGCCGTAACTTCCAGGGCCGGTCCTACGAGTGCAATGGCGACTGCATGGACACTTTCAGGCACTTCAGCTGCTGCAACTCCATCCGGGTGACCGGGGGTCACTGGGTGGCCTACGAGAAGCCTAATTACCTGGGGTACCAGTACATCCTGGGCCGCGGGGAATATCCAGACTTCCGAACCTGGATGGGATTCAACAACTGCATTCGCTCTTGCCAGATGTTCCCTCCTGTGAGTTACTGGAAATAATAATGAATGAAACATCTTTCAGTAATCACTGGGGATGTTAATACTTAAAGCTGTGTGAATTGGGAACACATGTCACTGATCTAAATTATTTTTTGATCTCTAAGGATATTTGTAGGATTTGAATGGGCCCCCTTTTGATCTGTTTGCTAGAGGTTTGACACATTTGTGTAATCTCTCAACATTTCAACAGTCATTTTTGTTATTAGTTTCGTATGTACTTATCCATTCTTTTTTTTTCATCGTGATCACCATTTTGATTGAGTTTAGTTTGAAGGCCTTGGCTGTGGCTAACCTTCTAAAAGTTGGGAATGAACATAGACCTGCAGTAAGGAATATATTTAGTTAAAAGTGACCAAACATCTCCAAATATGCCTTGCACATGTTTAAAGCATATACTGTTCTGTATTTGTGCTTTCTGGGCTGTGGTAAGCAATAGCATTTACATTTTAGAGGGATAACTGGTAGGCAGTCACCCCAAAACGTCCTTTCAGTGTGACCCCAAAAAACTTACAGAGGGAAGTATAATGGGTTGCACCCAGGGGAAGGAGGGTGCCCTGAATTTTGGCATAACCTCTGCATTTCCTCCTCCCCAGTATCGAGGGTCATATAGGATGAGGATCTACAACCGGCCCGACTTCTCCGGTCACATGATGGAGCTGATGGACGACTGCCCCAATGTCTACGACCGCTTCCGCCACCGTGACATCTACTCCTGCAACGTAATGGAAGGGTACTGGATCTTCTACGAGCACCCCAACTACAGGGGGCGCCAGTACTTTTTGCGGCCGGGCGAGTACCGGACCTGTGGAGAGTGGGGGTGCTTTAACCCCATGGTGGGGTCCTTCAGGAGGATGAGGAGTCATCTGTGAGCCAGTAACCAGGAGTTCTAATAAAGAGATCTAATTTATAACATGGCATCCAATGGCCTCTTCTATTCTCTGTCTTTTAAAAAACCAGAAAAGCTGCTGTAGTCTTTGCTGTCATCTACAAAACCGTGTTCTCATTTTTTTTTAATCATAAAATTGAGATATAATAGGTTTCTCAATATAATATCTTATTTACAGATACTTAAATGCCATGGCTCTCAAATAGTAATGATTCATTCATCAGTTCACATTATTCACAAACTCAACAACAAGAAAAAACCCAAAGCGACTTCCATTTTGCGTTTTCACTGTGAACGGGAGGTTGCAAGCTTTGCCATTCTATTGTTGGGGGCCAGAGCACAGAACCGGGCTCAGCGAAATATCCCATTACAAAGATCCTTCAAAGCAGGCCAGCATTCCACCGGATTAGATTGTTCTACAATAGGATTGTCAATAGCTCTATGGGTTATTTGCATAGGGAGCCACGCTTATCTATTTCTAATGATTCCATTTACGGAGCACATGATGGCAAAAATAGCTGGCCGAGTTTAGGGTAGAAATAACAGCTTTAACTAGTTTCTGTGTTATTGCCTCCTGAAAACATGATTCCCTGAATAATTTGCAATTGCCCTTATGAAATGGAAATATGTTTTACGTACTTACACAGTCTCAACTGTCTGGACAAAGATTTAAATTTTCATCATTTGTGAAGTTGTGCAAGCCAATATTAGGATACTCCTATCATAATTATGTAATGATACGTTTAAAAAAAAAAAAAAAAAACACTTCTGGAATGTTCAGAAAAGTTACACAGCATAATTCCATGACAATTACAACAAAGCTACTTCTACAGTACTTGACCCAAAAGATTTAGTTATAACTAAAAAATAAAGACATACCTTTACAGTATGCACTAAATTATTACCTCTCTTTGACTTAAGTTGGACTCCGAAGTTGAAATTCTGTTTTTCGTCAAGTTTGGGGTTAAATTCAACTTCAAAAGTAATTTTCCCTTACAAAGTATTTTTTGAGATGAAACACATCATCTCAAGTTTAGCTGGCCTCGACTAATGCTGTCTTCAAAAAAATAAATGTTGGGCAAAGGAAATCCTTACTAAAATTTGCTACTTAAAATTGACGAATGGAGTAGCATAGAAGTTAGCATGCGGCTCCCTCCTCTCTTGACAATATTGCTATTGTCCACATGTATTAATAGAAGAGTAAGCACTTCTGTTGTCCAAGCATTTTAAAAGTTAGCTGCACAGCATTTACACAAACACAGGTGCACACATATCAAAACCAACAAAAACTTTAACAGAGAATTATCCCCACAAGATAACCCGACAGTAATTCTAGTTTGTGCTGATGCAGAGAGCCTTTGTGTTTTTATAACAATGTGCTGACCACTGTGGGATGTATAAAAGAGTCCTGTCAGCAGACGGTCCTGTCCGGTCGCACCAAACAATCACAATGGGCAAGGTAAGCAAGCGGTTAAAGGTTAAAGAGAGCTCGTCTGTGTTATCGTCTCACCACAGGTATGGAATGTGTAGAATGTCTGGGCTTCCTGCAAGGTTGGGTTGTCACTTGAGAGTGTTCTATCTATGGACTACTGTAAAAATGGGTAAAAACTAGGGTAAAGATTCAAAGTCTGAAAAGGTATAATACAGTTCAGTACAGGAACTGCTCAGTTCAAGCTGAATAGCCTGTGGACAAACTTGGGGGACGAACAACTTGCTTTCAGCTGAATGTGTTTTTCTAATGGCCGTGATACGGGGCAAAGCGGACACCTTGTCACTCTCAGGGGAGTTTGCGTTCATCTCTACTCAAACACATGATTGAGAAGGAGGGAAAAATGTTTATAGCCTTGACTTGACTGATTCTGATAAACAATGTGCACTTAATGGATAAAAGCGTCTTGCTAAATAAATGTTATTGAATGCAATGCAGTGTAATATCATGTAAAGTAACTCACTTCCAGAAGATCTATCATAATTGTAATGTTTAATGCAGTCTCTCCAGCCAATCAATATAACACAGTTCATCATATCATCAAGTTTTATTTTTTTGTTTTTTTATTAATCTATTTCTAATAGTCTGTACATACATCAGTGACATGGAAACAGGGCATGTTCAGATTAAACTTTTCATATTCTCTTCATAGACACGTGAAAAGGACACAAAAAGAAAGGAATAGCTGAAATGAGGGCAATGGCATCCTCATCCTCTTGTGAAATTCTCTTATGGTACCATTTGGGTCTGACTCTGACAGGCTTGTATAAAAATTAAGTCAAGTGTCACATATAGAAATATGCCAGGAGAATTGCTTAGCAGCATAGGCAGAAAAGAAGCATAGCAGTCGAATCTGTATGAATTATACATGGTACAGATCTGCACGGATCGTGTAATTTTCTGTCATACCAAGGACGGATATCCGATATACCAATCTGATTCACTTAGCCAACGCTACAGTTCCCAAACAGCAATTTTAGACATGAAAAGATAAAAAAAATCATTCATTACAACAGCAGTCACCATCCAAAACAACAAGCAGCATGCATAACAACATCAACTAGACCTCGTACACAGATGATTAATACACACAGAATTCACAGACTAATCTGCTGGTTGGCTCCGAAAGTATCGTCTCTCTTCTGTTGTTGCCAAAGCATTCCAATTTCATGAAACTGTTGGAAGTTCATTCAGGGGTTTGACCAAGTACAGCAGTTTCACTGGACATTCAGAAGCATCAGATACCCGTTCCTAGCACAGCCTCCTAAAGTGAAGAAAAAGGGAGGAAGGAAGGAATGCGGGAGTTCACCAGTCTGTAGTCGTTAGTCTATAATAATGTCTGCACTGACACATCCCTGATAGATCACTGCAATTATTAATACAGATTAAGTAATTATTAAGACAGAAACAGTGTAACATAATCATTATTAGCATATACTATATATTATGAGGCAATTATCATGATAGATACAGCATGATGAAACCTTTATAAGGAAAGATGAAAAATTATTATGACAGTGCGATTCGTTAATTACGAGGACAGATGTTATCATTTTGACAAATACACAGATTCATACAGTACTAATATATATAGCGTGAAGAATGCCTTGCTGCAAATTTGCTCCACTCAGAAAGCAGTTCTAAAACCTTAAGGGCAAAAGTGTAAGCCGTGACCACTGAAATTCTGTAAAATGCGTGTAATGCAGTGTCACACAAGATACTCCTCCCAGCCATTTACTGCTTTAAAGGGCAGTATGTGAATCAGCCTGCTGATGAAGAGCTGTGTCTATTGCAGATAGTCTTCTACGAGGACCGGGACTTCCAAGGACGGCACTACGAGTGCAGCAGCGACTGCGCGGACCTGCAGTCGCATTTCTCCCGCTGCAACTCCATCCGCGTGGCGAGCGGCTGCTGGGTAGCCTACGAGAAGCCCGGCTACGGCGGGTACCAGTACATGCTGCAGCAGGGGGAGTACCCCAACTACCAGCACTGGTTCGGCTTCAACGACTGCATCCGCTCCTGCAGGGTCATACCCCCCGTGAGTGTCCATGGGCCAGCCCGTTTCCTGTCTGCAGCTGTGCGCCTGCATGTACTGCGTGTGTCATTAACAACAGGCCCAAGACGCAACCAAAGCCTGCGCATTCTGTGCTTGAGATATCCTAGGAAACAGGCAAACTGTGCTGCGCTTCTGGAAAAAAGCTGTAGATATATCTTGTTTTCATTTTCCAAACTGGTTCAGTGCTCCTGATCTGTATTTGCATTGCAGTTTGTCAAAAGATTCAAATGTATCAGCCTCCTCCAGATTCAGAGGCAAGGATTTTTCAGTAAAGATTGATCCGGCAGTTCACCTAAATGGCTGTCCACAGCGATCTGCCTTTTGCAGGAGGTTCCACCCAAACATTGCTTGAACTGTCAGCAGTGACCTTTA
This sequence comes from Anguilla japonica, assembly GCA_025169545.1. Classification (NCBI taxonomy): domain Eukaryota; kingdom Metazoa; phylum Chordata; class Actinopteri; order Anguilliformes; family Anguillidae; genus Anguilla; species Anguilla japonica. Next base: position 22,139,787 of record CM045884.1, read on the forward strand.
AGCAATGTGTCACCATATGGAACGACAGCCGGTTCCACCATTTTGAATTTAAAGTAAATTAAACTTCATGAATTGTAAAATAAACAAATGAGCACACATTTGCAACACCTCTGGACTGACTCCCACCTAATGAACAAACCCTACACGTTCAACTTCAAGCGTTTCCGTTTGCCTGACGTCCATCTGTTTGTCTGTGCAGTACAGCGGTAACTACAGGGTGAAGATCTTCGAGCGGTCGGACTTTGGCGGCCAGATGATGGAGCTGATGGATGACTGCCCCAACCTGCAGGACCGCTTCCACACGCACGACATCTCGTCCTGCAACGTGGTGGAGGGCTACTGGACCCTGCACGAGCAGCCCAACTACAGGGGGCGCCAGTACTTCCTGCGGCCGGGCGAGTACCGGAGGTACAGCGAGTGGGGTAGCGTGAGCCCCAGTATCGGCTCGCTGCGCCGCGTCACCCACCTCAAGTGAGCCAAATAAACCTCCTCTTGAAACCAGACTCGCTCCTGTCTGTCTCTCTGCCAAAAATCACAAACAAGTCAAACCCTTCCTTTAAAAATCCCCCCTCTCACATCCTGCTTGGGATTTCAAGGTCAGCCATAGTACCTTGGGCAGCTGCTGGGTTTCCATGTGCGAATGAGCAACACGTTGTAAAATGACCCAAATGACCACTCCCACAATACGAAAACACTATTTTCTTGCGTAGTAGAAACACTGAGCACAAAATCTAAATAATCCACACAGTTGCCAATAAGCACTTACATGTGTTACCAAAACATGAACCACTCAGACCTTGTTGGTTTCAAAATGCATCATGTTAAGGTGTAGTCCTATTTAGTGTCTGGAGAACACAGCCTTGGTGGCATGGTGGAGCAGTGGATAGCACTGTTGCCTCACAGAAAGAGGGTGGCCAGTTTCAACACTGGCATGTGATGAGTCTGCATGTTCTCCCCATGTCTGATTTCCTCCCACAGACATGCAGGTTAGGTGAACTGGAGGCTCTAAATTGCCCGCAAGTACAGAATGAGCGTGTGAATGAATGATTGATTGGTGACCTGTCTAAGGTACATTCCCTTCACCCAATCCTAGCAGGGATAGGCGAACCTGACCAGGAATAAGCAGGTTAGATAATGGATGGAGAACACAGCCCCAGATTCAACACAAGCCAAGTGTGTTATCCATTACCCACAGTCTTAAGCCACAGTGGATGGTCCCTTACCTGTTAAAGGTCGTCAAACACTGCCCAACAAACAAATTCCCAGTCAGAGGGCTTCAGGATGAGGTAATAAACATGAAACGCAGCAGTTAATATTCAGGAGCGTAAATGGATGTTTAAAACTAAGAGCTGTAAAGTAAATGACAAACCAAGAGGAACAAAATGTGCTGTGGGTTCATGCAGCTCAGAAACTTTTTTTTTTTTGTTTAATGGAGCCAGCAGCTAACGGGAGAGACGGGTCGCGCGATCATCGCCAATACCCAAGGCAAATTAAGGGAACACAAGCCGGCTCTTTGAGCCTCGTCCTTAGAAGTATCCGCAGCGCCCGAGCGAGTTGTCGGAGGATCACATGGTTTGGCGCCGGGTCCGCTGGGTCCGGCGTTGCCTGCGCGGGTTTTACTGACATCACAGGGAAAAGCGAGGCGCGGCGCGGCGGAGTCAAAGAGGGCTGATCGTAGCCTGGAGCGCGTAACTTTCACATAACAAATAATCAAATGAGATCCGCACTCCCAGCCGCTGCATGTTTAATCAGACCTCAGAAAACCAGTATCAATTATTGAAACTGTTAATTAGACGCCCACAATTGGCGAAGATGTCCATGAATAAATGATTTTTGTTAATTAATTATTGATTCAAGATAAAAAATAAATAAATCAGGTCTGCGGGGAAGAGACGCACCGCGGTCCTTCCTTAAGATCAGCCGAAAGGAGGAACGCGCATTTTAACCCCCGAGTAATTTAAATTTGCGATTAATTTACGATTAAAGGGCAGACGGCTTTGCTCCAAAGAGAACAATTCACTACGCTCCCGGCACGGCTCCCTCAGACGCATCCGGCATTCCGACCCTGCTGTCCCCTGTAATGGACGCCGTCGATCTCTCTGGCTTGCTCGCCGACAGACATCCATCCACAAACTCTGCGGAGCAAAGTCCAGACACTCCGGTGATGACAGTGCCGTGTATGCGATTAGCTAGGACGCGCCCCGCAGGATGAGGTTCAAAGCAGCGCTACAACGGCGAACAACAACGGGAGTGAAAACATTCATAGAGAGCCAATCCTCCGAATATGATCGCATGCCATTAGGCCCGAGGCAAAAATGTCTTTGGAGGCCCCGTTTGGAATTATATCCTACCCAGGCAGGCCTCTAGCCACACTGCTGCCCTAGCTGGGAGGATCAGCCCAGGGGGTGGGGGGAGGGGGGGCGGTTTGGGGCCAGTGACTATCATGGATGCCCCTCTACACGTTTGACCTCCCTCTGGACAGATGGGGCCTTAAGGCGGTCGACCACGCCTAGACCAAGATCTGCCGCCATAACCAAGCTTGGCTAATAGGTTTCCCTTCTTACAATCTCTGAACAACTTGTCACATGGAACATCATGGTTGAGAGAGACTGTGACATACATATATTGGTGTCCAAAATGATACAAAGACAAACTGACAGTTAGGGTTAGGGTCAATACCGTTTCAATTCAGTCAATTTAAAAAAAAAAAAAAGTAATTTAATTCATAAACTGAAAATCTCCATTGAAGATTGCAGTTCACAAAACCAAACTGGAATTAATTTCCCAAATGAAAGAAATTTTAATGGCAAACCTGCTGACCTTTTAAAAAACATTATTTAAAAAAAAAAACTTTTCTGCAATCTATTAATTTGGCGGGAAAATAAACCACGACAGAATCATTGACCAAAAACTTTATTCTATAACATCTGCCATAATTTACATGACCCAAAAGAATGTCCTACTGCACAGGAAATTAGGTCATTCTGTAACCTTCCTGTGCTCTGTGCTGACAGGATGCCCATTCAATGGAGAAGGGAGAAGCGGAGAGAAGGCGCCAGGTCCCCAAGGCTGGGGCTCGGGACCCTGAGAGGACAGAGGGGAAGCTCCAAATCACAGGCCCCACAAAAGGAACCCACACAGAGACGACTAAGACAAAATACAAAAAAAAAAAAAAAACATTTTAAACAAAAGTGGGAGTGTGGGGGGGGGGGGGGGGCAGAAGAGTCCCAATATTCAGGTGGCCCTCCACCTCTCCTATACCGCTGTCAAATTCAATGATAAATGGCGTCTGACACATGGCAAAATCAGGAGGGAAAATGGCCCCAAAACCAGAACGCTGTGGTTACAATCCTGGGCAGGACACTGCTTGTGTTACCATGAGCCAGGGGCGTGCGTGAATTCAGCATATGCACTTCACTCGGGATGAGAACCAAGTCCATCAGCTGTGGTGGGTTATCCTCTTTTAGCGCTTTTTCAGTTCCAGCCCCAAAACAGTCACGTCCATAGCTGTCTTCCTGTATTGCCTTACAACGGCTTTTTAACAGTTACTCTAAGGGTGCGTCTAACACCCCCTAACCGAGTTGCTCTTTACACCTGGGAAAAGTTTACCCAGTTCGAGACTTTTAAACTGTTCAAGCTGCAACTGACTCACACCTGGAACCTCAGGTGACTTGAATTCCCAAATGAAATGAAGACATTGAATTGCACAATGAAAAATATCAGGGTCAGGAGAAAACCTGTCATCCATCTCAGCTTCTTTAGTTCAGTTCATATAAAAAAGGGCAACTTAAGTTAAAAAAAAAAAACCTTGTTTCCCCCCAGGATTGGAAATTAAGCTACACATGAAGAAGCCAGGGCAGTCCACTGAACAGTTCATAGGGGAGGTTATAGCTGGGGCAGAAGTGCGTCTGGATTCCTTGAATGACCTCAGTATTGAAGGTTGACCTTAGAAGCAGGTCCTGAAGGGATGTTTTGGCTTGGGAGAGGAAGGGAGAGGAGGGGAGGGGAAGGGAGAGGGAGGGAGGAGTGTTTAGTTGGAGGTCCTCTGTCCAGGCAGGGCTGGGGCGATGGGGATGTTCTCGTGCAGGAACTTCATGCTGCCCTGCTCGGAGAAGTCAGCGGCCGTGTGCCCGTCGCCACGCAGGACCCACTTGGTGGTCAGGAGCCCCTCCAGGCCCACAGGGCCCCGGGCGTGGATGCGCGCTGTGCTGATGCCCACCTCCGCCCCTAGAGGGAGACAGAGGACAGGCAGTTAGTGATAGTGTTTGTTTAACAGCATTAGCAGAGAGAGAGGTTTATAAAACTCTTATTACATGGCTTTGTTGATTCTGATTGGCCACAGGTATTCTATGGTACGAGGCCACTTTTGACTCTTTTCATGCGAATATGCAGAAAGAAGTGCTGCAGCAGCCAATTCGACCGTTGACACTTTAAGAGAATCAATAAATCTACCGTCATGAATTCCATGTGGCTGCCCTTTCCTGACCTTTACTGCATGACTTATGCTAGCTATACAGAACATTCAGTAAGTTAACATTAGGTACAACATATGTAAAAGTTGTACAAAGTCATTGAAAGATTTACAACGACAAAAGCAAAAACTGATGCAAACGAAGGGTTAGCGATGTTACAAGAGGTGAGTGAGGCTGAATCAGGTGTCGGGGAGGAAATGCATGTCGATGACGCTGAGAGTGCGAGAAGAGTGACCGTGAGACCGAAACACAGAGAGAGAGCAAAAGATTAATAAGAACATCAGCCAGTACTCCCCAACTGAGTGAACAGAATGGAAAATGTGTTTCGTATTAATTTCAATATATTTGAATCACTTGAAAATCACTTGAAATCAATATTTTGTGTCAAAATACTGATCAATTTCTTTCGTAAGTAATTATCCATGCGATAAGCGAGACAATCTAGCGAGATAAGCGAGGTGCTTAGCTGTCGAGACATAATGACCTTCGAAGAGGCAACCTGTGACAGTTATTTTTTTTGAATAGCAGACCACCTCGCTGTGCATTATCCCTACATTATGGAGAGTGATTTTGTGCGCTCGGTGTCTCACTGATTTAACCAAGTTCAAAATCAAGTGCTTTTTCTTTTTTGTTTTTAATGAAAAAACACTCAAAGTTGGTTCACAGAAGTCAGTGATTACAGAAGGCAGCTCACTGTAGCTCCACTCATTAGAGGGTTCACAAACCCCTCACTCTCAGAAGAAGTAGGAAATAGAGGCTTAGGACAGTAACCCTGCAAGAGGAGGAGCTAATGGGGTCAATCAATGACCAACCTGTCTGAACCAATCCACAAACCTTGCACTCGACAGATAGAAAAGGTGGAAGATTGGACCTGCCCATTTAGTGGTTTCACTCTGCCATCACTACAGTAACAGAGAAGCAGGGAGCGAGACTCCAGACACCCAAGGACCAAGAGATTAAACCAGAGTTCATATTACTGGAGGGCTAGTGAACGCTGTACCTTTATTCCACAAAACTCCTCTTTGAACTTCGGTTCAAGGGCATAATTAACTCCCCGCAGCAACGGCTACACACTCCCCACAAATAAAATTCAAGAGCTATTCATTAGCGCAGAGTTTCAATATATAAAATGTATTTAAAAAACTGGTATTTAGGTGTGATGCGGTAAAAGTCACTGAGGTATGATTGCGAAGTTACCCTGAAGAAACAGAGTTTGACACCACTGAATAAAACACTAGTGCCTGTGGCTCTAGTCCAAGTCGAGAAAAAATCCCTGATATGAGGAACTGGGAAGGAATGGGCACGAGTACTCACGCACAATAGCAGCAGCTGAGACATTTTGCCCACTCGTGCGCTGAGAATGTGAAGCTCAGGGGCGCGTTGTTACGCATGCGGCTAGCAGAGCCGCCGCGCCCCGAGGCATTAACCTTTGGAGCCAAACAAACAGTCGCCCCCGGGAGCGCGACCCGCGTCTGCGGCCGCCGTCCGCTCGCTGCGCAGATGCTCCCGTCCGCACGGGCCAACGCGTTAGCCCTCCAACTAGCGCAGCCGGGCATCTTTGCCCCCGAGGGGGGGCAACAGCCGGGCCGGCCGGCTCCAGGGGACGCGAGCCGGGGAACCTGCGGAGGGGAAGTCAGAGGGAAACCCACCCAGTCCGAAGCGGTATCCGTCGGCGAATCGCGAGCTGGCGTTCCAGAACACGCACGCGCTGTCCAGCTGCTGGAGGAACTGCTCGGCCGTCTCTTCTGCAGGAGGGAGAGACGAGACTCGATCGTACGCGTCGGAAAGAAAAAAACCTTCAGGAATCGTCTTTAAAGGTCCCGTGTCATGCTGGTTTTCGCCACACCGCACAATCAATGCCAAAACCAGGCAACTCCGATTACTAAGACATGGGAGCTTTAACTGTGGGCAAGTTAATAAAGCAGCAATGCCGCTGTGTGACTGCTGCCAGGTAAGGAAACGACGTGAGTGCAACATTTAACGTATGCTTTCGAAAGTCAGTTAGCGACACGGCATTTCAGGCTATACATTTAGAAGTTGGTCATAAAGCAACATAGCCTTCATTCCCATGAGGCTGAAATAAAACTCCTTAGTTTGACTGTGCTGTCATGAGGCTAAATCACTTAGCATCAGAGGCAGGATTGGGGGTTTGTGTGCTCAAGAAATTTTCATTCTGTTTCGCTGAACAGCACTACAAATAAATGTTTAAAAACAAGAAAGTTTTTTTTTAAAAATTGGCCGCAGGATGGGTGCCATTATTAAATAAATAAATAAATAAATAAATGCACTAATAAAAGGCTAAGCACTGTTTTGTGAAAAAAATTATTCCATGCATCTAAAAATGGTTTTAAAAAAAACTGATATACAAATACTTCCATCATGCCCGGATCATGTCAGTATTTCACCATGTCTGGTTGTACTTATGTTTGTTGTTCCTGTTTGGACTACAAATTGCTACAAAAAGCAGCCATTGCTACCTGCTTCACGTACAACATTTCAAGTTGCAGACTGGGCATTGCTCCTGTGGAAATACACAAACGCAGACGCACGTGCGTCACGTCTGTGCGGTTTCCGCGGCGCCGCGCGGCGTCGGGGGGCTTCGCTCACCGTTCTCCGTGACGATGACGTCGGTGTGGGAGCTGCCGTACTTGTGGATGTGGTCGATGGCGTCCTGCATGCTGTCCACCACCTCGATGCAGCACTCCAGGTCTCCGTACTCCGTGCGCAGGGATTTGACCTCCGAGGGGCTGAAGGTCAGGTAGGACGCGAACCTGGGCCCCGCGTGGATCTTAACCTGAGAGGGAGAAATAGCGCCGCGGTATCATCTACTGTGAGCTTCCGCATTTACATCGCGGTCTTCAAAAGATCAGAAAGGGTGACAAATCAATCTCTCATACGCTGCAACACTCATAAACGTGTTTTATGTCAGGGGTAAATTATAAGATGCACTCCACATAAGAGGGCATGCGCCATTTATCTTTAAAAAAAAAAAATAACACGTGTTCTTTTCAGCGAGAGCTATCGCGTCCTCTTTCTTTGCCTCTTTGGCAGAGATTCAAAGGATCTTCCACAGTCCCCTTTGACCACAATCGCTCAAACGCACGGTTAACCCTCAAACAGTGGGATCGGTCAGACGCAGGGATCGAATTCAAACCAGAACATCCATCGCAAACGCACCGATGATTATGTGGAGAAAGATGACTGAGTGTGCGCGTGTGAGAGGCTCACCCGTTCCACCCTCAGCATGTCTATTATCTGATCGAATACAGGGGACCTCAGCAGATCTCTGTGCACCAACAGCGTCTCCATGGCATTGCAGGCCGCAGGGTAGTCACATTTTGAGTCTCTGACTGGAGAGAAAACATTATTATTATTATTATTATTATTATTATTATTATTATTATTATTATTAACGCTTGTTGGGACAGTTTTTATTGTCATGTCATTAATATATTTTATTCTGCCTGTAACATGGCTTTTGATCAAAAGTCTAATAATTTGGTCCCTCCATTGCCCTTCTTTGCTTCAAGAACCCACAGACAGCCACAGTAAAGTCAACCATATTGGATTTCCCACAATTGTTAATTGTTAGAAAAACGTCAAATGCTACTCCTACAGAACTTCACGCAAGATTTGATGTACAGCATCTGTGGACCAATCTCTATTCAGGAATTACTAGCAGTGTTGTGATATCGACTCTTCCTAAATAAATTTTCAAAATGTTTTTCAAAAAAAAAACTTCAAATAGTTAGCCAATGAACTTGCAGTGGGATCTTCACAAGAATGCTTATAAATGGTTTGAAATTGGGTAATTAAACTACTAGCTACATCAAGATTTCAGCCTTATAGCTTTTTCCTAATCAAAATGGTGGCGCTAAAGCTCCAAATATTAACTGCTCCTTTGCAGAGATTCCAATCTTGATATGGTGAAACATCCTCATATTAGGAACACATATACCATATACTATATATGTTCCCTATGGGCTGGGCGCCATCTTGAATTGGTCACCATTTTGGATAACTATAGCATCAGTTACTTTTCTCAGTTCTTGTGAGAATCAACCACCTTGTTGATTTTTATTAAACTCAGTTCACTGACAGAAAGCAAATTTGGTATAGTTTGGCCACACTGTAGCACAATAACCAGTCGACTTCAATCATACTTCTAAAACGACTATAACTCCTGCCCTGTTTGACCTAGAGGCCTGAAGCCGGACGATTCGGCCGAGGGACCCACCGATCTTTATGACCTTGTCGATGCTGGCGTCTGAGTCCACGTACACGTGGCAGACGCCCTCGCTGTGGCCGAGGACCGGGATGCCCTTGGCCGCCCTCTGGATGTCCCTCACCAGCTGGGAGGAGCCGCGCGGGATGATCAAATCGATCAGCTTATCCAGCCGGCAGAGGTCCTCGACCTCCTCCCTGGTGCTCACCTACAACGCGCCATACACGCACCATACATCACGTACACGTATTGTAGGTTACATGCATGCACTGCATAGGAATACATTAAATGTAAAACATGCACATACAGACATATGGCCTACACACAAGTTCTGACACAAAGCAACAGTCTGTCATATGTTCCCACTCTAATTGGTGTTGCCTGCTGCTTTTACTGAATGTCCAATTTGTGATGGAACATATGAACTGTGTATACAGATTTACACACAACTAGCCCCACAGGTCCAAATGGATTTAGTAAGAAGGATTAATAAGGAAAAAAATAAAAAACATAAATAAATAATAATTGAAAAACGGCAGAAGTCAGAGCTGTGGATTTCTTTTGATCTCGTCAGTATTTTACTATTTTTCAACAGGTGATTGCATTACTGTGCCAAATTATTCAATAAAGCAAGATTCATTGCGTCTGAAAAACACAGCATTGCTTAGCGTGTGTGCGTCCTTGAAAAGGTCAGGGTCCTCCTCACCAGCTGCACAGCATCCTTGACCCCGTGGATGGAGAGCGCTTCCTGGGTCAGCTGGTGCAGGATGCGGTTGGTGTTGGCCGCCTCCTTCCCTCCTTTCAGCAGAAGTGCGTTGCCGCTGGCGATGGCCAGAGCAGAAACCTGTAGATACGGCAGCACACAGTCTAAGGGGCTGTCGGGGAGGTGGAGCCACTGCCCTCTGGTGGCCAAGTGGCACAGCGATTAAAAAAACTGCCTGTCATACAGTTTGATTCACTAAACTGTACACTGCCTGGTGTACCATTGAAAAGAAGACCAAAGGTATTAATTTGTTTTTACCAATATATTTATCAGGGACAGTGTAAAATTAAAAATATTCTGTACAATCATGGAATGCACTGTACCTAATTAAGTCAAAATGCTACTTTGCATTCGTAGAACTGAAAAAAATCATCACAGCATCATCATCACAAAACTGCTAAAAGCAATGTTAATAAAATAAGAACAACAATGACCCCCAGAATCCTTGTCCATCAGCCACTTACTGGAAGCTCACACATGCCTGGACATGCCCAACTCGAGTCGCCCTCAACACAAAATTGTCAGTGAAGCACAACAAAGTGCACGTGTCAGTTTCCAACCGGAAACTTTACTTTTCTACCATCATTGCAGAAATTTCCATCCCTATCTGGCTGATAGCTTGTGCTAGCTTGTGCTTGATTAAGAGTCATGTACATCAATAGATCCGTACTGGGAGTACCCTTTATCCTGTTTATGCTCTCAGCATAGGTCTCTGCTGTGGCATTACACATGCTAAATACATAGAGTATTTACTCTTTACTGCCTCCAGACCCACAGGGTAAATCACATGTTCAGTTAATGTAATCAAAAGAACATACATGCATGTACACAACATGGCGCGTCCAAACTGATGGTGTGGTTGTGCAAACAAACATGATCTGAAACCCTCTAGTCTCTGACTGCAGTCTGCTGTGTCTTACCACACCCTCATTAGCCCCCTGCCCCATTCACCCTCTTTCACAGATAACACTGGCGAAGAACGGCCGAATCCCACTGGTTAACGTAAAGGAGGCGCGCCCACCTGGGGCAGGCAGTCTGGGCGGGACTCGAAGATGACGAGCAGCACGCCGATGGGCACGGTGATCTGCTCCAGCTCCAGGTTGTTGGCCACGCGGGTTCGGCGGATGACGCGGCCCACGCTGTCCTGGGACGACACGGCGATCTGGCGCAGGCCGATGGCCAGGCTGTTCAGCTTGGCCGAGGACAAGCTCAGCCTCTTCAACAGGGGCGGACTTAGCCTGCCTGTGGGCGGGGCCAGGAGGGCACGTGGATCAAGGTGAAGTGACAGGTGTGTGTGTGTACATTACTACAGGCACTAACAGTGAGTTTGTGATCTACTAACTGCAATGACAGGTGAGTTTGTGGTTCATTAACTCTACCAAAAGGTGAGTTTGTGGTTCATTAACTCAACCAAAAGGCGTGTTTGTAGTTTATTCAATGTACCGACAGGTGAGTTTGTAGTTTATTCACTGTACCAACAGGTGAGGTTGTGGCTTATTATCTGTACCGACAGGTAAGCTTGTGGTTATTTAACTCTACCACAATTGCACTGACAGATACATTTTCAGATTATTATTAGAGACGTTTGCAGTACAACACTGACAGGTGACTGTGGTTTATTACCTATACCAATGCCAGCTAAGTATATAGCTTATTGCCAGATGAATGAGTGATTTATTATCTGGTAGGTGGACATAAGGTTTATTAGCTGCAATGACAGGAGTGGGATTTTTCTGCTAGGTGAGCGTGGGGTTTTTTTTTTTAGCTGTAATGATAGGTGTGTGTGATTTACCTGTACTGGCAGCCAGATCCATGTCTTTCTTGTTCGCATCCAGGATCTCATCCTTCTTCTCAGTCAGGAGGTCCGCCAGGTAACAGATGATCTCACTTCTCTGTGACGAGGCAGACGGACAGGTTCAGCCACGCCCTCCTCTCCCTGTACAGTCGTACCTCATGCCCTTTAATGGATCGTGCTACACAGATTCACTGATCTCAGCTGCAACGTTCCTTTTTCAGCAAAACCTAATTAATTTTTGGCAACTGACTGATTCAATTTAGCTGTAAACACCTTGCTCAAATTTACTAATACTCAAAAATATAACGGTTGGCTGCGTTTTAATTATAATAAATATATTTGACAGGGAAACATGTAAGGTAGCGTCCCCTTCTCAAGCACGCTCTTTTTTGAACACAAACCCATAAATAAAATGATTACTGCTCTTGAACCTCTTTGACTACAAACATAATCCTGAGCTCTTCTGAAAGGAAACCCTTGTGAGTTTGTTTTCCAAGAATCAGAATGAATCTAAACGCTGCTATAAGTAACAGAAGTTCAAACACAGTGGAGGTGGAATTTTTTTCACCTTGCCTAAAAGATTTATTTATTTTTTACCACAATATGGATATCGACTTTACTGTGATTCGTGTTGTCTGTGGATTTCCAGAACGCATGGAAGGTAAGGAGTCATCATTTTGATCTAGCCCAATTTGTAGCCACTCACGTTACAAAATAAAGGACCACAGTTGCTACGGCATTGGGATCGTAAAGTAGTTTATATTGATAGAATCGAGTGTTTTAACACTGGTAAACGGTATATCATGTGACCAGATTGATTGAAAATTTCCCCATAAAAAAACAAACAACGAATGCAAATAAACCAAACCACTTCTGGCCTGGATTCAGGCAGGTGCCAGTATAGCAGGTTCAGTATGCACAGTGACCTGCGTTTAGCTAAATCAGACGCGCGTGATAAGAAAATGAGGAGGAGAAAATGAGACCGCGGGAGGTGCTCGGAGGTGCTCGCCGCTCCTCACCTGTTCAGGCAGGAGCGCCGCCAGCGTCCGGCCGCCGTGCCGCGCCATCTCTGCCTGCTGCTCCACAGTGGGGCCTGCCCAGCGCCGGGGCGGAACAACAGAGCCGTTACCACAGCAACCACCAATCACCCCCGCAGGGCTCACAAACCCAACCCCCGCCTTCAACCACGCAAGACGCCTCCGTTTCACATTTTCTAATATGAATCATTAGCAGCGTTATTGTTTGTGTACGGAAAAGTTTCATTGATTACTTGGTTAATTTTGACGTTCGTTAGTGTTTATTTAGTAAATCAGAAAACTTAGACACTCACCAGCTGGTTTGACCTCGGAGAAGAACGTCCCCACTTTCTTTCCCTCGACGATGTCTGTGATGACGTGGCCCGTGACTTTGGGGTGCGTGCCGTTGGCGATGACGACGGACGTGCCCCCCTGTAGGGCCCACAGCGCTGCTTTGACCTAAAATGAGCAAATAAATACATTTTAAAAATTTAACTGGGCTCTTCAGAATGAGTGTCTGGGTTCCCTGTATGCACATCATACATTTTAAGTGTGAGTGTGGGTGTTGGTGTGTGAGTGAGCGTGCATGCGTGCGTGTGTGTGTTTGTGTGTGCGTGCATGCGTGCATGTGTGTGAGAAAAGCCTGTTTCTTCATGTGTGTGCGCTTGTGTACTTTAGAAATACTTCTGCTAGCACATACAAGTGTACCTCGCTGTACACTGACCTTCGCCTCCATGCCTCCAATCCCAACTCTGGACTTTGTCCCGTAGGTGATGGATTGCTGGTCACCAGGATAGAAAATATCAATGAGCTTGGCGTCGTCCAACCCTGGGGGGCTGTCGTACAGCCCTGAGGAAAAAAGACAGGGAGGGGAGGGGGAATTGCTTAAATCATACTCGTGCTCATGGCTCCTGAAGAGGACAGAGCAAGTGTGCCACTTCCCTTGGGTTCCGTACAGCAGACAGGAAATAACCCGCAGAGCTCACAGAGTCCACAGACTGATAACGTCCTCCTATTCAATTATTGGGATGTGGTCACTCCTAACCCTTTTTCGCTGACATTTCTACTTAAGGACTGAACAGCTGGACAGGCAGCTAGAGTCTCATCTCACGGATTAAGGCCTCATTAACTCCTACAACAATGCGGCAACGTAGCACAATGGTGGGGTAACCGCCCTCGTAACTCAAATGGTTCTGGGTTCAAATCCCAGACGGGTCACTCAGGGTTCCCACTCATTTTAGGAAATTTTTTCCAGGACTTTTCAAGGACAATTTCCATGACTTAGACTTACAGACATGAAACATGGACAATGGTAGCCCAAGGCAGGGGTGGGGGGAGAGGGGGGACAATGTGCAAGTACCATAACCATTCAAAACTTTGTGCTGCCGTGTAATCTCAGCAGCTAATAAAAAGGAGAAAAGCGGAGAAAAATACAGAAAAATATGCAATCTCAGCTCTAAATATATCGTTTAATAGCTTGACTTATAGCCTAGCCTACAATTTTCCAGGACCTCACAAATATTTCCAGGACATTTTGTAAATTTTCTCATTTTCCAGGTGTTTTCCATGACTGGAAAACAGTAAATTTAGTCGATAAATTTCCAGGTTTTCAAGGTTTTCCAGGACGAGTGGCAACCCTGTCACTGCTGTTGCGTACCCTTGAGCAAGTTACCTAACCTGAACTACTTCTCTAAAACCGGGGTTTTCAACAGGGGGTTCACGGACCCCTGGGGGTCACTGAAGGTACGGTAGGGGGTCCCTGGCCAGACTTGATATGCAATGACTATAGATTTGGGAAAACATTTAAAAAAATAAACTTTTTAACTTATGATGGAGGTCTCCCAGAATGCCTCTGAGCCTGGCTGAGGGTCCCTGGATCAGACAATCAGAAACCCCCTGCTGTAAATCACATAGCTGTAATGTAACAGCAAGGCTCAGGCTAGTGTATAGACCATTTTCCAGGGCAATGAAAGGGAGAACGTGCCAAGCCTGAAGGGCGTTGGGTGGCGACTGCTCTGTCAGGGGGACTTATTAATGCCTGAGGAAATGGGAAAAATAAACACGTAAACAAACAAACAGCCCACACGCACCTTCCACATCAGAGAGAGCGATGAGCAGGTCTGCCTTCATCTCCACGGCGAGGCGGGCCGCCAGGCTGTCGTTGTCCTTGATGCTGATCACCTGCAGAAGTGAAGGAGCTTTGAGAGGAGTGTGTGTGTGTGTGTGTGTGTGTGTGTGTGTGTGTGTGAGCTTATGTGGGAATGAGAAACAGATGCAGCACAACACAGTGCAGCAGAGACAGTGAATTGCCTACACTCTGCAGGAGAGTCTACTAGAGTGAATGCAGGCAGGGCGGGACCAGAGTTAGGGACGGGGCCAAAGTAAATGGCAGCAGGGTTGGGCCAGAGTGAAGGGTGGCAGCGCCAGAGTGAGCGGCGGGGGCCAGAGTGAGTGGCAGGGCCAGAGTGAGGGGCGGGGCCAGAGTGAAGGGTGGCAGCGCCAGAGTGAACGGCAGCGGGGCTGGACCAGAGTGAGGGGCGGGGCCAGAGTGAGGGGTGGCAGGCCAAGCCGGAATTAGTTACGGAAGTTTTTTTCCCCAGCCTGTGTCAGCACCTGAAGAGTGGGATATTCTCTTCTGGTGAGAGAAGGACAAGTGGAGGCACGTGGCCCGTTTCAGGACAGCTGGGAGGAGCCGTGTATGAACTTATGCTGGTAGGCATGAACACAACTCGCAAGCTACTGCCGGTTACCGGCAGGCATCATGGTCTATGTGTGAGAAAGTCAGGTATTGAGGGGTTCAAAACATTTTTCCCCCTTCAGGTTGCCAGTCTGCTGTGACCCAGCTATTCTGCCATCGCACGTGAGGCACAGGAAGACAGTGAAATAGAGCAGCAAGCAGGACAGCGCTAGGCACAGAGACACTAGCAAGCTGCTACTGCAAGGGAGCGGCCACACCATGCAATCCTCCAACTCCCAGCATGCACTTCTCCGTTGCCGCCACGCGAGCGAGACACACAGCCCTTTCCCAGCATGCACTGCTTCGCAACGCCTCCAGCATGCAGCTCCGCTGCGGCGGTATGGATTGGGGATTGGAGGGTGGGGGGGTGCGGGGTTTGTGGGGATGCTAACCGTCCCCAACCCCTCCCTCCCCCTCTGTACTGTACCCACGTTTACCCCCTGCAGGTCGCTGTTGGGCTCGGGCGGGGGGACCACGGCGTCGTTGGTGTTGATGATGGGCACGATGTTCATGCGCAGGAGCTCGTGCAGCGTGCTGTTCAGGTTCCGCCTCTTCTGCTCGTCATGGAAGTCCAGGTTTGTCACCAGGATCTGCCAGGGGAGAGGTTGAACTTCCCTGAAGAAATGTTTTCATTCGAAACAGAAGTAACAACTTTACACAAAACTAATTACACAACCAGTGACTGGCGCAAAACAAATGGCATGACCAATCATAGGTCAAGTTATTGGATTTGCTGGTTTGAAGATTTTGCACATGCTATAGGACTTAGTGAATCAGGCCCTTTGTGTCCCTCTGTGAAACCCGGTTGAAAATCACCATGACTCTGCGTATCTGCAGAACTGCATGTGTTAAAGGAAAGTTACAGGTTCTGTTCCTGAAAGTAGCTTGAGGAAAGTGCATCACCTATTCTGCCCCCTCTCTATGAATAGAACGCACAAATAATGTACCGCACACTATGTAAATCTGCTGCAAAAAAGCTTATGTAACGTTAGCATTAGCAACAGACGTTTATGTTAACAATAAGAAATTTTTCTCTACACAGGACATGAACGTGCTACATGGACAGAATGCGCTACTGAGCGGCAGGCTGTGAGCTGCAGTACCTGGGCAGTGCAGGTGCTGTACTGGGTGAACATGGCTTCATACAGGGCCATCAGGCCACTCTGGCCCGCAGCCGCACACGCCCGGGCCTCCAGAACCGGAACCGTCTGGGAGAGACCAGAACCACACACAGTCAATCAGTCAGTCAATCAATCAATCAGTTAGTTAATTCATCAATAATCAGTCAGCCAGAATCCATTCATATCAGGAATGGAACACTGCACGCATCATCAGATAATGAGATAACAACAACATATACAACAACATATGTGTAGTGTCTTGTCATTTGACCTTGAGTGCTCAGAAAAGCACCCGAATAAATTAAATGCATTATTATTATTATCATATTATTATCATTATTATTATTATTAGCAACAAAATAGTAATACATTTTACTGAAAAAGTTTTCTAAACCTAAGGTCATAAAAGTTTTCTTGAAAATCAGAACAAGTTTTCCTGCCACACAGTATAATGTCAAAATGTCAAAGAAAGTACAGACCTATTAAACTCATTCATTTGCACTTACACTTTTACATTCTGCCTACCATAGACTCAGAGACCCAAATCAAGTCCTTGAGCTGGTTCTGTATGATAAGGCTCATCATGTCTATGAGCTCTTCTTTTATACAGACTCACAATGTCTTTGAGCTGTTCTTTTCTGTTTAAGCTGGTTTGGTCTGATATGGACTCACTATGTCTGAGCTGTTCTGTTTGATATGGGCACACCATGTCTTTAAGCTGGTTTGGTCTGATATGGACTCACTATGTCTGAGCTGTTCTGTTTGATACAGACACACCATGTCTTTAAGCTGGTTTGGTCTGATGTGGACTCACTATGTCTAAGCTGTTCTGTCTGATACAGGCACACCATGTCTTCAAGCTAGTTTGGTCTGATATGGACTCACAATGTCTTTGAGCTGTTCTGTTTGATACAGACACGCCATATCTTTAAGCTGGTTTGGTCTGATATGGATGCACTATGTCTGAGCTGTTCTGCTTGATACAGACTCACCATGTGTTTAAGCTGGTGCTGTTTGGTATGGACTCACCATGTTTTTGAGCTGTTCCGTTTGATATGGACTCACCATGTCTTTCAGCTGGTTCTGGCCAGAGTGCAGAGCCTGTCGGACGCTCTGAGAGAGCAGGATCTCGTGTCTCAGCCGCTGTTTTCCAAACGCCACTGCACCGCTGGTCACTATCATCATCTCCCTGCCCTGGTTCTGCAGAACCGCCACCTTAAAAGCAGAAAAACTACCTCTACCATTCCACCTTAAAGCCAGAGACAGAATCTCTGTTATTCCACCTTAAATGAACAGAATTCTAAAATGACTAGGCGCTGATTGATACGCATGTTCAAGCATGCACCGGAAGGCAAAAAATTCAGCCCTGTACCCCTTAGCATGTTCCCACGGGGTCGCCCCGCGACCTCACCTGCTCCACTATGGAGGCCAGGCGTCCCAGGGCCAGGCCGCACTCGTCGCCGCGGGTGACCACGGCGCTGCCCAGCTTCACCACGATGCGCTTGGCCTGCTTCAGCTCGCTGCGGTGGGCGAAGGACTTACCGTGGGCGCGCGTGAGCGGCACTGTAATGAAAGGGACGTTACTCCAGTGCCGCACAGCGGCGTGTCTGAGTGACGCACAGACAGGCAGATCTGAAGGAAAGAGATGCAGAAAGCCATGAGCAGGCGGGGGCCATGCAGAGTGGGTGCCATGATGCAAAGGCCAGAGGTCAGAGGTCAGGGGTCAGGGGTGCAGGGGTGCAGGGTGAGGGGTGAGATGGGATTGTGAGGCGTGAGCAGTGTTCGGCATTCTGACTGATTTCATTTCAATTTTCAATTAGCAAGTTAAACCAGCGCAGGCACTGTTTAGGATCTGCGACCACCGCAGCGGACCACAACATGAGCAACTTTTCACCAGCTAGTGGTGAAGCAAAGGGACTGCTGTTACTTTGGTAAAGCCTCTAATTCAGAATGAGGGTTTGTCTCTGGAGCTTCTCAGTAGTCAAAGAAAATACTTCTCTATGGTTATAAAGTTAAACATACGACTCTATACTCTATAATCACTACACATGGTTGCATACATTAAATTTAAATTTTTAAATCAGGAAGTCCTGATTCCTCAGCATTTACAAATAAAAAATTGTGATTTATCTGTGGAATTGTTTTTAAAACAATAATCCATACTGACGATGCAGAACACTACACACAAGCTTAGGTCATATGCTCAGCATCATGCAGCAAAGCATGCAAACTACACCATGATATTGTTATGTCATCACTGCCATTATATTATGATTTCTAACATTGTATAAATGGCTTTACTTTCTAAAAAATAATTATTTCAGTGCCTTTGTTCCATTAAAGCAATCTATTGGTCCATATAACTGTCATTCAAATAAAAAAAGTGTTTGCTAAAATAATAAGAGATGGAGGAGGACCAACAACATTGTAGCCATAGCACCAATTTAAATGCTGCAGTTACTGCAATTTGGTGGTATCGACACAGAATTACACTGAATTAACAAGAAAATGTTGCTTCTGTGTCCAGCCTTGCTTACTGACATACATCTTTCAAACTCCCTGATCCTCTCTAGGTGTATCCATTTATACATGTACATGTTAGTATGGGTACAATATGTGCTGTTATTAAAATGATTCTGTCATATCAAGCGTTCAGGAAGTAAAAAGGACCTTGCAGTGATGGTGCAATGAAACCACAATTACATCACAGTGACCTCATGCTATATCTCGTTGGCAAGACAGATGGTCATGCAGGTACTGCATGAACATGTGACAGCAGAACAGCCCTTATCTTCCAGCCTAAATGCCCCCCCCAACCCCACCACCCCGCCAGCAGCCATAGCCAGTGAGGAAACAGCACACATGGAGAGAGAGGGTGATAGATAAGGACAGCCTCTTTAACCCGGAACGTGAAATAATCCCACAAAAGACCCTTCTTTACCTTCCAACACTGAAGCTGGTCTGAAGCAAGCTCGTGCAAAAGAGACAGGGAGCAGGCTACAAGGCTCATACGAGCACATATATTGATAGTTTAAGGAGGGAGAGACGTACGTTTGCTTTACTCCAACTACATATTTAAGCGACAGTAGAATGTTTGCAAAACATCTGAAACAGCGAAAACTAACACAGAAATCAAACTGTCCCTATGCCCCCCCTCGCCTCCCCCACACACACAAAAAAATAACAACGGCCATAAGTCAGCAGCTGAAAGTTACAGCTGACAAAAGAGAGCTTGCAGCCGCTGAGTTAGACCGGCTGAAAACAAAGCGCTCCAGTGTGAAAAGATAAAGTTGCGCAGCCATAATCTCTACTGCATCGATCAGAACTGTAAAAAAAAAAAAAAAAGGGGTCACCAGGTCATCAGGGAATGTTTCGCAGCCTATCACCCAAACCCCTCCTCCTCAATTGTCTCCATCCATCGAACGTCATGAGACGTTGTGAGCAAAAAAACATTGTGCAATGTGATAATCGTGGATACCCCCACCTCCCAAAAAAAAAAAAAAAAAAATTAGGTTTTAAGGGAGGGAGGACAGAGTTTACCGTATAACACGTATAAAATGGTCAAATGGTCAAACAAATATTTAGCAAATAGGTTGGTGTGAGAATGTCTGGTATATAAAATATAGAAATTTCCACCCTACAGGCTAATCGACTTACTTCACTGTGTCATCATTATCAAATTACTTGGCAGATGCACTCATCCACGCAAACTTGCTTAAAATTTACTTACATGTTTCTCTTTTATACAGCAATTAAGAACCTTTTTCTGAAGTACAACAGCGTCCTGATACAAATTTTTAAAGTAATATTTGGGTTTCAAGTCCAGCTTCTTAACTACTATACCACACCACCACCCACCAACTGCAACTAAAATGTTGTACTTTCGCCTAAGTTAACCCCATAGAAAATTAAAAGCCTCACAGACTTCCTGTTGGGCGAAGGTTGCACAGTGTGTAGAAGAAGCACAGAGGCCTATTACAAGTGTGACAGTTGTATAGTGGTAAAGCCACACACACACGCACAGTTCTCTGTTACAGGGGACGGTTGCATGGTGCACCAGTGACACTCACGTTTGGCCTGGGAGGCGGCTCTGGATAACCGGGGACAAGCGTTTACCGAAGCGTTCCATTTCCCCACCTTCAGCCGTGAGCACAAGGCAAGCCTCTGCAACAGCATGTTGACCTCACTAAAGCCAGGAGACCTGTATCAACGAACAGACCCGCCACCAAGTTACACACTAACAATTCAAAACTTAATCACTCAGATTCGGACAAATATTTATACAGAGCTCTGTAAAAAAAAAAGAAAACGTTTACTGATAATGCATTGCTTGAACATAAATGAAGGACAAAAATTTCTGAAGAGTAGAGCTATCTGTTAAAAACAGGACAATTGGGGTAGCAAGTCTGGTAAAAAGAATTTATGAAAATATACAGCAACATTCGTACCTATTGTCCTGAAATCCTTAATTAAGCTTGATAAGCAGTATTCCGTCAGTAGCTCTGCTTTTGTGACAGCTTTGGTACATCACAGTTCTATCCCAGACATGCTCCACTGAATGCCGAAATTACACCGCGGGGAAAGACCAATAAAACAGTAGCGGGGGCGAGGCCTGCAAAGGCACAACCCCATTTGAGATGAGCTGCTGATGCAACTCTGTACGCTCCGTACAGAACTGAGACAGAACTTTGATCAAATAGTGTTACAGATTAATAAAATAATGGCAAAATAAAACATATTCTCCAGAAAATAGTGCACATACACGTGGTCATGTAGTTTGACCCATTAATTTCACTAAATCTTAATGCGAATCATCGGGATAACAATGCTGGAATACTGTGCTACATAGCGCAATTATAAGCTCGTCAGGAAAAGCATGATGATAAACGTGCATCATATCAACAAATCAGGAGCAATGCTAACGTTAATTGGGAGTCCCACGGACACAAATCATGGTTCGTAGAAATTGTAAAGGGGAAACATCTTCGAGACATATGGTTTACGTTCTGACCCATCATAATTGATGTCGATGTCCAACATCAGTTCATACTGACAAGCACTGATATGAACCGACCCAATTCCGAGAGTCTGATTTACCCAGATAGCTAACGAGCCGATGCCAATCTACACATCGCAACATTACAGTTGGCACTTTGCTAGCTAACATGTGGTCGTTAGCTATAGTTAGTTTATTAGTACTGCTGGTAAAGATTTTTAAGCGTGGCCACGAAATTTGTTACCGATGAAGATTAACAGCAATGACAATTACAATTAGTGTAACAAATGTTCATGTTTGTTTGTAAACTAGGTATGGACTTAAGCTCTTATAGCTACGACCACTCATTCTGACAGCAGTTAACGTTACATTGTCGAAACAGCACGTTTCAAGTTAGCTGGTCGTGGCGAGCTACGTATAAAATCCTAGTTTATCATAGTCGCATACAGTTAGTGACCCTACAAACGACTGGCTATATTGCCACATCAGCTGTGTCTGGTAGATCCAAGCATGAAAAACACAGACAAGCTAGCTATGCTACTTGACAGTTCACAAAAAACTGAATTAGCCAGCTAAGAGTGCAATACTATGAGCGAATTCAGCTGTATTTGTTTACTTACCACACAATCAAACGTTAAAAGAAACGTATGCTCACTTTATTCAGGATTTAATATCAAATGACGCGGCAGCGTGCAGTATGTTATCACAGTCTAATCCCTTCTCGCACCAGCCATATTCTTTCTTTACACGTCCTTCCTGAACAGTTTATTCTACGCCTGTACTTACGTAAAGAACGTAGAATTTCCCTAACTGTCAGTAACGCCACGTACGTCGAGTTCTGGAGTCTCCAACGTAACAGTTGACTTGTGCTCACCACACTTCTGTAGTGCTCGCCGTAGTAACAGTTCATACGCGGATACCGATTCACGTACTGATTTTTGCGTACTAACCACAATGCCGGCTTCCCACGTGGCATATCGCATTTAGAACATATAGTGAAGGCATGTAATGTATGGTGCTTACTACGATTCACAGAACCTAACCCTAACCCTAACACCAACACTTACCTTTTGTATTTGTATGCCTGTCAGTATTTCTTTTGACTTTAATGCCTACACATGTATCTGTTATCTCATTGTCAATTACCGTTCCATCGCTGCAAATTACCTTTTTATAAAAAGACAGCCTAGTTTACCAAGTGGTCAGTATAAAAAAAACAATGGTTAACTTGATAGTTCGCCCCTTCCGGAAAATTTCAAATGAAGTGATTCCAACCCGCGAACCAGAGGGCGTGGCCAAAGTGTGCGTCAATTTATTTATTGACAATAAAATGTGCTTAACATGTGTTAATCATGTTCTCTTCAATCTGTGTGTAATGGTCCCACTATTTATTTTCCATTGGCAGTAGGCCCTAGGTAGTTTGCAATGAGGAGGACAGCACATGACAGAACAGGAGAGACAGAATATGCAAAATCACACAAATGCAATTGCCCCACATGATAATGACAGGGAACAGTTTGTTTGTCACAGCCATCTTTTGGTCAATTAAAATAGTTTAAAGCAACCTCCATATTTTCCCCTTAAACCTATTTGAACAGAATGCAAGTTTGGTTTGTTTTTAATTACATCTGTACTTGAAATGCTTATATTAAGCCACAAAAAATGGGTACTTTCTTATTCCTATATAAAAGGATTCTCCCTTTTAATGTAAATTTTGTCATTTCTAAACAAAAGAGCTGGAGCACTGCATGTTTGTTCTATAATGGATATATTTGCTTCATGTTCACTAATGATTGGCAGCCCACTAAACAGATGGTCCACTAATTGTTTAAATGTTAACTTGCTATGTTAAGTGCTTTAGTAACTTGATCTCTGAAAGAATGCCCAATTGTCCTGTGATGGCCATTATACAATTTTATTTATTTATTTATCCATCCATCCATCCATCTATTATCTATTCCTGCTTAACCTGGGCAGGGTCACAGGGGGTGCTGGAGCCTATCCCAGCATGCATTGGGCGAGAGGCAGGAATACACCCTGGAGAGGCCGCCAATTTATCACAGGGCACATACACCATTCACTCATTTTAGAGTCTCCAATTAGCCTACCTGTTTGTCTTTGGACTGTGGGAGGAAACTGGATTATAATAATAAAGGCATACGCACATCCAAAATATAGCGCAGGTGCCTGGGTAAAGAGAAGAATAATGCAAAATAAGAAAATACTACCAGCACACTGCTATTATGCTCCCAAGTGATTTTTATTTAACTAAAATCCGTGAGCAGTGACAACATTTCTACCATTTTGGTGTTCGTCAGGTAAAGGTTGTCACATGAGTACACCTGTATAAATAGACAATAGTGACACATCAGCAACTCCTTCTTAATTGATTCTGGAATACGTAACATTACACGTCGGTCACCGGATGGTCATCATGCAAGTAGTCCTGGGAAATACACACAGGTGATTATATATCTGGAATATAAAAAACACATACAAAAGTTAAAAGACTGTCAAATTATAGTGACACTACGTTTTTTCTGTAGTAAGCTCCACATTCGTCAAATGCTCTTTCAAATATACCTGTTACATAATAGGTAAAGATATATCATCAGGTGTACAAACACTTGTAATAGCTCATGGAGTTTCATAGATACAGTAAAAAGAATAACATATGCTCAGAGTAAGACCCTATAAGACGGCAAGGGCATCAGGCTAGCGGTACAAAGGCTCCAAGAAATGGTCTTATATCAAACTCTTCGTTAAGACCTTTTGGGGATAGTGTGTTTAATCTATAAATCCAATAACATTCCCTCTGCAAAAGCAATCTATTAATGTCTCCTCCCCTATGTGGCACTCTCACTTTTCCATACCTATGTATTGGAGAGATGAGACATTGTGATTCGCCTGCATAAAATGAGCAGCTACTGGACTCCTCACATCTCTAGTCCTAATGTTGCTCCTATGTTCACTTATGCTTGTTTTTAGACTTCTGGTGGTCTTGCCTATGTAAGCTAAACCACAAGGGCATCTCAGAAGGTAGATGACATCAGCTGTGGAGCAAGAGATAATACTTTGTATTTTGATCCTAGTACCTGAATGGGGGTGATTGAATGAATTACATTTGTATGTAAAATTGCATTGGGCACATTTACCGCACTTGTAATTACCCTCTTTAACATCATTGAGGAAAGTTTTTTGTTTAGGGCGTGGCAGATCAGATTTCACCAACATATCCCTGAGGTTGGGTGTCTCTTAAAAACAATACGTGGTGGGTCGTTGAATATATTCTGTAAAAGTGGGTCAGAATTTACAATGTGCCAATGTTTCTTTAAAATGTTTTGGAACTCCACTCCTAGTGGGGTGTATTGTGTGAAACATTGGACCGATGTAGTAGTTTTTTTTCAACTCTCTTTGTTTGTAAACATTCTGATTTGGAGGTGTGTTCAAATTTCTGAGACACCTTTTCCATCCAGTTGTCTGGATAGCCCCGGTCTCTGAATCTCCTGCTCAGTTCTTGTGTTTGGCTCATATAGCGGCTGTCTGAACTGAAGATTCTCCTTACCCTACTGAACTGATTAACCGGAGGACTCTTTTTAAGAGGTGTAGAGTGAAAGCTATCTCCTCTCAAAAAAGAGTCCCTGTCTGTTGGCTTCCAATACAAATCAGTACTAATTGTGTTGTTCTCTTTAAAGATGAAAATGTCCAGGAAACTGAGTTGTGTTTCATTAAATTCTATTGTAAAATGTAAATTTTCATCCTGATTATTTATGTAATGGCTGAAATCAAGGAGTTCTGATTCTGTCCCTGTCCAGATCAAGAATACATCATCAATATACCGACGCCAGACTTTGATGTGTGGGAGGAATGTGTTGTTCTGGATGTTATATATAAACTTGTTCTCAAAATCTCCCATGTATAAATTAGCAAAATTAGGTGAGAACTTGGACCCCATGGAGACACCAGAAACTTGTAAATAGAAATCATCCTTGAACATAAAGTAGTCCCTAATACAGCTGGTACTGGGTAAAGTATTTGGAGGACGTTGATTTAAAAATGTGTCCACAGCACCTAACCCACCCTCATGTGGGATGTTGGTATACAGACTTTCCACGTCCAAAGATACCAACAGAGCCTGGTCCTCAACAAAATCAACATTTTTCAATGCATTGATCAGGTCAATGGTGTCCCTTGTAAAAGAGGGAAGCGTTTTTAACTGCTGATTTCAGGATATGACCAATAAAATTAGAGATTTTCTCTGTTAATGATCCAATGCCTGCAACAATCGGTCTACCCTTAGGCTGATCCACATAGGGTTTGTGGATTTTAGGTAGGGTGTAAAATACAGGAATTGAAGGACAGTCCACTTTCATAAAATCAAATTCATTTTTTGTTATTTGCCCTTCAGCTAGGAATTGTTTCAGTTTGTCATGTATACTAGTCTTAAACTGGTTGGGTGGGATCCCTGGGAAGTTTTCTATAAAATTTGCCATCTCCCAATTGTCTGCATACTTCAGTTTCATAATCAGTGATATTCTGGATTACAATAACATTGCCTTTGTCAGCAGGTTTCAAAATTACTGAAGAATCTGCCTTTAGTTCCCTGAAACTGGATTACCCAGAGGAAACCCACGCGGACATGGGGAAAACATAGAACATGCAAACTCCACACTGAAAGGCCCAGGCCGGATTCAAACCCAGAACCTTCTTCACTGCACCACCATGCCAATCATATTTATTTATTTATTTATTTTAGGGAAAAACTAAGTTAAAATCTCAACTGAATGAATTAGGTTGAATAACATTGTTTTCTTGGGTTATTTTTCTATAATTATTAAAAAATTATTATTTTGATTGTACATGGTCTTTAATGTCAGTGATTATTAGTGTCCACACATTCAACAGTTAGGACCCCATGAATGTGAGTCAGTGTAATTAAACTGATTTTTAAAAAATGTAACCTCTTTCTAAAGAAACCACTTGCTGCACACATTACAGAACATGAAAGGCTTGATCTGATAGCTCTGACTGCTTAAAAATCCTGAGATTTGAATTATTGTGCCATTCTTAGGTATTTCTGACATAATGCAGCCATAAAAGGGTAAATAAACCATTTTTCTTCCCCTTCGTTTGTGTTACGGCTGGCTCGACTGGTAATGGAAATGGTAGGCTTCGTTTAATTGAAATATGTTTTTTTTTTTATTGAATCCTTGAAAATCCTTGAAGATTCCTAAATGAGACCCCTGATTCACAGCAGGAAATTGCTGCTGTCTTTAGAAGCTGAAGTGGGTGGGAGGGGAAAGCCGTGTGACACACTTGCTTGTTGTACAGGTCTTTCAACACCAGTGGGCAGAAAAACATACATTATGCACTCACAGATAGAAAATCTGGGAACTGCTAGTTCGCCGCCCTCCGCTTTGCTTACAGGATGCGTCAACTGATGTTCATTCAAGAGTAATTCCAACTCAAGTCAATCACACCATTCAAGATTAATGTTGTAGGAGCCGTTTTTTCGGGCCATCCAACAGCACATATTGTGGAATGAATCGGTTTCCAGAGCTGAGCCGCAGTGAACAGCAGGGAAACTCATTTTGAGGCTTTGTTCAAATCAAAACGTCAAGCAACGGTTTCCCCCAGATCAATAACCAGCGTCAATCACGTGAAAGCTTTGAACCATCGGTTCAAAGGCCGGACTACTTTGACGTCCAAAGATGATATAAAAGCTGACGTGTCTGTCAATGTCTTGGGCCGGATATCTGAGTACTTCACTGACAATCATTTCAAGAGAGGCAATTCATTATTTATGTTATTATTTATTTTAGACAGCGAGCGTGGTGTGCCAATCGTGTGAAATACAAACAGGCTGACGCAGAAAGCAGTAACAGCATTTTTATAAGGTTTAGTCGTCCCGTGTTTTATTTTTAATGAGCAGTGCACAGCATAGGTAAGTACATACATCATCATATCATACCTTTAAAATTTGAGGATTAAATATAATAAGCACTGATATTTGCTATTAAATAATCATTTTTTCTGTAAACTTGTAGGCCATTCATAGAACTTATAGCCTGTATATTATATTAGTGGGAAACATTATTGTATTAGGCCTATTATAAATCCATATTTTCAGAGTCGTCTTCTTCAGTCAATGAAGAAACCAATAAACTCAATCATATATGATCATTCTGTGAATGCCTGGGTTTGCTGCCATTGATAAAGTAATTCTCCAGACCTGTTGGCCTGTTTATTGATCCCCAGATGATCAAGAAAACTGACCTGCCGGTCTCTATTACCCGTTTATAACAATTGGCTTTCCTGGGCTGCCTTATTTCGAACATGGCCATGTGTACCACTGATATATTAAATTGACAAGGGAATGTGTTTATTTTTCATAACATACTATTGGGAAATTAATAATGACAGACAATTCAGATTTGTATGGCTGGAACCCTGCACGTCTTGCCTGGTTGTAGAAAATACACATTGTCAGTGGATGACAAATAGGCCTATCCCTAACCCTGGCATGCATTTAAAATCAGCTGACAGACAAGAAAAAAATGGCATATATTAAATCCCGTGATCTAAATGGATGAAGTAGTTAGCTGGACCAAGACTGTACTGTAATACAAGGACTAAAAGGTTCTTAATCGGCTCGCCGCTTTGTATCAGTCTAGCATGGTAGTACGCTACACTCATATGCATTTGTGTATCTGTCCAACATAAGTAAAGTACCCATCTGCCCACCAGCACTAGGTAGTTGGCTTTTGACAACCTTGAAAGCCCCACTTCTTAATTGGCTTTTAACATATTATTAATTTACTGTGTATTTTATTGATTATATTCATAGTTGTGGTTTGATTCCTTGTTTTATTCTTCTGTCTACTCTGCTTTTACTTATCTCTTCTTGTACTTATTTACTTATTGATTTGTTCATTTGTTTATTTAACAAAGTGATTTGATTAGAGAGTCCAGCAGAGGGCGAGCTGTTCCCACAGAGTGATGTGAAGCAGACACTGGCTTTTAAGTAGCCCAGGAGTTTTGGGGCTGGTGAGGTTTTTTTTTTTTTTCTACTCCAGGGTCAACAGGGGATGTACCAGAAAATACTTCCAGGGACCCCTGCAGGTTCCCTGATGGTCCACTGATAGTACTGTGTTTTTGTTTGATAAAGAATAAGAGTTTTTATGGGACTGCCAGGAATTTTTTTGTTTTCTGGATGTTGAATGGGCAGAGATCACAAATGGGATGACTGATCCTGGGTTACACTGGGATGGGCGGATACACAAGAGCACACTCCATATCCATAAATATTCAATTTATAGGACTTACAGTAATAGGCCCATCTCCATTACTCATTGTATCATTCCCTTTTACCCCAACATGAGAAACTCATTCTGTGTTTGCGGAAACTACTCTAAAAGTGTAACTGTACAAACTACCAATTACAGTACTTCACATTGAAAGTAGTAGGGAAGGTGATTTTCTGTTATTTCACAGATCGAGTGATCACATAATGTGCTAGTTTCCAAATGGATTCCTAAAATGGGAAAGTGTCTATTTTCATAACGCATCTTGGGGGCGTTGACTGCAGGAATAACAATGTATATCAGTAGGCCTACCTAAGTTTTCCAATCATAATAAAGTCTAAATTCTTAGCCTATTATGTCAATGCTTAGCTTAGCCTATTGTGGCAATAAGCACAGTCAATTTAAGATGTGATACAACAAATTATTGCCCACCCACAAAACCAACATACAACTGTTTGCATATCTAGCTAACTAACTACTGAATTATAATCAAAATTATAATCAAAACAGAGGGTAAACTATAAACATAGTCGAGACTTCGCTGACTACTTGATTTGGTTTGGCAGGGAATATATATTTTCCATATATGCCCAGCTATGAAGTAGCACCTGCAAAAGTTCAATCACCATTCTAAATTAATGTGCATTGGTCTGACTTGATAAATAAAGTGTAAATTTGTAAGATCAAGCAAGCCAAAAGTTATAATATCATTCTTGCAATCGTGTCAGCTTGATGTCCATGAATAACTGTACAGAGTAGGTACTCTAGTTACTGCTTGACTATGTTTATAGTTTACCCTCTGTTTTGATTATAATTCAGTAGTTAGTTAGCTAAGTAACAGTGGAAACAAACATTCTTTGAAAGCATTTTGACTTAAGACCAAACAGAATTTTTAAATTAGGTTACTCAGTTGAGATACTAGAAAGATGCATTAGTTGCTCAGTGGTATAGGGTATGGGATATTTGCTGTAATACTTAAGCAACATTTCCATGGCAATGGAATCGCAGATTTCAAAACATATTTTCATTACAATTGACGGAGGTAGTAAATTTGTATTAATCTTCTTCTTTTGTGCATACTGTATGATAAATGAATAAATTGAGCAAAGATTCAGCACATAGTTGTACATGCATAGCCTTTATGAGAAAAAAAAGTAGGTACCTATCCAACTAGTGATCGATCAATCCATTACTCATACCCACCCTAGAAAGTAACTGAACTACAACAATGTTACCCTAAAGAGAAATTTAGCTGCAAAACTGCAGTTACTCAAAATATGTAGTTCAAACTACTATATAAAATATTATCAAAAAAGATCATTATGTTCCCTAGACATGACATGCATGTGAGCAATGCCTTCTTTTTGGAAATGGGTGAACCACTCTAAAGCTCTGTGGGGAGAACCAGTGATGTGTGGTAACTAGCAGTGGACTGTCGGCAACTATAATGGAGCCGAGTGATTCTCACCAATCAGGATTACAGGGAAAAGAGAGAGATGCCAGTATTTGGCCAAAGGGGTTTGGGAAATATATATATATATATATTAGGGCCAAAAATAGTTAGTAGTTACTGTAGTTAACTGCACATCAAAGAGACAAAAATGTAATAAATTACTACAACCACTACACAAATTTGAATGTAACTGAACTACCAGCAAACTGCTGTAAAATGTATTTAAACTACTATATTAATGACGTGTACTTAAACTGCTCCCTGACATTAAGCTCATTTACCCAATAAAGGTAGACAGAGTCTAAATGACTAAATGTTTTGCCTTCCCCTTAATGGGATTACATACTTTCTAGAATTTTGATATTATTTCTGGTACAGTGTGTGTTTTTCATTGGTCCTGAAAGTTTTATGCGTGATGATGAAGGATACTGTACATACTCCCAGAAGTTTCTGATGGCCTGCTGACATTTACAACGGCTTGTATAGGGGCATTAATGGGTTTGGGCTTAAAGCAATAATGAAAACTCAGTTCAGGTAACTCCAAAGCAGCTTTTACAGTGACATTATGCCTCAAGAGACATTTCAGCACATTCATTTTATAGTGTTTATTCTCAATTAATTTTTATTTTTTGCTGGTACCTCTTTCTTCTCAGTTCAAAAGCAGTGCAAGCGCTTGCCTGTGTTCTTACATGCCTAATGTTGCTACCTACAAATTTAAACTGAACTGAAACACATGTCCAACTATGGAGCACAAGAAAGTGTGAGCTACATTACTGAACATTATTAAATTGAGCATACATTTACAGATTACAAATTTACTGATTACAGGTTGAGAATACAGCGGACTCTAGCTTCATGCGTCACATGAAATTGCTCCAACCATAGATGAGAGTAAATATAATTTTTAAAAATAACTTTCGGAGACATAACATCGCTGTGCAAGCTGCTTGGTTACTAGCAAACTTGGATAGCAAACTTTTGGATAGCAAACTTTTGACATGAGTGGACATTTGCTTACATGATGGAACCTACAGACAAATGAGAGGAGGAAAAGATATGACATCATTTCAAAAATACATTTCAAACAAGAAACAAAGTCAACAACCTAATCTGACTCACAGACATACATGCATGTGCACACACTCACATGCACATACACAAACACAGGCCTCTGTGCACATTCCCACAGGGTGTTAAGAACACTGATGTTTTTGCAGCTGGTCCAGCCAAACATTTATCTATGACTTTTAAGGACCAGACTTGCCTGTTTTTTGGTCTACGGAACGTCCTACCTCGTGTACACAGGAGACTCTTTACCAGTAAGCCCTATTGCAGGCTAAATACAATGGAAGGCCTGACAACACCCATTACTGAAAATAAGCCACTTTTGAGTCTGTTAATGCTCATAATGAAAGTCAAAAACATTTGGCGATAAAACAATTATTTGGGATAAACACTTTGAGGTTATGCTTCATCTGCACAATGGCACCGAGCTGAAGAAAGGCTCTGAACTGAGACCACAGTCAGTCTTCGGGTTTTATGCTGGAGCTAGAGGCAGAGTGAGTCTGAAGAAACAGAACAACAGTTGATAGCTAATGAGCACTGTGTGTTTGTTCTGCTCTGCATAATAATCCAGATGGTTTTACAAGATGGTTCCACATGTGTGACAGTACACTTATTCCTCACAGTCTTTAAAACTGATCAGCTCCAGACTGCTCTAATCTACTGCGTACTGATCACATAACCCCCTTAATCTTTTCCCCCTTACTTTCCCCAGGCTTGTCATCCTAAACAAGGAAGGAATTAGCAGGCTGAACCCCTCTATGTCATACTTAAGATAATTGCACCTGTATGACCAAAATTACCTCACAACAAGCTACACAGGGTTTTGTGGTCTGGTTTCCTAGAATGTGCACAGTATTCCAAAGAGGCCAATCTAGCTGCGGAACAGAAAACATGTACGTTTCCAAGCCTGGAGTAAAGTGGAGGTTTCCTAGGAATCCCCCCCCCCCCCCCCCCCCTCCTTGCTCTTTGATTCATGTTGTGTTTATGCTGGATAACTAAGCAGCACATGTGTTGTGGGGAAGGTTATGGAATGTCTGCAGTCTCTTTACAGAACAAAAACAGCCTTTGTAGCAGCTGGCTTCACTTAAAGGCCAGGGGTCTTCTCCTATGAAATTACAGCCAAGTCCTGAAGTCCTGATTTTAGAACCAACGGCACAAGGACACGTATAAAACATCTTTTTAGGTGGAATACAAAAGAGATAAAAACCTAGGAAGAACATTACCAGTGTCATGGCTAACATGTTTAGGCTGCGATCACACCGGACACATTTAACAGCTGGGGGTGCCTTTTTTCTGATTGTTTTCAGCGAGATCTACGCTGCTTTTGCTCACCAGGCACCTCATATTTATCCAATAATGATTTTATTCCTAGTCAAATCAAATTGCCTGTGTAATGGTTTTCTTCATGTGTGTTTGCGCGCGCATTTGTGTAGTCTCCAACATCATCGCCGGGAAGGTGGTAGAGAGGGCAAGGTGCTATAGATCCTTGAGGAAGCGTGAAGAGCCATATCGGCTTGAGATCCATAAATGTTAATTATGTCACACATATTACTGACTGCTAGCATACAGAAATGTCTACCATATGCCTGACTACTGTTTTGATATCTTTGCCATGTAAACAGTAGGCATCACATTAAGAAAGGAAAGAAATTAAATAAAATCGTTAAAGGTTCAAGATAAAAACCTAGCGAACGCTCATTTGATAGTAACAGAGACTGTATATTTTTCTTCTACCATCTCTGATAGTAATTCAGCTGGACTAGGTAGCTAATGTTACATTACATTACATTTACATTACAGGTATTTAGCAGATGCTCTCATCCACAACCTTTCACATTGCATCCATGTATACAGCTGTATATATACTGAAGCTGTGCAGGTCAAGTATAATAGCAGCGTCCTACCAGGGAATCAAACCCGTGACCTTGACTCCCATATTAAATGTTCAGGATGTAGCTAAAGTTTGATAAAGGCAAAGAGAGCTAGATTAAAAAAAAAAAAAAAAAAAAACACCCCCCTCCCCTCTCCCTCTAAAGCCCATAAATTGGTTTACATATCGGAAATATGAAAAAGGATATTGAAAATAAATGGAGGTGATTACGAAGTCGCTTCTTGCTGGAGGATGTGTGGCATTAGGGTCACTGTTTTTATGTGCGTACGGAGCAGAGAATGGTCTTATTTTGACAGGTTCAGAGAAAAAGCGTACGTCACTGTCATTCTTTTTTCTGCTGTCCAATCACATGAAGGTACAGGTGGGCCTTGGTTTTGCCATTAGGGTTCGTTTCTGGTGAAATTAGGTTGCTAATGTTGTTAATGTTGTTGCTGACATCAGCCAAGTGATCGACAAGACTGGAGTGTGGTTGGCTAGCAACGATGCCAGACAAACATTTATGTCCTAATGCAAATTTTTCTCCCTCTTCAATGATTAATTTTGGTGCATAAAAATTTTGAAATTGATGTCTTAAATGATTATTTTTATAATTTTGCTATTGTAATATTTTCATGTTTTATGTTGTGTGGGTGGCACGGTGGATGCCTCAAAGCAACAAGATTCTTTGGTTCGAATCCCAGTCGGGCCATTCTGTGTGTAGTTTGCATGTTCTCCCCGTGTCTGCATCAATTTCCTCTGGGTACTCCACAGTCCATAGCTTTCTTCCATAGTCCAGCAACATGTAGGTTAGATTCATTTGAGCATTTAAGAGAGCTCTAGGTATGAGGGTGTGTGCCTGCGATAGACTGGTGAACTGTTCAGGGTGTATTCCTGCCACTCACCCAGTGCATGCTGGGATAGGCTCAGATAGATATATGGATGGATGTTGTCAGTGTCTGAAACTATGTGCTGCTTTTCTTGGCCAGGTCTCTCTTGCAAAAGACTAGCTGACTAATCTGGTAGAATAAAGTTTAAATAAATTAAATCAAGTTTAAATAAATAAAATAATAATATTTGTGTTCTCAAAAAGTGTTTTATTTTGCCTGGGTAAGGCTGTAAACCTATGGCAATGCTCCTTTTCTGGCTCCAGCTGCAATACCACAGCCAGCCACTGGGTCGTAACGGGCTTCAGGACTCATTTCGAGCACTGGAGGCCCGGGTATCCTGCATTGCCATTTAAGGGACCCTTTTTTGCTCTTGTCTCAACTACTAATAATTTAGTTCATTTTTTGTACAAAAATCTTTTTTTATTTAAAGAAAAGATATTTTCATCTAAGCTTC